>OY757917.1:49607141-49612141 GCA_963585895.1 Sepioteuthis lessoniana
AAACATGTTGAGCGGGAGCATAAAGAACCTTCTAAGGTTCGTTCAGAATTGTAGGAAACATTTAGTTCAAATGAAGTTCAGACAGAAGAAGCAAAATTTTAACTAACAATGATGTTAAATTAATTACCGGCTAATAACCACAAAAAAAAAAAAACTTCTGATAAATAATCTTCTCAAATTGCCCTCATAATTTCAAAAAAAGAATCCTGGAAAGTATCCGAAAGTTGTGTGAGTCCACTGTCAAGTTTGTTCGCGTCTGGACACCAACACACTCGTTCACTTGTATGCTTATAAATGAATAAAACAACTACAATTACAATTAAGAAGACCATAAAATAATATTCAGTGATCGTTCTCTTGTTAAGGTTGTCCATTATGTTGTCAGTTACATCTTTTATTATAGCAATGATCCTTCAAAGCTTTTTAATCAATTGTCGGCGTATCATTTAATTTAGCCATTGAAATAACAAAGGCATGAAATCACATTTTTTAGATTTCTTCAACACGTCTTCTTAAACTGTAAATTAGGTTATTTGATTCAATTATCAACAAATTAAAAATAATAAATAATGACATTAAAATGTTAGTGGAAGCATTCATTTCCGGTTCACAAACCTGACCGAAAGAAAGAAAAATGCGTTACCGCTAAGAATGGCAAAGGAACCTATTTGAAATAGTCATTCAACCAGTCGATTCTCGTTCTGAAGGCCAGCAGCCTTTTAACCAATCTGGTGGATTAGGGTAGCTGTTAAACATTTCAGATATACATTTCGTCCAGCACATCAACATCTTTTTCTCCTCATATATATATATATATATATGAGGGTCATTTAATAAATAAGGTACATTTTGCAATATAATGACTCACATATTATCCAAGAAAAATCTTTCATTGGATTTTTCAATTTAATCTCCATTCTTTCAAACAAGCTTTTTTATTCCTTCAGCATAGAAATCGCAAGACAAGGTTTTTAGCCATTTGCTTACGGAGCTTTTCACTTCATTGTTTCCTGGAGGAAATTCATTGAGGGGACTAAACAAGTAAAAATCTGCGGCGGCCTCATCTGGACAGAAAGGATGATGTGGCAGCTGTTCCGAATCAAACTAACTGCAGTATGAAGCCTTGCATTTTTCTGGTGAAACCCAACGACCGCTCTCTGTAGACAAGGCAAGATCATTATGCTCAATTTTGTGTGCTGTACCTACAGTATTTGCCAGTAGTTCAGAAATGTTTGCTTTGGTAACAATTTTTCTGGCAAAATGAGCGCATTAACCGAACCCACCATTTCAGGTGTGTTCACGATTTGGGGCCTTCCTAACCGGTCTTCATCTTGAATACTATTTCGACTTTCTTTAAAACCTTTTTTTGCTAAAACATGCTTCTTCGCACACATCGCAAACCTGCAAGAGTGAGTTCGAGTCTAATTGCGTGCCCCATTCATGCGGCCTTGTGGCACATCTAAGAAAAAAAAAGCTTATTAAATTACTCCATCAGTTTAGTGGAAAGTTGATTAAACCCTAAACGCGCCAATTCCCGGTTTTTCAGGGTTCACCTGGTGATCCTGCCCGGTTCAGACAATGCCTGCTCAGCAGGGCTGAGTTCATCTCTTGACGCCTGAATCGTCCTAAAATGTCAAATGCCGACGGGATCAAGCATTATTTGTGACGGCCGTGTATGAGTCTTGATTCATGCGTGGGCCCCCACCATAAAATGACCTTATATTAAAAATGGCCTGGTAAAACGTTGGATGAATATCAAATGCACCAATCTTTGGTTTTCCGGGATCCACTTAGCGTTCGCGCTGCGTGAAGATTATCGTCTAGCCTTAGGCAATACCTGCTTGGCTTGGGCTGAGGAAATGGCTTGGACTGGGGAAATGGCTTGGAGCCTGAGGTGCTCCAATATGGGTAATGCCGACGGATCAAGCATATTTTTGAGGACAACGCATGGATTTCGATTCGTATGTGTCACCCACTATAAAATGACTTTGTCAAATCTGACTTGATGGAAATTCGGATAAATATTCCCCCCTATAAATCCACCCCAGGAACAAAACCAAAAAGAAACAGAAAAGAGAAACAAATCAAAACAAAAAAACTCAAAAAATACAAAAGAAATAAAATAAAAACAAAATCAAAAGCAAAAAACAAAACAAAAAACAGAAAAACAAAAACAAAAACAAAACAAAGAAAAAAATAAAAACACACACACAAAACAGAAAAAAGTGTCCTTGAAATGATCTCACCACCACTTCAATCGTTACAGTTTACTTTTGTTCAAAGTACAATAAATAAATTTCATGTTTCAGTAAAAGAAAAAACAGTGAAAATGAGCAGTGTATTAATACCAAATAAGATATCTAAAAAAGTTCATGAAAAGCCAGTAATAGAATAAAATGAGAATCCCTTTTTCTGAATGAATTGAAAAAAAATAAATAAAAAAAAAGACTAAACTTAGAATTTTCTACAGAAAAAATATCTCCCAGCTGAAAATAAGTCTTTTTTCTTTTTTAGCCATTCCAAGGAAATTTTCTTTGCTATTTATTTTCAGAGAAATTTATTTGGTACTCAACATTTAGAGAAGTTTTTATTACTGTAATTTTTAAATTACCGACTACTTTTATTCAAATTACCCTTGACTTCCTTTTCCTTATTGAATTATCATTTTATAAGTTTGTATTTTAGGTAAGTTTGTTTTCTTATTCTTTTGTTGAGTATGTGTGTAGATATTAAAAAATTATTGGGCAAAGCAAAAATAAATAAAAATAAAAACATAAGAATATTGGATTTAATGTTATTTAAAATTAAATGATTAAGTTAAACTGATTTGAAAAAGAATCGAGAGTGAATAGAACCCGAACACACGCTATTCTATTCATTCTTGTCTTTCACTGCTAAATTTTACTAATTTAACTATCTAAAATTACTGTTATTTCTTTGTTTCAATGAATTTCTTCTATGATTTATCGACGGGGCTTTTGGTTATATTCATTTAAATAATATCAAGCAAATATTTACAGAAACCAAATTTTTAAAGATTAATTTGCAAGTTAGCTTTCCGTTAATACTGTAAACAGCTATTTGATTGTATGTATAAATACAATTGCATGTTACTAGTACTTCCAATTGTAATATTAAATAAAACTAAAATGATGGACAATATGACGTAAATAACTAATATATATATATATATATAATTTTTTCATCATACAACGTGTGAAAGCACGTGCGATACTCTGCTCTCATCAGCCACCAACCAGGGGTGATAATACAGTTTCGGTAGCTCAAGGCGGTACTACCACTCCTGGCGCTACCAAGCAGCTTTTCCCACCGGACAGGGTATTTAAAAGAATTATATATATATATATATATATATATATATATATATGCCAGATTAACTAAAAGCAACCGAGTGGGTAGAGTGTTCGCCAATGGTTCAGAAGAGCGGGGTTCAACCCCAGGTCGAGTCATACCAAAGACATTTAAAAAATGGTACTTGATACCTCCTTACTCAACACTCACCTTTATAAGGTACATATCAAGGGTAAAGTGGAGTAATCCAGGGAAAGGAGTTGCACCCTCCTCTACACCTCAGTGTAGTAGCTATTGAAAAGAGAGCCTTCGGGTCACCCTTGACTACAGTCATCAACAACTTATATATAAGCGAAAAAGAAATTAAATTTTACTTACTTAATTTTATTTCATGACTAATAATTTTATATATTTTCGATAATATGATATAACATAAGTATCGTAATCGAGCGCAACCCGAAGGCTCCTTTTTCAATAGCTACTACACCGAGGTGTTGAGGCGGGCACTAATTCTTTTCCTTGGATTCCTCCACTTTATTCTTTATCCGTACCTTATAATGCTGAGTGTTAAGCAAGGAGGCATAAAGTAGCATTTTTGAGTCTTTGGTATGACTCTACCTGGGATTGAACCCCGGTTTTCCGTACTATTGGCGAACACTCTAACCATTATACCAATGAACAAAAACCGCGCACTTGCTAAAACACGGTGTTTTTTGTAAAAGTCACCAAAAATCAGCGATTTATCGGATTTTAAAATCGTTTTCACAATTTAAGCAACAAATGATGACATTTTCAAAAATAAATAGATAACTAGATGAAAATAAAGAGTAACTAAAAATTTCTGAAGACGTGCTTTTTTGTTTGTTTTGTTTTCAAGTTTTTGATATTTTTGTTATTCAAAAATGTTACTAATTATGGTTTTTACATATTTTAAAGATCTTTCAAATAAGAAAGTTATGTAGTTTCTTTTTTCTTTTATAATTGTCGTCGGTTTGTTTTCATGAGCGTTTTACTTTTTTAGATTAAGAAATGATAAGTATAATACTGTTTTTCTATTTTTCTTGTTTATTCATTTCCATTAGCTAGGTAAAGTGAAAAAAATACATATTCCTTTTTTTAAAATGAATTTGGGAAATTTTAAAATCTAAAATCGTAACTCCTCCCCCGCCAAAAAACAGGGCCAATATTTTTATATTAGATGAGCCACATTTATTTATTAATTATTCCTATATATATATAAGTGCTTTGATGGTGTAATGACACCATCAAAACACCAGAACTGCCGGCTGCGAAACAACTTGTTGGGTGTAAATTTTATCTTCAAAAATATTTTCCTCACTTTTTATTTCGGTGTGTAATTTTCAATGTATTTTAATAAATTACTTTCCATGCCAGACAAATATGAATTTAGAAAATATAGATAGAATATAAAAAATCTAGAAAGTCACATTTTTATTCTTGAACATGTATTTATTTTTTATTGAAAAAAAATGCATATTTCACGCCCTACAAACCAGTAATAATTCAGTCCCCACTGACTGGTTATGTGACCAGGAGGCATATAGACTTGTCCTATTACTCAATTATTACTCCTAATCAAGTATCAAATTACCTGTATAAAAGACATTAGTTCACAGAATCCTTCAATGAATCAGAATCTAATCTCTCCACAATGCACAAGACGAAAG
>OY757917.1:49617141-49914641 GCA_963585895.1 Sepioteuthis lessoniana
GAGATGTGGAGGGTTTATATTTTCTATAAGGTCTCATGTATTCCAGGAATCAATCGGGAGATAGAAAAAAGAGTTTTAGCCGGAAACAGAATTGGTTGTAATACTTCTCCCCAAGTCCACTGCAGTTGAGTAGAACATAGACTAGAGAGTTGGGAATAGATCAGGGGATAAGAAATTTCGTGTGTATGGAGTCAGTGCCTAATCAATTTTTGCGAATTGTCATACGCCCTACTCAAGATGATGAACGAGAAGAGAAAATAAAGAGACTATACGTGGGTATTCTCCGAATTCGTTTTTGCTTCTTTTTTTCTTCCCTGTGAAACTGACTCATGGCTTGTACGGTTTCAATTCAAACCTGCAGACAACTAATCATGTCTTAAAAGAATCAAGACAGCATGGGCTTGGGTCGTTTGACAGACGAAATTGTGCAGGCTACAAAGAAAGATTTCCACATCTAAATGGTCTACTAACATGCCTTTTCAGTGAATTTTTAGGATTTAGGGTATTTCGAAAAATTATACCAAAATTCTTATCATTAAGGGTTTTCGGACTCTTGTCTTTATCTTTATTGCTATTTCTACAATGTTTTGGCTGATATGTCCTCCGGCCTTCTTCAGGTGTTTGTCGAACTTGGGAACCTCAACGAAGTTCCGTGTAGGTTCCCGTTACGTGCAGGTTCACGTTACGCTATGTGACAAGCAGGATACATAGCGTAACGGTTATAGACGTTGGTTCCCTAAGCTTTTAAGGAGACAATCATCTGGAGACTGCAGGTTCAATCCTGACTTCAGGCGAGTAACAACACAGGAATACTTAACACTTGTATCCGGTTATGGCTAACGGAATCAGGACAGACGAGCCCCGTAGATTCAATAAAGGACGAAGTTCCGTGTAGGTTCCCAAGTTCGACAAACACTTGAAGAAGGCCGGAGGACATATCGGCCGAAACGTTGTGGAAATAACAATAAAGATGAAGACAATAGTCCGAAAACCCTTAATCATAAAAATCATCAAGCTTCGTCTCAGAAATTTAGACAACTATTTTCCCAAAAGATGGGAAACTTTTTCTAAAATCTTTTCATCACAAACAATTTTCTCCTGACGATGACCTAAAGTTAAAACGAGTTGAGAATAATAGAAAATAAATAAATACAAAGAAATATTATTATTTGTCGTATAACATTTATTCATCTTGATATATATATATATATATATATATATATATATATATATATATAATGCAACTCATGATGTATTTTGTTGATATGTATGTTATTTGTTGTTGTAGTTCATAGGTTCAATACGTAACATTAAACTGCATTATAAACTCACGTTCCGCTGTTCAAACATATCAAAATATATATACATAGCACAAATCAAGGTTTACCTCAAATATAATAATGCATTTTATAAACAAATATGTGACTTAACAATGTTATCTCAGTCGTGTAATAACATGATTTTTTTGAGAATATTTAGGATTAAGAACATTCCAAAACATCATTCCAAAAGATGCGAAATATTTTTCGATACATGAACGATGCATGACTTAATTATCCTCGTTAAACTGACTTATCAAATTATAATTAAAAAAAGAAAGAATTCAACAAATTAGAATCTGCCATCGAGTTCACTCCTGAGATAAAGAGAAAATCCCTTTTCTCGACATTTCATCAAACCCCACTGATGTAAGAACTAGATTATATCAACAAACAAAAATGATAACATAAACTTCAATTCATTCTATTTAAGAGCCCTTAGAAGTTGTTTTTTCCAGGGAAGGAGTAGCGCCCTCCCCTACACCTTGGTGTAGTAGCTATCGAAAAGGAAGCCTTCGGGTTACCCTCGACTATGGTCGCCAACAACAACTTAGAAGTTGTTGCTCCAAGTCAACAGAGGAAGAGGAAAATATTTTGAAAATACCTCTAACTTCAGCATCCTATTTTTTTAAACACAAAAATAAAACGAAATAGAATAAAAATAAATAGGCAAAGAAAAATAAAGAAAAATATAAGCCAAAATTAAATGATTAGATACTTCGTATTAACGACAAACTACCCCCCCCCAAAAAAAAACAAAAAACAAACCAAACCAAACCAAACCAAACCAAAAACTGGTCAAAATCTCAGTATCCACATCGTGACAATTATCTTCAAGATTATTGATAGCATGAAAAAAAAAAAAAAATCACCCCTAAAACAGGTGTGTATGAATTATTCTGTAAAATTACCAACAAGAAATGTATGAGATAAATATCAAGAGAAAAATCTTCAAAAGAGAAAATATGAACACCGCTGAAGATCACATTTAACGCATTTGTGAACTGCAGAATGAAAAATAAACGTTATTTCCTTTAAAAGAAAACTTCCACCGCCTCCTGCTTTAATAATTTAAGTACCAAACAATAAAACAATGAATTAAATATTCTTAAATATATTTCTGTTTGTAGCCAAATTAGTTTTAAGACAAAATAGAATATTAATAAATAAATATAACTGAAGTAGGTTTAGTTAAAGATTTTACTAACATATCGACAAGCAGATACATGATTGATAAATATGAACAGACACAAATAGATAGATTTAATAGATTGATAGATTTGAAAAAAAAAACAAACAAAAACATGATAGAGGCATAAACAGACATAGAGACAACCACACAAAGTTATAATTTGACTAGTTTTTAAATTGATACAACAAATGACCAAATAAATGAATGAATAGATTAGTAAAATAAATAAATAAATAAATTACCAAAGAATTTGTCTGAAAAAGACATCTTTGGGAAGAAAGTAATAAAATAAGTGTAGCTCACAAAAGTGGCTTGGATTTCTTCATTGCAAGAGATGTTTCCATGTTGGTTCCCCATAACGAAACACCGTACGGCTCGCAATGAAAGAAAGGAGATGGGCCATCGTAAGAAAACAAGACAAAGTGGGAATCACAGTGATCATAGCCATCGTCACAAAGAAAGAAAAAGAATACGGCGATGTCCAGGGAAGAAAAATAAAATAAAACAAAACAAAGCGAGATAAAATACACACTTACACTATTGAGTAAAGGAAAAAAGAAAATACTATTTTAATTGTAAGTTATATTTGCCGTGGATATTCTCCAGTTAAGTTACCATTCTTAATTTTTTGTTGTTGTAATTGTTGCTTTTAATTTTTATACGCAGAACTTCATTTAAATTTTATACTCTGAATTTCAAGTTACACTGAAAGCACTGGTTTCCGTCAATAAATAACAACTGATCTGACTTTCATCTTTATTTGTTTATTTCACTGTATTGTTGTTAAAAACGGTATTAAGTTCATACAGTGTAGCTATGACAACGCATTTGTTAAAAGAAAAATTGACCCCCATTCGCAAAATTTTTTATTGCATCGGGGATACAATTAGGGATAACAAATTTTTGGTAAAGAAGAAACAAAGCAACTATTAAAAAATACAACTCTCGTATTTTATTACCTAGAGATTCATTTGCGATTGTAGGAAATGATGAATTTCCTGTTAATTGAGGCAACGGTATTATGCTATGTTTTGCGTTTGGATCTTCTTCATATGTGGTGCCCTTCTAGCTGTATTGTAGTATTACGTTGTTCACACCGGCGAAAGCAAAAACCCGGCGATGATCGTCCTGTGGAAGGCTGGGGAACAGAAAACACAAAAGTCATATTAAGTTTTTTTTTCTCTTACGAGATCAGGGAAAGAAGTATGAGTATGACCTTGTGGTAGCATATTTATCATTAATTGTTATGTTTACTGAGCCCTTTCCTTTAAGACTCAACCCTAAATAAGATATTTCGGAACCAACGTCCTCTCGGTGATTGTTTCTAAAAAAGCCCTAAGTCCTATCACTAATGTTAACGCCCTTTCTTCTCACGGTTGAACCGACATTCAAATCACGTCTAAATATCGGAGTCAGAAGTGTGACCCCAAGCATCTGCTTATTTATAGGTTACGTCGAACTTGTACCGAAAATTTAGCATTGTTAAAAAAAAGAAAAAAGAAAGAAAAACACAAGAAAAGAATAAAAACGAATGGACAGACTGAAGCTTTAAAAATAAATCCAGAATAATTTTGTTTTGGTTAGGTTTGGTTTCTTTGTTTAATAGCATATCAACTTTTGTAGGTTATTTAATGCCAAAGCCATTTTCCTAGAAGAACAGTTGTGGTACAATTTAACCCATAGCTGGGAGGATAAGGAGGTTCATACCTTTCCCAAGGGTATTTGCCCAAAAGTGAACGTAATAGCGCGACGGGAATACGAACTCGCTTACGACGATTTCGCCGTCCATCGCTTTAATCATTACACCACGCGGACACTGCCAATAATCCTGTTTTTATTTTTGGACTAATTATTTCCCAACAAAAAGTTTCAACTTCGTGGGATCACGTGCAGTCTGCTATGATCATTTATCAAACCTTCCTTAGTTCAACACAAGTCCAGAAATATGAGACACCCGGTAAGAATAGTTTGCTAACAAATATTACGCCACACAAAGCATCAAGTATAGAGCCCGATTTAGCACGGTAAAAAATAAACGAATGGATGGACTGAAAACTGGTATGATCTTGTGCCTTACTTGGTCCAGGTATTAATAGTTCGTGGTTGACGCTGGAGATCGAATGAAAGAAAATCTTTTCAGATTTCCTGGACCTTTCACGGAATTCTCACATACATACGCCGTCTGGACAAGGTTCAGTTCATCCTCGAATTTTCTATTCGTTCAGTTTTGGCTGTTTTTCTGGAACTTATTCCGAATTCCCTTTGTCAGCGATGCCTAGAATACATCGACTGTTTTCTTGGCTGAAGGTTAAGTTCTTGAGCTCAGACCAAAATTGAGCTCTTCTTCGTTGCGATTACACCCAGGTCCACTTTGATCCAGAATATTAGTACATCTATGGGTCAAAGAGATTTGTTTGAAAATTATTAGCATTGGATAAGAGTACTTAAAACTATAAGACTGTGTGTAAATTATTTGTATTAGATAGGAATACTTGCTATCATATAAATCTCTTCAAACAAATGATTATTATCAAATATGAATAGTTACTTGAAGTCATATTAGTGAGTATAAATTATTAGTTTTAAGAATTGTTACTTGAAGCTATATTTGTTTACAAATGATTGTCACTAGTTACTCCAAACTATATTGTTGCTTCAAAAAGACTGACTTCAAGTTGAAGGGTGGAAATGCTGTAAAACCAACAAACCAACTATTGTTCTGGAAACTATTCCAAATGCTCCAGGTGTAACCAATTGGACTCCAGGGACCGTCAGAAGAGGTTAATACCCCGAGAAAAAAGAAGTTAATGTAGATTTTAGAAGACAAGAGAAAATAAACTGCGAATGTGTGATGGCTTTTGGACGGGTCGTGTAGAAAGAATCATGTTATTAATCTCGCAAAATTTCTCTTATGAAATTTGTGTTATGGAATGTCGACCAAAGGAAATTATCAACATGCGGAATTATTTATTGACAAAGAGAGAATTATGAAAACAAAATGTGGACACCTCAGGTTCATTGTGCTGAAAAAGAATTTATTCGTTTGAGGAAAAGAGATTCCTCAAAATGGCCGAATTATAAAACAAAAAGTTGACGTTTCAAGGTTATCCACCCTGATCAAAGCTTGTTAAATTTAGCCTAGAATTCGGTGGAGAATTCTACAGCGTACTGATGGCCTTTTGATGTCACACTCCATACCGAACCTGACTGAGTTATGAATATACATAAATTAAACCGAAAGAGAAACGGAATTAGATTGGATGGGACGAGATCGAAGGCTCCCCCAGTTCTGAGCCTTATTGACCTTGAACCAGACACCTCTGAATAGATAAAGTGAGGAAGCCGTCCAAATAGCCATAATCACAGTAAAGATTGCCTTGTACCAAACTGTCCGAGTAGAAAATAAAAGATAAGCTAATACTTGACAGTCGGCGATTAAATTGTACTAATCTAAAAACTGTTAAATGACATTTTCTTTAGTATGCACTAAATACTATTATTGTTGCCAAGCTGTGTTGTTTTACTTCTGGGCACAGATTTTTCCCTTTTTAATAGTGCAGTGGCATTCGTTTATTTGCTAGAACGGCGACTCCTATTTGGGTTTGATTCGTAGTACGCATCTTAAAAACTTAACGTGAGCGGTTAGCGAAATATTCTGCGTTATTCCAACAAATTTCCACAGTGAAACATTCTGCAGATTGAAAGTGGAGTCTTCCATGTTTGGCAAAATGATTTCCGTCCTGTTAAACAGGTATAAGCACAATCCTGAACCTCAAATTTTATTCTTCAGTGCTGGTGCAAGAGTTTCTTGTATTATTTTATTATTTGCAATCTTTTAAAGGTTATCATCGTCTGAACAAAACGATCGAAGTTCAAATCCTGGTCAAGACTGTTTGCATTACCCTTCGTGTTAATGCTCTGGAGAAAGGCATGAATCTTCTAATGGTAAATAGTTCGAGTAAGCTCTCTAGCTTTTGTACGACAACCAGTCTTGAAGAAAAAACCCCTCTGAATTCAAAACTCGAGGACAGTTTCTCTGAGAATTTATAATACACTGGGGCACCATTCTTCATGTATTAGTTCATCCAAAAAGTGTTTGGCTTTCTATAAGCCCTGATCACTATAAAAGTCATCTGTGCAAGCAATCAATTCCAATCTGAGTAACAAAAAGTATTTCCTGTTTTCCTGGATTCTTCTAAGTATTCTAGCCTATCTCAACAGTACTCAGATCTGGATGGTCTCAATTCTTTCCTAAATTTCCAGTTCCTCCAGTCTTTTTTTCAGATTCTTGTGAATTGTTCAGAGGGCTCAAATTATGTTTGTCATCACTGTCTCTTCTATATTCCTGAGCTTTTTCAGCACTCTGGCAAGATCTAGGTAGCTATATAGCTTTTCGCTTTCCTTTCCTTTTACTCAACAACAATAACAATAACAACAACAACCATAATAATAATAATAATGTTAACTTGCTAAATTCTGGACTTTTCTGTTGCTGTAAAATTGTAAGAAAACGAAAATCAAGATAAGTTTCTCGACTTTGCTAGGGAACTAAAAAAAACTGTGGAATATGAAAGTGACGTTTATACCAATTGTAACTGGTGATCTTGATACACTCACCAAAGAATTGATACAGGGACTAGAGGACTTAGAAATAAGAGGAAGAGTGGAGACTATTCAAACTAAGATCGGCCAGATTATTCCAACGAGAAACCATCACCTAATGCTGGTGTGAAAAGCTCAAAAAGGAGTTAAATAATAATAATTTCACTCCTTGCTAGTTTTTCAAACTATTATTAGCCAATGGACTTTCTCTGGAGTCTGAGTGACGCCAATTCTCTTCAGGTCTCCAGGATTCTTCTCAGTATTCTGGCTGATCTCAGCAATCTTGCAGTTTAGATAGTTTCGATTCTCCCACTGATTTACAGTTCCTCCAGTCTCCTTTCTGGACTCCTGCGGGCTGTCCCGAGCGTATCAACTACAATTAGTATTATCCTAACCACAGCTTATTCAGTTCTCTGGCAAGGTCCAATTATTTGTTTACTTTTTCACTTTCTTTTATTTTTACTCTGTGGTCTGCGCGAACAGCAAAATCCTCAAGTTATTTTTATTTTTCTTGTTAATTAACACAAAGTTTGTTCTTTGGACTGGAATGCAGTGATCCATCTATATCTTAAAATCCCTGAGAATTTTATGAGTTTCATTCTCTAAGTTGAATTCTGGTTTGTGCATATGTAACTTGGAAGTATGGTCAAATTTTAATTTCTTGTACAACACCTAGGAGACCATCGTTTTCACCCGGTCATGCATGGTCTTGTAGTCTTTTTGCTCTAGTTTCCTGCATTCGCTTATTATGTAATTGACTGTTTCATGTCTGTCTTCACATAATCTACATTTGCTATTCTGTTGCACATAATCAATTTTCACTTTAATACAATTGGTTCTTATGGCGTAGTTTTGGGCTGCTATTAGGAGAAATTGAATTTCTTTCTTTAAGTTTCCCTGAAACCATGTTTAGGTCTTCTCGTGTGCAATTTTGTCAGTTTGTCGCTTGAAATCTCCTTACATTTATTTTTCTTCCCATTCCTGTTTCCTAGTTTTTCTTGTTTTTATCTCTAGTCTTGTTTTTCCAATGTTGCTTCTGGTTGCTGTGATTAGTCTTTCTTTGCCCTTTTTTATGTAATCACTCTATTAAAGCATCAACGCAATCTTTTATGCTTGCGAATCCTCTTCCTCCTTTTCTTGCCATACATAGTCTATCAACATCATCTCTCTGATGTAAAGCATCGTGCATAGTCATTAATTTTTTGTCCTTTGGTCCATTTGTCTGAGTTTCTTCTTTGTCCATTTTAAGAAAGGTCTCGAGTATCTTACAAGGGTGACTGGCTAGCTTTTTTTTTATCTCTTTGATTCAATTTCTGCTGCATTGTTTGTTTTCGAGAAATTTTCTCGTTCTTCTAAGGTAATCTTATATTTTCTTTAATCTCCGCTTGTTGGGGGTTCGCTTTTCATACTCCCAAGTACTTGTACTTTTTCTTTTCTCCAAGCGTTCCGATGCTTTCTTGATTTCGTAGTTTTACCCCTTCCGTTGTTTGTCTTTTCCCACTTATCTTATCAGCATGACACATTTTTCAATGCCAAATTCCATTTCTATATCCTGTCTGTGTATTCTTATTGTTTGTATGAAAATCTCCCTTTCCTTTTCCTTCTTTGCAAATACCTCTAAATCATCTATGTACAAACTTGATAAATATTTTCTTTTGATTTTGTAAATTTGTTGCCCTCAATGCACTTCCTAGAGTGGCATATTTGCAATTACAAATGTTTGCGGTGAGAAGGAATTTCTCTGAAAGACGCTTCTCTGGATTTTTCACCTGCGCTTAAGTTTTTCCTCCCGCAGTAAATTCCACTTTCCAGTTTTTCATGGCTTCCGTGATGAATTTTATGACTTTTCGGATATCATATATAGTTTCAGATTCCTATTGTCCAAACTGGTGGGAACATTTCGTAAGGCTTTTTGTAACATATCCTTGCCACAGATACATTTTCCTCCACGTTTTGGCCTTCATTAAGATGCGCTGATCTATGTATAGTAGATCACATGTTCCTCTTGTTCCAAAGCGGCATTTTTTTGTTCTACCGAAAATAGTCAATGGCATAAAAGACAGTCACAGATCTCTTTTTTAAATCTGTGTGGTCAGTATTTTCTCCATCTGAGGTAGAGACGTTATCGGTCTATAGTTGCTGGGGTGGCTCTTTTTGGAGGCTTTCTGGATCAGGGTAGTTTTTCCCTTAGCCATTCATTTGCGTATACTTTTTCCTTCTAGGTATTAAATCAGTTAGAGAGTCAGTCTTACATGGATGGATGTGATTTTTAAAACCAGAATCCATGTATGTCATTATGGCTTAACGTTTTCGAGTTCGGTACTTTTTTTAGATGTTGCTCTTAGCGATTCCGGTTGTATATTCACCTCAAAAACCTCTTCGACTCATTGTAATTCTTTTTCTATGTTAATTATCCATTTGCCCCTTTCTGTTATATTCTCTTTGTTCCCATATTTTACACCCAAATTGTTTGCTCCCTTTGCATCCGATTGTTGGTTTGTCTTGGGCATTCTCCACCAACTTGTTGGTAGAATTTTCTTTCACAATTTTGGAATATCCAGTTTTGTTTGTATTGCTTTATCCTGTCCTGTTATCTTTTTGGTCTTCTTTCTTTTGCCAATAACTTTTGATTTATCTCTTCCTGTTGTAATTTCAGACTTGTCTTCTGTTTTGTTTTGGCTTTTTCATCCCAATATATCTTTGCATGTTTTTCTTTCCTTAGTACATTTTGTTGTTGTCACAGTTTCTTTATCCGTCTTTCTAGTCTAGATTCTCAATCAGGTTTTCTACTTTTGTTTAGGTTCCCTGGTGGTATACTGATTTTATTTCATACTAATTTCGCTCCTGCATAAATTAGCTCGTTTATTTCAGTGATATTGCATGTTGGGGTATTTGGTAATAATTTGTTTACCTTTTCGGTTTTTGCCTTCCCTTTTTTCCAATCTTGGCCTCTAAGGATTGTAATGTAGTTTTTTCAGTCAGGATTTTCTCAATTAATTCAACATTTATGATGTCTTTATTCTGCGTTAACATTGGTTCTGTGGTGTTGAAATCTGTGGTGTTTTGGTTTTCAATATTTTGTGTTTCAATTCGGCTAGAGGGTTCTAGTTCATATTTTTTACGTCATGCGACATCCAGCTGCAATGCACCTGTTGTAACGTTCCAACAACTTCTGGAAGGCCCCATGGAAGTCCTCTTGTGTGAGCATGTCAATGACCTTCGTCACAGCCTCTTTCATCTCCTCAATTGTCTCATGACGAAAGCCTCTAAGGTTATCCTTGAGCTTAGGGAAGAACCAAAAGTTACAGGGAGCAAGGTCTGGGCTGTAGAGAGGGTGAGGAACTGTCTTGATGCCCATCTTGGTCAAATAGTCTGTAACAAAGATGGAGTTGTGGACTGGTGCATTGTTCTGGTGGAAACACCACTGACCCGATTTGAAGAGAGCTGGCCTCTTCCGACAGAATATCTTCCTGAACTCCCTTAAAACCTCAACATAGTATTCCTTGTTGAATCTCTGTCCAGTGGGAACCCAGAGCAGTCAAAAAAAGGGATCATCAAATGTTTGTGGTTGGATTTGCTCTGTCTGACCTTCTTGGGTCTGGGAGAGCTAGCATACTTCTCCCTGCTGTCATGACAACGTCTTTCTTTCTGATTTTCTCTGAGCACCCTTGGGACAAACTTCGCGCAAATCTTCCGCATCTTCAGTTCCTCGCGAATAATTATGCGTACAATTCCCACACTGACATCAAACTGTGCACTTATTGTCTCTATAGACACACGACGGTCCTTATCGATGAAATTCTTTATTTGGCCAATCAACTCTGGTGTTCTGACTTCCATACTCCTTTCACACCTCTCGTCACCCCTCACAGACTCTTTGACTTCCTTGAATCTCTTATACTACTCAAAGACTGATTCTCGATTCATGCAAGATGGTTGAAAAGCAGTCTGAAGCATTCCATACGTTTCTGTGGCATTTTCCCAAGTTTAAAACAGAATTTTATTGCATTTCGTTCTTCTAAAGTGTCCTCACGTACAGATTGCCTTTTTGAAATTCACCAGCTGTGACAATCAGGCTTTAGTAGGGTGTATTCCAATTGCTGCTGTAGCTGTTAATTTGAATCTGAAATCATAGAAATTGGTCAGTCATCTGATAAGATGTATAGCAATAACATACTGAATTTTCCAGAGTCTATGACAATTCTAAATGCCTGTACAAAAAAGTCTGGAAACTTATTGAAGCCACCTCGTAAGTCCTCTTCCTCCTTTTTTTCTTGATACGTATAGTCTGTCAACGTTGTCTCTGGGATGTAATGCCTAATGCATGGTCATAAGTTTTCTTATTCTTTGTTCCATTTGTTTAAGTTCATCTTTGGTCTACTTCAGAAAGGGTCTCGAATATCTAACGAGGGGTACAGCCCAGGTATTTATTCCTTTGATAAGGTTTCGGCTTGACAGTTTTGTCCCAAGTAGTTTTCTAGTTATCCTGAGATATTCCTTTTGAATTTTGTTTTTCATTTCCACTTGTTTGATGGTGTCAGCCTCCAAGATGCCCAACTATTTGTAGATTTTATTATTTTTTACTCTTTTAGAGTTTTTCACATCAGTGTTAGCTGATGGTTTTTCACTGGAGTTTGAGTGACAGCAAGTCTCCAGGACTCGTCTCAGGATTTTGGCCGTTCTCAGCAATGCTGTCATTTGGATAGTCTCTACCCGTCCGCCAACTTCCAAGTCCTCCAGGTCTTTTAATAATCCTTTAGTTATTGTGCCAAAAGCACCCATCACAATTGGCACAATCGTCACTTTCATGAAAGAGGCTGTGACGAAGGTCATTGACACACTCACACAAGAGGACTTCCATGGGGCCTCCCAGAAGTTGTTGGAACGGGATAAAAAGTGCATTGCAACCGGAGGAGATTACTTTGAAGGGGACTAGAGTTTCATGTGTGTACTCTCAATAAAAGTGCCCATACGAAAAAAGTCTGGAAACTTATTTAATGATCCTTGTACATATTTACAAGAAATTACAAGTATACAAAGGACGTAAAATGGTCGTTAAATTGTACAAACTTGGTATTCTGCAATTCCGAGAAATTAAGAAACCATATATATATATATATTTAAATTCAACTTTGGATTTTAAAAATTCTCCTTAATATATAAACCGTAGCAGCAATTACGATTCTCTACAGAAACACCAAAGTGAAAGTACGTTCACCAGATGGAGACACAGTGTAATGTAATGAGATAGTTTCAAACCGATTGGTCAACGTAGAATCGTTCCGAGTGCAGAAGGTGTATGGAGAACTACCACAAAAAAAAAAAACAAAAAAAAATGGAAAATGAAAAAAATGGCGGAAAATGAAAAAAAAAAACAAAGAGAAGGAAGAACAGATGAAGAAATGAAAAAAAAAAAGAGAAAAATGAGAAGGAGGAATGAATGGAAGAACAAAAAAAATGAATAGAACGGAGAAAAAAGAAACAGAAACAAAGTAATGAAAAAGGACAGAGATGAAGAGAAAAAGAAGACAAATGAAAAAGATAGAGAGTGAAAGGAGAAAGAAAGAGAGATTGCCGAGGTAAGGAATTTTTGTCACAGCGTCCATGCCTGTCTCAGTTCTAAAAAGAATAAGTAAAATTTTGGATTTTAAAAAGAAAAGAAAGTTTTCGTTTTTTTTTGTCGATTTAAAAAAAAAACGGTTGGAAGTGGCGAGAGAGGGCCAGGGATATCCGTGCTAGCGGCACGACATGATGATGATGAGGATGATATTAGGAGTGCTTTTTCTTTTTGTACCCTGATTTTGTTTAACATTGAAGTGCACAATTTTCACTTTTCTATTAATCATATATGGAAATTTTAAGGATTCGTTAATATTTGATGACATTTATAAAGTCTTATTGCATTTCACTATCTTTAATTGTATAAAAAGAATATCTGGTCGTGTAAATTTGATATATGAATGTTTTCTTAGTAAATATACTTAAAAAAGAAAAAAATAGATAAAGCAATTGTTATCGTTATTTAATCTGGTGACTGTACTTCAATATCAAATCAATTTTTTTTCCATAAAGCAATCAGTTAACATAAGTGAGTTGTAGAATATATCGTTTTTTCTCGAGGCATCATTTCCTGATAAGTTTGATTAGAATTTCTTTGCTATCTGCCATCTTATATCAAGAAACATCTCAGTGTAATTCTTCACTATTCAGGCTTAATTAGCAGTAAATTACGCCTAGAGAAAAAGAAACTATGTATTTTATAAATTCCAAAAAATAACAGATTTTTATATTGAAATGTCATCGCCAGAATAAATAACTTCAATGCCATTTGCTTCTAGACTGATAATATTAGGCTTATTATATTTTCTCGTTTGATCAAGATCTGATTGGAGGGCTTACAGCCAAGGCCTTTTTTTTTTTATAACTCTTTACATATATATATATATATATATATATATATATATATATATATATATATATAACTCCACCACATGTGCAGGATGTGATACATGATCAATTTCTTAGCGGAGTTTAACAGGTTTGAATTCATAGTTTTCCTTCTCCTAGACCCATTGTCATACCAAGGTTTAAGAGCACAGTCTGTTCTACTATTTCCCCTTAGCTGGGGAAAGAGAATAGTTGTGTGTATATCTTTCCCAAGGGAGTTAGCACTACGTGAAATGCGAGCAGTCTCGTTTAGGATTTAAAGTCGGGTTGTCGGGTTCATTTTTTTCGACGATAACCATTACTCTATGAGCGCCTCCCTGAAAATTTAAATTCCAAATTAGAACTGGAGAAGGAAGCTCTCTCTCTCTCTCTCACTTTCTCTCTCTCTCTTTCTCTCTCTCCTCCTCTCTTTCTCCCTCTCTCTCTATATATGCATATATATGTTTTGCACATATTTCCAGCGTGTAAGTATCACGTATACTTTTAACGCGTGACATTACACCACTATATAATTACGATTGGCCACTTTTCTCACTTTTCCAATTGATAAATAACAAACTTTTAGTGTTCATAATTTGATATTTTTCAGGGTTGTAGACCTGGTCTATTGTAGTCAAGCACTTTTGTTTGCAAACTTTCATGATTTGCCTTTATCTTTTTTAAAATATTTTTTTATCGAACACAATAGAAAAAATAATTGAAAAAATATAGATACTGATAAAAAAGAATGTGGTGGGATATTTTTTTCGCCACCAGTCTGGAAAATAAGGTTGCCACCAGCACACATGGCTTTAATACAACAAATGTCTTCCTCTTCGTATAACGATTTCATAGTGTTTGAAAAAGGTCTGTTTAAAATGGTCAAAAAAATCAACATAAAAAAGAAAAGAAATTATTAACGCATTTCAGTAACAGTTGAAGAGGCATTAAAGAGGCAGGGAAATTAAAAAAAAAAAGTTATATTAAAGCTGATAAATTTCGAATTTTTTTTTATCGTATGGAGTTTCAAGCATGTAGGTTAAAGAAGTTGTTTGAAAAACTATCAGAATCCCACAAAAAGGTGGGAAAATTAGATAAAATTCAAAGTAAGTAACGTCATCGTAACTCTAGAATTTTAAAGGCACAAACCAACAACGGGAAATCAAGATGCAACTGCTTTTTTTCAGGTAGGTAAAATATCAGTCAAAATCTGAGGCAATGATAATGATGAAAGAAATGTTTACTCATCAAGTGGAAAAAGTTGGTATAATCACCGATTAAATTTTTCTCAGGTAATAAATACTATTTTACTATCCAGGTACATTTATAAGTTAAAAATTATATTGGTGAGTCACCTGATCTAAAAGGGCAAGTAGAAAAGAATTTTATAGCATACGGAAGAGGTAAAGTTATCACTGAATTGTGCCAAGAGATAAAACTCAGAAATTAACAAATTGTTATTATAAAAAATCGGATTTAATATCGAAGTGCTGTCAACAGAATGAATTGTATCTTTACTATTTGTTTCCAGACTGATGGCGCGAAGTTTATCTTTATATATATATATATATATATATATATATATATATATATATATATATATATATGTATGTGTGTTTATATATATATATATATATATATATATGTATGTGTGTTTTATATATATATATGTATGTGTGTATGTGTGTGTGTTTGTGAGATATTTCATTTTTATAGAAAATTTTAAAGGGATTTTACGTGACGATGTGAACTCTTACGTGGCTCCATCTCTGAGTGTTGACCGCTGTAACGGAAAAATGGAATATTTTTAATCCTATATAAATATGTGTGTGTGTGTGTGTGTGTGTGTGTGTGTGTGAGAGAGAGAGAGAGAGAGAGAGAGAGAGAGAGAGAGAGTGTGTGTGTGTGTGTGGTTTTCATATTTGTGTTTAAATAGTTTAGTTGGCATTACCGGTCAGCTCGATCCTCATTAAGCATGTTATAGGCGCGTACAAAAAGATATATAATCTGTGGTTGGCGGCTTTTTGAAGTGGACAAAGGGACGCCACAGAGTTAATTAGAAGGATTATTTAGCAAGGATGACAAACTGCTGGTATTCCCAATTGTCACGGTTGGTTAAATTCGGTTATCCGATACGTTTCTAACGGTGAGACAAAAAGGTGTTTTCTTGGAACACAAATACATATTTTCTCTGCATGCGTCTTTGAGGATACATCGACCCTCTTACGCTTTGGATCGAAGCCGAATGCTGAAAAAAACATTCAGAACCAAAGCAGTCTACGACAAGGCGTCAAAATAGACAGATGTATTTTCCATTCGGGAAAGTCATCACCCATCTTCACTCCCTGATATAATTCCGGCTTGTTTGTCCATTCGAGTAATCTCGTATTATAATTTTAGGAGTCCCTTAACAGAGAAATAAAAATAAGTATTATTTATTCAGCTTTTTCTAGACTTATTTAAAACGTGCAGATTTATTCGACCTCAGCAATATATATGTTGTGCAATGTCACAGAATGCGAGTTGGTACCTGTGAGCCCCTTCATATGTACGAGCAAAAGCAGGATGACCAGCTAGGGTGGCGGGAGAGGGTCAGGGAGATCCGCGCTGGCGGCGTGACATGATGATAATGACGTGAGCAAAGTCATATTATCTATTGGATCTTTCGAACACCTAGGCGACAACTAAACAACCTGTCGAAGTAAATGTTTTTTCTTTTTTCGTTGACTTTTCGATCATTCTTTTCTTTTCATCGGTTGTGAACCCTCAAATTTTTATCAGTGCCATTAATGGGGCTTAGAATATGCTGATTGTATCTACCGCAGAAATTTAGCCCCTCCCGAAAAGGGGTATCATGAGTTGGACAAACTGCATCTGGAGATATGAAAAATCTGGAATACCCCTTCATTGTCATTACTTCCATATTCACTCTGACCCGGAGTGGTAGTACCAGTTATAATCCCATCAATGGCTTAAATCAATCTGTTTAGAAATTATTCGCATTTGATAAGACCGAGAGAAAAAAAAATCTTAAGAAAAACAAAGAAATCTAACTATGAATGCGCAATGAACACGATTCTCTAACCTCTAGGTATAAAATAATTCTAGACGGGTTGACATGCCATTAGAATTAATCAATAATTCACATATTTACAGGTATTGTTATATACTTAAAAAGCGAAATTAGCGATAAGCAAGGGATTCTGAAATGTTTTGACTATGTCTCGTTTAAATAACAGGCAGTTTTACAGGCGAAAAGAACAATAGCCGGGGGTGGAGGAGGAGAGATATAGACAGGTATTTTTTGATCCCGAAAAATTCGTAAGGAAAACACAAATGACCAACCTCATCTCTACAAGGAAGGCTGGGGAGTTCTCAAGAAATGTTCTTGGGTCGCTCACCAGTGTAAATTAAAGCAAGCAAAGAAGCCGGGTGGATAGATGTTACATGAAAACTGTTGATAGTATTGAATTATTTCGACGGTTAACAAATATAGAGCAGCTGGAGGGGGAAAGTGTACATGAATATAAATGCAATAATTCCTTGCTTAACATAATTTTGGTATACGTCAAATTCGCCTATATGTTACTTTTCTAAATTTCAGTTCAGCGAAAGTTATTGCACCAGACTTTACGTCATTCAGCAACATCACCTACGTCTTAATAAGAGGACGTGAAATAAATAAATAAGTTTTCCAGAAAATATATGTGAAATAAATAAAATTGATAAAGTAAAGTTGGCGACCTTAATCGAGGGTGACCCGAAGGCTCCCTTTTCAATAGCTAAAACACTGAGGTATAGGGGAGGGTGCTAATCCATTCCGTGGGTTGCTCCACTTTACCCTTGATCCTGAGTGTAAAGCAAGGCGGCATCAAGTACCATTTTTTAAATGTTTGGTATGACTCGACCTAGGATTGAACCCCGGTTTCCCAGACCACTGGCAAACACTTTACTAATGGCGTAAAATCATCTAAAAAGTAATCAAAATTCAATAAAAACACATCAAAATGTATATACAATACAATAAAATAATTACGTGGAAATATGAATAAATGAACGCTATTATATTTATTTAAAAGAAAACAAGCTAGGGTATGTCATGATTTTTGGAGATAATTTACGATTTAGTGTGTGTTATGATTGTAATTTTATTAACTGTGTTCATTATTCTAAGATATGACCAAAAGGTTTTAGTGATAATTATATTACAGTATTTCTTCTCGTTTTGAGGTATTTTAAGGCATTATTTCTGGTTTCTGATAAAAACGGGTTACGACATAGCTTTTGAAATCAATGACGTAGGGAGGGTTATAACTGAACAGAGTAATCTCTCTGTATGTGGTAGTACCACTTCTCAGTCGGTCTTGTCTTCTAAACATTGTGTTATTTTTAAAAGAGAAGTTTGTCGCTGGTTTTGGTTGAAACTAAAGAAACTGTGGGTCATTTCCACGAAGAAAAACAAAACAAAGCAAAAAAAAAAAAAAAATGTACCCAGAATACACAATCGTATGGGCCTCTTTACTGATGATTCTTTTTCGAAATAATCCTGAGTGTGGCGTGTGTGACACTTGGCTCTTTCAAGCCTAAACTGAGCAGACCCTAACAATAGTGATATGGACGTCGGATGAATGTCTCTATCTCATTCTGTCTTCAGCTGCAGCTTACACCTTAAAGTGCAAGCTGGATACAGCTTGGCCTGACAAGAGGCCCTCTTTGTCTAACATTCAACTGCTAATTGTTGCTCTCTCAGACTGTTACTACTCCCCAGACTTGTACTGCTCCCTGATTTCCGGAACCCCCTGCTTTTCCTGCTTAGACTACACAGTGTTAAAAGGGATAAAAAGAGGATTTTTGTCTCCTGAGCTTTAACTCTACTAGCGACGCAAACTTCAGTTTTTTATGGACATTAAAGGAAAAAAAAACCAAATCAAAAGAAAACAAAAAACGAAATGCACACACACACACACACACACACACACACACACACACACACACACACACACACACACACACACACACACACACACACACACACACACACACAACCATTAAAAAAACAAAAAACAAAACAAAACAAACAAACTAAAAGAACACACATTCATTCTTATCAATAAATCCTTCTCTTTCTATTTTATTATCTTTTAAAATCTGCTGGTCTACCAAACGTGTTTACCTATCCTTATAATGTTTATACACAAATATGTTCATACATATATATACACACTACGCCTTCACACATCCATATAAATATGCAGACACCCACATACGTATACATATATATATACAATGCACTTATACACACACATACTCATACAGATACACCCCTAACTACACATATATGCATTATTTCACTTAACAGAAGAGCTTATAGTGTCACATTTATAGTAAAGTTTTCCTTGGAGCATGTAACAGCAACCTCGGGATGGGAAAGGAAGGAGTTCGAACTCAAAAAGATTCCAGTTACTGATAACATGAAACCTTAAATATCGATTAAAGTATTGATTAGGGATCTCAAGAATTGTACGAGAACAGACAACGTCAAAACGAAAGAAGGAAATAAATACGTTTTGCTGGATGTCGTTGTTTATTACTCAAGCCAAAAATAAAATTACCCCATGAATGTTTATTAGTGTTTTCAACTCATTTTGTGGTGTTGATTTCGAAAATGTTGTCCATTTTTATCCATCTCGTATCATTTTTGCGTGACGGAAATACTGTGTATTTGGTAAAATCAGTGCTGTGATGAAATTATGTTCCGGAGATGCCCTTGGCATTGTTCTTTCCGGATTGTGTAATGAAATGAAATGGAATGGAATTGGTACACGAAATATCTTCTTTCTTTGCTTGTGGCACTGTAGAGAAAAATCTGAACATTGGCGAAGAAAGAGGTCATATGGATATTGAAGAAAAGAACATCATAAACAAGCCATTAATTGATAGAAATAGAATTATATTCCCACCACGTCATATTAAGTTTGGTTTAATGAAACAATTTGTGAAAGCCCTGGACAAGGAAAGGGACTATTTTTACAATATTCATTGTGCCTTTTCAGCATTAACGAAGAAAAATTGAAAGCTGGACCACAAATTAGAAAGCTTGTTTGGGATCCAAATTTTGTACTTTCAACGAAGAAGATGGAAGCAACATTCTGGAATGCGCTTGTAGATATTATAATCAAATTCCTTGGAAATGTAAAGCACGACAGTTACAATGAAATACAGTTACAATTAACTACTTAATTAATACTTCTCATGCCTTCGGTTGTAACACGAGTATTAAATTACATTTTTTGTTCAAACATGTTTCAGTCATTTGGAAAACTTTTTTTGAAAAATCTTAGAGAACGTTACCAGGGACGGTAGGATTGAGTAATGATTTTTATTGTTGTTTGAAAAGGAACTGTTGTAAAATTTCTTGCAGAAGATTAAATAAAAGAAATTTCTTCTTAAGAAGATGAATTCGAACTCTGTAATTTTTGTCAATTGTATCACTGCTTTGTTTTTATAAAATTAATTGTTAATTCTTAACGACTTTGTATTTTGTAGTCCTGTAAACAGATCCTACCTGAGTTTGAACCTTCAATATATTATGGCTTTCTGTAAAAAAACAAAGACATTGGGCAAAAATGAATATTTTTTTAATCGGCACGTTGAAATTGCCAGAACAAAGTTAAAATATCTTATGGGGAAAAACTTTTTTTTTTTTTGCTGTCGGCTAGTGTTATTTGTCTTAGCTTGAAGATTCAGTGATACTATGATGATATATCACTAGTAATTTTCGGATGAGGATATTAAAACAATGATATTCTATATCAATCAGCTCTTGTACTTGAAGAAGAATATTCCAGCCCAGCCTCATAAGAAGGAAAGCGCAAACGCCTTGGAGAGGATCTTTCCATTACCATTAGTCCAATTGTGTAAGTGTCAAGTTTGTTGTCTAATGTAGATTGAAGTGTGCGAGCACCCTGCTGTTTGTGAGTGCGTTTTTCAATCTTTTAAATAAGAAAGCAGAAAACACCAAAAATATCACGATGAAAAATGGACTTATCAGAATACGAGGATAGGCTGAAAAGTCAGTTTGCTGACATCATATATGTTGATGACTTTTTTGACGAATGAGGTCAAAGCACTGCAACACTGATAGAAGAAGTGTGTGAGCACAAGTAATGTCCATGTGTTGAATGAAACATGTCATTCTCTGATTTGGAGTTTAACAAAAATAATGAACAATTTGATTAAAATTTATATTCATTTCCAAAATTTGACAATGTAGTAAAATCTTTTCATTTTCTAGTCTTTTAAAAATTTCATGCTAAACAATATATTCCATTTCTGTCTCTTGTGTTCAGATGAATTCGCCAACATAAAGAGGACATTTCAAATTCAATCCGATAACTTTCATTGATTATTCCTGCTATTTATTTATTGTCTAAAGACTTCTGTATCTGACAGGAAATTTAAGCTTTTTAATTAACGATAAAAACTGTCTAACGCTTTATTCATTATTATTGGAATAAAACAATTGTTTTAAGAAAACATCAATTCGGAAATATTTAGGCATGAATCATTGTAAATTGCAAAGTTTAGTAAAGTACTTCATGTTGTTACTTAGTGGTCACCCATGTACTAACTTTGGTGATTTGGCATGAGTTGACCGGAAATCTCAGGGCTTCCAAGTTTCTATCTATCTATCTATCTATCTATCTATCTATCTATCTATCTATCTATCAGATTTAAAAATAGTAATGGTTGTGTTACAGGGTTTTCTTTCTGTGCATGTCCTGTTTAAGATGACCATACACTCCCATTCACTCAAACTGACTCTCATTTGATGCGTAAAGTCACTGTACTTTTACATTCATTGCACTTGCGCATTTATTGCATTCGCACACACTCTGCCCTCACATACAGTCACCGTCAAGACGCTCGTTGCACTTTTATACTCGTTGCACTTGTAAACTCGTTACATTTGCGAACGTCCTGTTGTCGCAAAATCTTTGCAGTTATACAATGCTCTCACAGCATACATACAATCACTTTATTCCCATAGCCAATGGAATTACTGGACATTCTCATTAAACTTCTTTAAATGCCCCCAAAGTTAAATATAGTAACAGCATGAATTATGTTAGTTTATAATTTTAGTTCTCTTTAACTTTCTAATAGACGATGCTTAATGCCTCGATATTTCCAGATTGTTGTTTACTCAAGACAATTGTTCTATTCCAATGATAATGAATAAGGCGTTAGACAGTTGTTTTTTTTTTAAATCTTTAATTAAAAAGCTTTTAAACTCTTTCTTTCCGAAAGTTATTTAAGTTCTTATTCTTCACTTAACAAATGTATATCTGCAAAAGTAATTAAAATATTGTAACTTTTAATGTAACTTGTGAATGAATCTTTTCTAAAAACGTAAATAAAGTGTTAAAAGACTATTCACTATATTTTAAAGCCGAGATTTCACGCTCAAGGACACAAAAGGGCTATTTACGTGATGAGGGACAGGTGCATTGGCCAGAAGCAAGCCTGTTGAAAGAGAATAAACAATAGGTTTATCATCTCCAGTGGGGAGCATAAAGTCCAGAAGGGGCGCAATTGTATCTAAAATAGTTTTAGATAAGTATATTGATAAAAATTGTGAAGCATCACAGCATCTAAGCATGTAGGAATAGCATCCTTTCAAATCTTCCTCATTAATTGACTCCAAACCGTTTAAAATGATCTGTTCGAAGTATCACTTTGTATTTCCAATTAGAATTCTGACAGAAGTTTTCACTTTTCCAAAAAGAAATTCAGTAGTGTTCATCACCAATCAGAAGTATGCGGGCTTAAAAATGTTGGCGAAATTTCCTTAGCTTCGATGAATTCTTGTATGTTTGGGTGATATATAGTTATGTTATAAAGACTGAATTCCTGAAGTACGAGAAAGAGCTGACTTTGAAAAAATTCAAGTCAATCGCCCGGGTTATGTTTTCAATTACTATGGTCAATAGAATCTTTTCGTCGGAAACAGCAATTATTAAAGTGGTTGATCTTCCACGATTTGTTGGTGCAGTTATAATAGAAATATGAATGTTTGTTTAAAAAAAGGGAAAATAATTCTTAAAAATGTAAACTATTTTTTATCGTTTAAATTTTTCTGGTGTAGGACCGAATAAGTAACGTGATAAAAACTAGATTATACTCTGTTGAATTAAAATTTTGTGTAAAGTATATATACATATATATATATGTGTGTGTGTGTGTGTGTGTGTGTGTGTGTGTGTGCGTGCGCGCATGTGTGAAGATTGTTGTATGATTTCTTCAATGTTTAAATGAGATTAATTTTCTTTCCACGGAATAGCTGTAACTCTCTATTGAAATTGTTCGCCATCTGAGGAAGCAATCTGTAGAAGCAGATTGTTGAAGTAAATTTATTATGGATTACATTTGTTGAGTTTGTCTTGATATATATATATATATATATAGTAAAGTAAAGTTGGCGAACTTAGTCCAGGGCCACTAGAAGGCTCTCTTTTCAATAGCTACTACACTGTGGTGTAAGGGAGGACGCTACTCCTTTCCCTGGATTGCTCCACTTTACCCTTGATACGTACCTTATATTTCTGAGTGTTAAGCAAGGAGTTATCAAGTACAATTTTTAAAGTCTCTGGTATGACGCGACCTGGGATTGAAACCAGGCCTCCCGGATCATTGGCGAACACTCGGGTATAAAGTTTTTGGAGTTTATTGGAATTTTTTAAGAAAATCTATTTTTACAAAAATGATGGACTTTATTAAATTCATAATTTGGATCTTACTTTTTTTAAAAAATGAATCTTAATATTCAACAACATATCAAAAAATTGAATTTTATTTTTGGGGAGATGGATTTAAATATCTTCGATTGTTCCATTTTTTTTCCAAACTATAAAGTGAAAAATGGGAAAAATGGAACTATCGGTTTTGATTCTATTTATTTTTATTTTTGGAAATTTTAATTTTTTTATTTAAAATTTTTTTGGGAAATGGATCTCAGTATCTTTGCAGTGAGTGCCCGGGGTGTAGTAGCTAACGTGCTGGACTGCGATCAATCAAAAAATCAATTTTTTTAGGAATGGATCTTAATTTGTTTTGAAAGCCATATGCTTGCTGTGCCCATTGGTAGTCAACTTTTTACAAGTTTTCTTTTTTCCTTTTGATACAAAAATTTACAAATATTGTTTGATTGTATTCATAATTTTAGTGACAGTAATGAACTCAACAACAGATGGCGTTTATAAAGAAAATAGGATTTATATAGATTAAATCTTTAATAAAAGTACAATAAATATTCAAAATACTTCAGCAAGAGTAATCATAGCCAAAACTTTTTTAAGACCACTAAATAAAATCAGAAAAATCTGGTGTTTATATTTATATTTGCCATCTTGTTTCTCTGGACATGATTAATTCATTTATTTTGAGGTATAGCTTTAGGAAAATTAATAAGGATTTCGCTTCATTGTGCTTGAGCAAAATATTTTAAAAAAACTCCCTATTTTAGTTTAATAAATTTAAATTGTCTGAATTTCTTAAACGAAGTTTGATGATTTTTATCATTCAGGGTTTTCGGACTATTGTCTTCATCGTTATATTTACGACGATTTGGACTTCTTCAGGTGTTTGTCGAACTTGGGAGCCTACACGGAACTCCGAACCACGTCCTTTATTGAACCCACGGGGGTCGCTTGTTATGATTCCGTTAACCATAGTGTTAAGTATTACTGTAGTGTTACTCGCCTACTGTCATGATTGAACCTGCAACCTCCAGATAACTGTCTATTAAGAAGCTTAGGAAATTCACGCCTATAACCGTTATGGTTTGTGTTCTGCTGGACGCAGAGTAACGGTTGTAGGCGTGAATATATAATAACAATAAAGAAAAAAAACAATAGCCCCTAAACCTTAATTTTATCAAAATTAGATATTTTGTCGACATTCTTATAATTCATGAAATATCACGTAATCATTTTTTTTGTTTAAAAATAAATAAGTTTTTAAAATAAGCGCTCTTCTTTTCTTTCACTTTTTGTCTCTTTTTTTCTGAGTTTCTTTCTTTGTTTCTTTCTTTGGCACGTAGTAAATTTTTTCATTTCTTTTCTTTTTTCACAATCAAAACAGAATGGTCAATTATTTATGTTGGGGACGACGTTTGATTACAATCTAACACATTTTTATGCCTTATTCTATTAATTGACGTACGCAGGCTAACGCTGTTTGCAGTCACTTCAAAACAATGGTGAGCGAGAATAATCGTTTCTCGCCTTATCTATCAGTAGAATAGTTAGGTAGGCTAGCCTCTTTTAGCCATGGTGGTAAACAGGAGCCAATTTTGGTTCCAAGACTAGAATAGGAAGAAGAGTTGAATATTACTTAATCGTACACGAATGCACTTTTCTAAATGGGTTTGATCTATGGATACGATGTTGATTTGCTAAGAAGCAAGTAAGACCCCCCAGCTATGGATTAAATAGTACCACTGCTGTTCTTCTATTAGTATATCTTTTGCATTAAATAACGCATAAGCAAAGAAACCAAATCAAACCGATCTACTAAATGTGAATATTTAAAAAGACTTATTTTTTCGTTTCTGTTATGTAGAAATATATAGTTTGCATGATCAAAGTGTAAGTGAATTTGATCATTGACACCTATTTCAAGAGACCCATTTCCAACCCGAAGTAGTTACATCGCAAATTCACTGAGAGCATCAAAATCATTAACGTACATTTACATATTATTGAACTCATGATCAGAGAGTTGTTTTCAGACAGGCAAGGATCATGTTTTCTTGGCTCCGTCAAGGAAATACAGGTAATATTGAACCCTATTGTAAGAACCTTTGTCTAACATAATATGCGTTTTATCTTTTGAATTCTACACAATGTAATCCAGGGGCCCCCAAAATTTTCAGCTCATAGACCACAAAGCTTAACTCTCGAGAGTTTGGGCCATGATCTTAAAAGGACAGGGTAAAAAACAGCTACATTTACAAGGTAACAATCATTATTTATTAATGAGGCATCCAATGTTGTTTGCAATCACAAAAATATGTAATTTCAGGTTTAAATGAAGACGTTGACTGAAGAAGTCATTCACACTTGTGATGATTTGACAATTGCAAACGCAGCGTACTCTTGACTTACTTCATTTTAGAGAACAACTGTTCACAGCTGTATATAGAGTAAAACATGCTCATTACAAGCTGGGTGTGAATGATAAAGTTAAAGAATCGTCCTGATGGAAGCTCGTAGTTCTTATAGAAATTGAACGTGGCAAACAAGAAACATGGACTTCATATCTTCAGAAGATCAATAAGATTCCATCTGCAGTTGTAATAGTACTCCTTTACAGTCGACATCAAAAGGTGAAGAGAATATTTTGAAAGTTGAGTGAAGGGCCTCTAAGCGAGTGGGTTGGGAACTTTTGATTACTCGAAGGCTCCAGCTGCTCGTTTTGTCTCATAAGTTTCACCTTTTGTAGGAACCTTGCATGAATTATTTTTGATGCTACCATGGCCCAGGATTAGATGGACAATGCGAATGGGTAGGGTTTGCAGTTCTTTTTCATTAAGAAACGTTGCTGCAATCCAATTGCAAAAGTAATATGCTCTTTTATACGAGCATTAGCAGATAACAGATTACTTATGGAAAGTCTTCTGTTGGTCATTTACCATATTCACAAAATCACATCTCTGTGATAATTTTCAGTGTTTTCAAAATAATATGGTTATGATTTGTATCATCCAAGAAGAGCGGATCGAACAGTGGAAAGATTATCAAGCTAGATCAGCAGACCATTGGTAGTGAGTTTGATTCTCACTGGATGCCCAATACTTCTGGCTGATACGTAGAACCAGACTTCCCTGATGCAGAAGGGAACGTGAGTCCGAATCATGACGAAGGATTATTTCTTCATGCCGTACGCTATTCCTTGTTGTCGTAGGAGTGACGATTTGTGCGTATTGTTGTAATATAATACGAATAATAATTAATTATATTAGTTAATTATCTTATTTACACTAATAAAAATCAGTTAGCTAAAATCTTTGAATAAATTGTTACTCGCATGCGAAGCGCAAATGGTACACTTGTTGCACGAATGGCAAGATGGCCAGTTGACAGGTTGTTTTGAAAATCACCTAGGGCGACATATTGGAAATTGGTTTTGAAATCGTTGTTGTAGGCTGGATATAAAAAGTAAGCATTCAGTCACCTTACTAAGTATAAAATGACATAACATAAGAAATTTAATGACACTTGTTCTAACCATCATTAGTGAATGAGATGATTAATATATTATATATGCAGAGTTATTCATTTTAATTCAGTTCGGAGTTCAGAGAGTCAAGAGCAGTTGGTCGGAGTTAGGCGAGCGGCTTCTTGGGGGCTGAGTTGGTTGGGCGATGAAAGCGAAATCGGCGTTTTGATTGTTCTTCTACCACCCATGAATTTGAGTGCATTTCTATCACACAAGTAAATCTTTCTATCTTCCTCTCTCGTTTTGTGTTTGACAACTAGAAAAACAGTGGAACTAATTAACGTTTCGTATCGAGAGAAACAACGTGTCTGTCTTTTATTTGAGAAATGTAACACCTATTGGTATTCGAGATGGTGCTGTGATGTTCTCAAGATAATACGATGGTTCTGATTTGTATCATCCAAGAAGAGCGGATCGAATAGTCGAATGTTTAACAAGCTAGATCAGCAGATCATTGGTAGTGAGTTTTATTCCCACTGGACGCCCAGTACTTCTAGATGATACGTAGAATCAGGTTTCCCTAATGCAGAAGGGAACGCGAGTACAAATCATACCGAGAGATTATTTCATGTCGCGCACTGTTCCTTGTGGTCGTTGGAGTGCAATAAAAAAACAAGAATTAGGAAGATGATGGATAACACAAGTCGTATTTAATAATAATAATAATCACGGCAGTATTATTTTTTTTTGCAAATATATTTTCTGTTATTTTATTTATCATCATAATTCTGAAATTTCACAATCACAATATTCAATGGAAATATTGTTAATTTACAATTATATGATAACTCCATTCTGCATCACCAATCTCAAAATGGAATCGCAGTTTAACATGGGTTATCAAGTTAAATGATAATTCAATTTTGCATTGCTAATTTAAAAAATTTAGAGTTCATGAAACTGCTACAAAAGTATTTTGTCCTCATCAGTTTTATGTTGAAATTTAATAATCACAATATTTGAATTTTATAAAAACAATGTGATTTTATCAAGGATTTCAAAATGAAATCTTAAGTCATTCCTTCATGGTCAATTTTAAACATAAAGACCCAAAAACTGCCACGGAAGGATTACACAACTAGAATGTAGAAACTTGGCTAGAATTAACTAATCTCAGAATAAGAAAAATATTCCCAAACAACGCCTATAACCGTTAAGCTTCTAAAGAGACAATCATCTAGAAGTTGCAGGTTCAATTCTGACTGCAGGTGAGTAGCAATACAGGAATACCTATCACTTGTAGCCAGTTATGATTAACAGAATAAGAACAAGCGACCCCGTGTAATAAATAAAGGGCCTGGTTGGAAGTTCCGTGTAGACTTCCGAGTTCGACAAACACCTGAAGAAGGCCGAAGGACATACCGACCGAAACGTTGTGAATATAACACTAAAGATTAAAGACAATAGTCCCAAAAACCCTGAATGATAAAAATCATCAAGCTTCGTCTCAGAAATTCAGTGTATTAGAAAAAAGAAAGAAACTACAAAAAACAAGATTCTGAGATTTTATATATATATATATATATATATATATATATATATATATGAATGATAGAAAAATCGAATTGTTTAAAAACATTTTGTAAATCAGAAGCTTTTGTGGTGTAATGGTTACCGTCGTAAGAAATGGACACGATGACTCGAGTCCAAATCCACAACCTAGCTGCATTTCATATTGCTCGAATACCATTGTAAGATCTACTAATTGTACTAAATTACTGCACTAGAAAAGAAAAATGACAGCATTGATGGAATTTTCATTAGGGATCAGTAAGAAAGCAAATTTCCCCTTCATACTGAAGATAAAGAGTGATAAAAGTAACTGTTTGAAATAGATTTCAATGAAGGGTAACTCCCTCCGCCCCCAAAACCCAAAACAAATAAAAAAAACCACAAAACAAGCTAACTAATAAAGCTGTGCATGACAAGTAAAGATTACAATTTCTTTTCCATATTATTCTGCTCAGTATGGAGTACTTTTGATTTAAGAAAATCATTTTAAATGAATTGTTATATATATATATATATATATATATATATATTTGACATCTACAGACAGATTGTTTAGTTGTATCACAACTTATACATATATATATATATATATATATATATATATATAGTCATCCATAGACAGACTGTTTCGTTTTATCAGAACTCTTCAGTGTGGCTAGACACGTTGGACGCTCGAAGCCGGGATAGAAACCCGTCCAACTTTACGTTAGACTTAATCTCAGACCGCTCGGCCAACAAGCGTACCACGTTGGCTAAGAGAATTTTTAAGGTATTATGTAGCAACCGCAGCGTCCGTTTGTTTACATCTTTATACCCTATCGGCTATCAGAGTGCTCAATTCTTTTGAAGAGCTTTGCATTATGCGAGCGGCGGCCGAAAATTCCTTCGCCATAATGCTCAACCTCCATGGGGAGCATATATATTGTTCTTTCAGTACGCAAAGGAAGGGAAACAGAAAAAAAAAAAATTCCTGAACAAATTCGTCCACGAAAACTTAAAAGGTTATGACAAGTATCAATATTTCGGATGGGTAGTCGAAAAAAAAAAAAAAAAAAAAAAAAAGAAAAGAATTAAGCGAAAAGAAACAGGATTTTCCGTTATGATATGACGATGGACGGTTAAAACAACGGGTATATCGCTAAAAGAACAGGCAAACAAAAAACTAAGTTGACCGCTGTAAATACGCATATTAACGAGATGTGGATGAAGCCAATATAAGACTGGGAGGGGGCATAGTACCGAATACGGTGATCGTCTGCAGCAAAAAAATAAAATAAATAATAATAAATAAATAATAAAAAACTAGATAAAATGTTAAAGTCGATATTGTAAGGGAGGCTATGTAATAACACGGTGTAAAAACAAAACAAAAAACGAATTATATTAATGAAATGTTTCATTTATAAAGAAAAAAAAAACGATTAAAATCTAAATTAACGAATGATATTAATGACCTGTTTCGGGGTAGAGCAAAAAAAAAAAAAAATTAATTAGATTTTTATTTTCTTTCATCGGGCACTACTGTTATTCTGTCCCGTCCAAGTCTCATTATTTCGGTGTATCCAAATCCACCGGGATGACTCTAGCGCTGCTTTTAAAATTGTACGGGTCACTGTCCTCTTTTTTATCCTCGTAATTCCTACGTTATTCAGGGCCATATTTAACGATTTTCCAGCGAAGCCCTTCACACCAATTTCGATTGGGTAGCAAATTGCTTGCCATCCTCGTCTTCTACAGTACTCCACCAATCCTTGATATTTATTCGTTTTATGTTGGTGTGCCACTTCATATTTTCTTCCCACGGTACTGTTAATTCCCTGTTTTGTTGAATTAGAAAACAGGACCATATCTGGACGTAAGGAAGATATTACAATGTGTTCTGGTAACCTCAGACGACATCCCAGATCTACCATGAGTTGCCAATCTGAAGCTGAGGAAAGTACACATCTAGTGGGTCTCTTACATGTTGGTTTCTTCCCCTCCGCCACCCGTACAAATTGAATTGTTTCTTTTTTTGGGTTAAATTTCGAACTCCGGATGGCTGTGTGGAATATTTCCGTTAAAACTTTATCATGGCGGCAGCGATATCTCCCATCACTTAATGCCTTAGGACAACCACTAAGTACGTGATGCTCTCCCTGGACATAACTTGAAAATGGGAGTTTCTATCTTCCCCCACCTATGAAGGTTCACTGGGCTGGGTAGTACATCATATACCGACATGATTTGGAATCTTGTGTGTGTAAAATCATTCCATAAAATGTCGGACCATGTAAGTTTTCGTTTTGTTACATTCTCCCATCTGGTCCATAATCCTTGTTAGCTTAAACCCACCATTTTTGTCATTCTATCCTCCTCCACGCTAGCTCTTACTTCATTTTGAAGAAGTTTTTGATACTCTTTCGTATCTGTCTTGTCAATCGGTTTACGCTGGATATAGCCTAATCCCATTGTCCCCTCCACAACAGTTCCTATAATTGCTTTCATTTTTATCCCCTCTTCAGCCGACTGTAATTCTTTTCCAGCATCCCATTTCTTGCCAGTGTGTATCGATATCCCAGCGTTGGCAACTTTAGAGTCTTTAGAATTTTTATACATTATGGCTTCTCTTGTCCGAGAGACCTTAAGTTCTTCGACTGTACCTTTCACGGGCAGTTGTATCGGGTTTGTCTTCCCGTATAGGGATGTGTTGCTTAGTGATCGTGGAAGTCCCAGCCATTTCCGAATAGAACGGCTGATCTTACTTTCAAGGGACTCAACCGTCGATATCGGCACGCTATAAATCGTTAACGGCCATAGAATCCTTGGTAAAATAGCGTGTTGATATAGCCAAGTTTTGAAACGGCCAGGGAGCCCAGACTTGTCAACTTTTTTAATCCGTGTTTTTAGGTTGTTGACTATCTCATTAATGGCGGTAGTATCTTTTAATGTGTGGTGGAACATTTTACCTAGGCTTTTTACTAGCTTCTCCATCAGTGTGGGAATGTCTTGGCCTGCGATTTGAAAACGGAATTTGTTGACTACTTTTCCTTTCTTTATAACGACTGATCTTGATTTTGCCGGTTTGAATTTCATCCTGGCCCATCCAATGAGCTTCTCTAAGCCACGTGCTAACCACCTACACCCAGTGACAGAGGCTTTATTTCCATATAGTATAAAAATGGTAGGCACAAGGCCTTGAGGTTTTGGGGGGATGGGAAAAAGAGCAGTCATGCTATTCTATGTGTTCTAAGGGAACCTAGCTAGCCACATTCGCCGACCCATTCAGCAGTACAATATATAACCATTCATCCATCGTCATATGCGCAGCAACCACCAAAATACCACATTTGCTTCATGAAGAAGTCCTACTTAAAACCCGAAAGTGATGTATGATTTTATTTTACAATATATGATTTATTTACAATGAATATGATGAGAATAGGAGAAAAAACCCCGAAATATATACAGGCGAAAAACAAGGAAAAATTCCCCATTTGGTTGCCCTCCCATCCCCCCGTCTATAAAATTGGCGGCCGACTGTTTTCCGGGGCGAAAGAACCGAAAACAAGCCGGACCTACCCTAGGTTGAACTGGGATCCTAATCTACAGGGATAAAAGAAAAGGGGGTGGGCGCGGTATGGGTTGATACAAGCAGGTAATATGATTTTTTATACATATGAATTTTCAAGATCTTCAACAAAAGCGGACTGGGATACGGGTTTGAGGTAGAAAAATAATGGGGATGGGGAAGATCTTGAAAACTAACGACTAGATGACGGGGACAATGTCTCACAACATACTGCTAACTAGGTTTCAAGGGAGAAAATTCCTACTTACCCGGGATGGGGTCCCGCAGGACCCGTACTGTAGACACCATGGGCCGGCAGAGGAGGGAAGGATGACTCCAACGTTGCCCCCTTTCTTACAACCAGGCTCGCTGCATTCACCTACCTTTTGCTGAATGTTATGCGATCCAAGTGTTTTCTATCGCATCTGATTTTGACCCTAAGCTGATGCCTAAAATACAAAACCAGATCACGATGAGAAAAGTTTGCATCGTCATACAATCCCTTGTTTCGCATCGTCCAAATCACCATTCTAGCTACAGCTAGGATCACGAGAAACACCATACGCTTCTCACCCTGAAACGGAGGAAGAACGTTGTCTACGACGTAACCAACGTCGAGCAGCACAAGCTGTTTGGGTTCGATGCAAGCCGTCCACTCGCCGACGTGATCCCAAAACGGGCGAACTCGTTCGCAGTAGTAGAAGGCGTGCTCAGCCGTTTCTTCCAAGCCACTGCCGCAGCGTGCGCAGTCGGGCATGTCTGCCAGGCCCGCCTTGTAGTTCAAGCCGGCAAGAGGTAACGCATTCCGAACAAGTCGCCAGGTGAGCGAGAACTCGGAGTTGTTCAAGAAGCTCGATCCTGGCGCCCAATTCCAGTGAGAGCGGATCTCCTCCGCCGTTCAGCCGCACCGATCGCTAAGAGGATCTGAAGCGGCACCCACCACTAGCTCCCGATATAGCTCTTTCCGAGGCCGTGAAAGGTCACTGGACCCAAGAAGGTTACGAAGGGCCTTTCGGCACTCGCGGACAAACAGTGCTTCGCCCAAAGGCCTACGTCGACATTCAGCCTTTGGGTCTAACTTAAGGCGAGGAAAGGTCCGACTCGCCTTTAGTCTCCACACTGCGTCTCTCGTCAAGGATCGGCCCGAGTACGCAAGTCTTTCAGCAAGCCAGTGGCTCTCCAGATCAGGTATACTAGACCCCCGTTACGAGTACGTTGGATACAGACCTGCCTGCGGACCATCAGCCTTATGACCTAACCCTTGCACCTCCCCAGAGCAATCTGGAGAGGGATCGTTGAAGTGCCAACCGACGTGCCTCAGGCAGAGGAAGTACAGGCAATCGGTAAAGGATCAAGGGAAAGACGTACACGGCGCACGCCTCCGCCCTGCCCTTTAAGGACAACCTCCTTGAAAGCCAGATTCCCACCTGATCATTCACCTTAGCTTGTACTTCCGACCAATTTCGCTCTAGTTGGAGGTCGGGCCCGAACCACACCCCGAGGATGCGGACGGGTCCGTCACTCCAGCGGAAGGGCCCTGGAAGGGTATCGCTACCCCTCCAAACATCGAGCCGCAAACCTTTGCTTTTGTCAAAATTGACCTTGGCTCCTGCAATCCGCCCGTACTCGCTCACCGCCTTCTTCACAACCTTTATATCTAGGCGGCGGGATACAAATACTGTGATATCATCAGCGAACGCGGAAACCCTTGCTGTAAGAGGGCCAGCAAAAGGGATACCGCGCAGGGCCGGATTTGTCCCATCATCCCTAAGCCTACGGAGCAGGGGATCCAATGCGAGGACATAGAGAAGAGGAGACAGGGGGCAGCCCTGCCGGACCCAACGCTCGATTGCGAACACCCTCGAACGTCTTCCGTTCACCTGCACCACTGCCTGAGGGTCGTGGTACATCATGCTAATCCATCTGCGGAACTCCGGTTTGAATCCGGCAGTCTCCAAAACTGTCGTCCAAAACCGATGGTCAACCCTATCGAAGGCCTTGGACTGATCCAAACTGATCAGCGCGGCCTCGGTGCCGTCTTCTATCCCCTCTAGGTCCCCGCGAATCAAGTGCTGGTTATCCTGGATCAATCTTCCCTTCACAGCAAATGTTTGCTCGGGGCCGATCAGATCGCTGATGACAAGCTGTAAACGATTCGCTAAGACCCGGGCCAAAATCTTTAACTCCGTGTTATGGGCCTGTAATCATCTAAACCCTCCCAAACATGCCTGCCACCTTTCTTCAGCAATGTGATCACGCCCTTGGTAATGCTACCAGGGATGGCTCCCTGGGCAAACCAATGGTTGAACATATCCGTCAGAATAGGTACAAACATGTGCGACATCCTTAAGTACACTTCGTAGGGCAAACCATCTAGTCCCGGTGACTTGTTGAGGCCGACCTGCTTCAACGCGTCACGGACTTCGCATTCAGTAACCACACCCTCGCAGCTAGCCGCTCCAGCCATCTCAAGGCGGGGGAAGTCGGCGAGATGGCTACGAAACTTCCGGAGCGGGAGATCAGTGCAACGGGCAAAGCGATCCCGAAAGTGCGCCCGAAAGGCATAACGCATCTCACGACTCGATCGCAGCAGTCGCCCATCCGGGGTCTTGACAGAATCGCTATACCGATCGGGGAACCTTCGCACTTCTTCTTCTCGCACAGTCGCGTTCGTTTTCACAGCTTCGTTGAGAACTCTCTTTAACCTAGATCTAACTACGTATCCCTTGTAGCGCTCGCTACTCTCACGCTCAAGGTCACAACCAGTGACAGAGGCCGTTGTGACTGTTAAATCGTCCATATATGCTCTTATAGGAGGTGGCCTTATACCAGATTTGGTGATGGGACCTCGGCATTCCTTTTCAGCAGATTTGGCGATCATATTTGTTGCAAGGGTGAACAGAGAAGCGGATATTGTACAACCAGTAATAATTCCTTTTTCCAGTCTATGCCCATCCGATCTCACTTGTCCCGATGAAATCCTTATTTGAAAGCTTTCATAGTAATCCAGGATCAGCGTTGTCATTTTTTCCGGAACGTGATGTTTTTTAAGAGTAAGCTCCACCAGTTTGTGTGGAATGGACCCGTCGGCATTAGCCATGTCCAGCCACAAAACTGCCAGGTCACCTTTACTTTCTTTTGCTTTTCTTAGTAGTTGTGTCCCAATTCCTGTGTGCTCGAAACAGCCCGGTATCCCAGCAATCCCACCCTTTTGCACTGAAGTGTCAATATATTTGTTCTTATAAGTAATTTTCCAGCCACCGAGATAAAATTTTGAAAAATATCTGGCCTTCAGTGCATAGTAATGATATAGTTCTGAACTGCTCTGTCTTTTGAGTTTTCTTCTTTCGGGATCCAAACGCCTTCAGCAAATCTACACTGTTCGGCTATTTTTCCTCTCCCCCATATTGTTTTGATCACAACCCAAAGTTTCCTGAGAAGTCCTGGGAAGCGCTTGTACACAGTATACGTCACACCACTTGGCCCCGGAGCTGAAGCTGATCTTGCTGCTTGTACGACATCTGGGATCTCTTTTAAACTCGGTTCTCTCATGTCGAAATTTACCGCTGGAAGTTCAGGCGTGATCACGGAGTCATTTACACCCAGATCCTTCTCTCTGTCAGGGTCACTTAAAGTATCATGGAGGAAAGAATTAACAATGCTTCTAGAACATCTTAGTTGCCCTGTTTGTTTTTCCCCAAGCATCTTTCTAGCAAATTCAAATAGATTTGCTATAAAAACTGTTCTTTTCTGGCTCTCTCTTTTCTCCGTTTCCTGAGCCCCTCGGCTTTTCTGGTTGATATAAGTTTTTTTCCTCACGATATCGCGAAGCTCCGCTAGAGCATGACGTTCCTCATCACTAGCTTTTCTAAATTGTTTCCTAAGAGTTTTTAATTCTTGTCTCAATTCCTTAATTTTTTCCGTGCGACGATTATTCCTTTTTATTTTATTTTCGTGCTCCTCTGTGCAACCGAATCTGCCCGATGTGTAATTAATTATGATCGTCGTCATAGTTTTAAGACGTCTGTCTGCGTTTCCTGATGATGTTGCTTCTAGGGACACACAGACGTCTTAATCGAATTCCAGCCATGTCTCTGTTTCACTCGCCGCAGCCCATTTATTCTTCTTTGATTTGTTTAGATTCATCGGGTCAGGTGCGTGAAGGGACTGGGCTCTGTGGTGTGTCTCCGGGCCTGGCACCTCCTGCGTCTCACCAGGTATATTACCTGTGCGTTGCATCTGGCTTATTTGCACCAAACATTTCATACGGGTCTGGTGGATCTTTAGACCCCATTCGTTTTTGCTTTCTTTACCGCAGACACATGTTGGTTTCGTAGTCCATTGGGCGTTAGCGCAAGTCGTTCTCCTAAAGTCCGTCCTATTGGGGAACTCATCCTCCCCTTCTCGGGTTCCCCTGGGTGTGTGTATATATATATATATATATAGGACAAACTGTAAACAAGATTTGTGGTTGGAAGACTTGTTGCAGATTTTCGCATATAAGCATAGCTATGAATTGTTCAGCAGCATAAAATGGGTTGATAACGAAATTTAATAGTCATGTGGCTAAAAAGGCACATATTTTCATTTGAATCAAAGAAATGCAGACGTGTTGATTACTAGCGCACTAGCAGATTGGCAATGAGAAATTCTGAGTCGTGAGCTTTACATTCTGCATCATTATAATCCTATCTTATACGTTCTTACTTGAAAGATATATATATATATATTCGATTTTTTATTCATATAACTATTTCTATAACTTTGGCGGTGTGAAAAAAATTGATAATAGAATTTGTAAATAAAAGATTATATTACAAACCGATATCTGGAAAAAATTAAGTTAAAGAAAAGACTAAAACATCCAAACTGTTTGAAAATAATCAACCAGTACCATAATGACGAGTCAAAAGAGAAATCAGACAGTTACCTGATCTAATATATAAAAGTGCTCCATACACAAAGTAGAGCAAAATTAGCATGTTTAAAAAGAGCCAGAAACTATCTACCCAGGTTTCACCTAAAAGATTTTCATGATAATTCTGACTAAAGAGATTGGCCTAAACAACATATTACACAGAAAGAATAATAAATTAGTATAAAAGATCCCCACCAACAAATCAACATTTTTTATCTGCCAAGAAGCCAGTTTTTTTTTATGCCTGCAATTATTTAATATTTCAGTTCTCTAACTGAGCAATTCATTGTTTTTTTTATCAAAAGCTCTCGCTAACATTTCCTTCATACATAGAAGGCAATATTTCCCATTTTAATATTAGATCTATTTTCTGCTTCTTTTTGATTTCCTTCACATATATAAACTACTCCTATGCTCATAATTTCTCTTTTTTAAAAAGACACTATATATATATATATATATATATATATATATATATATATATAATGTCTGAAAACAAGTGCCGCATGGGAGGAGTCTCTTTGGCGTTAGTGGTCAACCTGCTTGACTGCGACTTCGTTGTAAACGAGTTTGAGCTTCAGTCACGCTATTACAACCCCTTTCTGACTAACACTCTTGGAATAGGCATGAAATCCCTTACGACCACTCCAGGTATGAAATGAATAAAACCACTACTTTTTATCTAAAAGGATGGCTTTGGCGTTAAATAACCCACAAACGTTGATATGACGTTTTAGAAAGAAAACAAATTTGCCACATGGAAAATAATTTATTTGATATTTATTAAATTACGGGAAGAATGTAAGCTGTTGGGCTTAAAGTTCCAAGCGCTTTTAAAATCTTTTTATGCACAAATTTACTCTATTAAAAAAGATAGTTTAAAGATAGTTCCTGTAAACATCAACAAGCAATTGAAAGGAACCATGGCTCTAACAAAAGAACTTTCAAGTGAGTCAGTAGGGAGAACCGTAAAACTCATTCAAGAAAGCAATGTTTTGTGTTCATCTGTAATTAGTTTATTTAGTGAACATCCTTTTGTGTGCTAATTCCATCATTTTTTTCCAAATATAGTACAACCAAGCAGCAATTGAAAACGCCTAAGAAGAATTCATTTGTGATTTCAGAATTTTATTTCAGGAATAAAATGACTTGTTTATTATTGGTAACAATGTACAAATTTTCTTTTTGAGTCCACGTGGCGTTGTAGGTGACGCACTAGACTGTGACATTGTTGTACTCCAGTCACACTGTAACTGTCATTTTCGGACTAATACCTATGGGAAAGGTATGAACCACCTTATTCCCCCAAGCTATTGGTTAAATAGTAACACTACTGTTCATCTACAAGGACAGATTTGGTATTAAAAAATCTACGAAGATTGATATGCTATTAAAACAAAGAAACGAAACACCAATGGTTCTTATTTTGAAGAATACTTTTAAAAATTCTATGCTAAGATTTACGTATATACGACCCCCACCCCGTAGGATGTGAAACAAGGTCAGTTTTTTAAGCGGAGTTGAACAGGTTTGAATCCAAAACTTTCCGTCTCCTATATTTACTACCATATCAAGGTTAAAGTGCCCAGTCTGCCCAACTATTTACTAATAGGTTGAGGAAGAATAGTTAGATGTATACCTTTCTCAAGGATATTATGTGAAAAACACACAGCCCCGGCTTGGATTTGAACTCGGGTTGTCGTGTCCATTTCCTATGACGATAACCATTGCATTATGAGTGTATCCAAGCAGATATATACTGCAATAAACTAGTAGTTAAACCCTACAATTATTAATTATTTTCCCACATCCTAATAGGTTATTGTTTATAATTTTCAATACTTTTTATTATATCCAGTCCATCAGCTTTGTTTCCCTTATCATGCTGTTCAACCCGTGCGTTTTTGTTTTTGCGAGGGCAGCTTGATATCAACTTAAAGTTTATCGCATATCACTAATAGCCAAGAGGAGTCTGTAAAAGGTTCTACTGCAACTTCGTAGTAAGCCTGTTCCAATTCCAGTCGTGCTATTATGTTTACTTTCGGACGAATACTCTTGGAAAAGGCATGAACCCCCTGATTCCCCCAGCTATCAGTTAAATAGTACCAGTGCAGTTGGATACTTGGATATCTTTGGCATTGAATAATCCTCGAAAGTTAATATACCATTAAACAAAGAAATCAAACTAAACCAAACGAACACTCAAATTGATGAAGCTTGAGATTATCACTTGTTAGGTACACACAATTATAGCTTGAATACTTTTTTCACGGTCAATTGTTAATATTTTCTGATAGGGATCATGTTAACACCCTGCATAGAGTATCAGTTATGATCGTATAAAATAGAATCGGTGACTCGAGTTCAGATCCTGAACTAAGCAGTTTGAGTTTCACTTCGCGCTAATGCCTTTAGGGAAAAAACATGAATTGGTCATTTCTTTCCTCAACTATGAGTAAATCGTTGGGAAGGCAGGGTTCTCTAGCTTTGATAAGACAACCATTCTAGGAGAAGAAAAACTCTAGATTCAAACAAGCAGTACACCGCTTTAAAATGATCCTGTGCTGCATTCTACTCGTTGCAGAGGGGTTAGGTAAATGCATATCTTGCCTGGAAATTCTGAAAGTTGCCTTTTTCTGTTTTTTCTTTAAAAAAAATAGCTCTTTAAAAATTGTTAGTTCATTTCATTTCCTCTAAATAGGGTATCTTTCAAAAAATAAGCACACATCAATTTTTATAAAAAAATAATTTTCCTTGGCTTAAAAATTCTTAATTTTCATTCTACCCATTCAAACTATTTTTTGTAATTGTATAGTTATATTTAATCGATTAATTTGGTAAAATGGTGACTGATTCGCGAGCAGAGGTGTTTCATTGATTTCCTTCGTGTGGAGTAAATTGCACCAATTGATATTCATAGTCCTTTGTTGAACGTTTATAGATACTAAACAGAGGTTGTAAGCATCGGTGATGGGTAAAGCGTTTCAGCAGTAGCAATAACTATATGAGCAAGAAGGCACGTTCACGAAATGAAGATAAAACCATTCATACAAATCAAGCTTATCAAGGATAAACTACACGGATAACAATTTCCTGGAAACGGTGAGGTAAAAAGTGGATCAATTCCACTGGTGCTGAGCTATATATACACGGCCTGCGGCCTCGTGTGATTCTCTAGTAATGGATATTTTATTCATTTAACAAACTTTGATATAGAAATCGACAACGATTAATTTATTATTCAAAATACGTACAGTCATTAAGTATTAATTCTGTGAATTTTACAAGAGTATAGGTAGAATATATATATATATATATATATATATATATATATATATATGTGTGTGTGTGTGTGTGTGTGTGTGCCTGAGCGCGCATATGTGTGTGTGTGCGCGCGCGCGTGTAAATAATTGTTTATTAATACTAATCTATAGATATTATGTTATAGATACATATATAATCTGATTCTGTCAGTAACAGAATTATTTAAGAAATACTAAGAAGATGAAGAACTATACTATTCAGAATTAATGATATTAACAAGATAAAAAGAACAAAAACTGAATGGTAGTTCAAAACCAATTGTATTAAAGATAGAAAAGATAAAAATAATAAGGAATATGCACAAACCAGAATCTGTCCAAGAAAATGATGTGCATAAAATTACCTTTTGAGTAATAAACAGACCATTAAATCCTGGGTTGTCTTATTTAGTAAAAAAGAAGTTGTCCAATGAATGTTTTGTTCAGTCGGTAGTAGACCGACCCCAAAGTTTTTTTTTTGGGTGGGGGATGAGTCCTAGTTATGGTACGAAACTGCATCTGATGGTAAGGGTCTAGATATGAAGATTTGAGGAAGTGTGGTGTATCTCCTCATTTCAATAACTCGCAGGTTCACTCTGACCCGGAATAGTAGGACCTGTTAGGATCCCATCAGTGGGTCCAAAAGATCCTTTTAAAATGAGTCGTATTCGAGAGGACCGAGTTAAAAACCTCTTAAGAAACAACGCAAAAAATGAAAATATAAAAGTAGAATGAACGCTATTCCTTAACCTTTAGGCATGAAGTAACTCTAGATGGGTTGGCACGCCATCAAAATCAATCAATCAATCAAACATCTAATGGATTTTGCTGTTCCAACAGACCAAAGAGTAAAAATTAAAGAAAGCGAAAAAATAGACTAATACCTGGATATTGCCAGAGGGTTGAAAAGCTGAGGAACAAGAAAGCGACGGTGATACTTGTCGTAATTGGAGCCATTGAAACGGTCCTCAAGGTCTTTAAAAAGAGAGGTGGAAAACTGATGATCAGAGGAAGAATCGGGACCATCCAGTTTATAGCACTATCACAATCAACAAGAATACTTAGAAGATCCCAGAAGACATGAGGAGATTAATATCAATCAGACTTTAATGTAAAACCACTTATCTAAAACTGATGTGAAAAATTCGCTTGTATGAAAACAATAGCAATAAAATTTCCAGTCATTTTGACTCTAGTGAAGAGACTACCCGCTAGTATTAGTGTAATAACCCACAAAGGGTAAAATAATCAATGAAACCTTTTTATTTTTCTCAATCTCTTAATTTTTGGTTTGGTTGGTTTGGTTGATTGGTTTTACGGCATGTCAACCTTTGTTGGGCTATTTAATGCTGATATAAGTTTTTTTTCTACCATCTATTTAATTACAAGAAGTAGATAAAAACCATTTGTAAGAAATTATAGGTTCAAATAATCATTTTTAATAAAAAAAAAATAAGCATACAACTCTACGGTATCAAGAATGATTTTATGATACTAATGATTTTAAAATATTTGATATTTTACCCTAATAGGAACTGCCAATCCGAGTCAGAGTAGATCTGGGAGTAATGACAACGAAGGGGTGACTCCATACTCTGCAGAACACAAGAACCAATGATTCACCACCGAATGTAGTTTTGTCTCATATGTTGGACTCAAGATTAATTTTATTTAAAGAAATCGCCATTGGTTTCAACCACGGCCTCCAGAGGACTTCGGAGTCTCCTGCAAGCCTTTCCCACAGTGTCCTTGTTTAAATTGACAAATGCTATCGTTATCCTTGTCTTCAATTCAGCTTAAGTGTTTCATAGAGTTTTTTTGGTCACTCGCTCAATCGCGCCTCACATATATTAATCAAGGGAATTGCAACCTGGGGAGTTAAGCGGCCAGATGTTAGGAGTGGTGTGGTCGCAGAAATTTTATGACAGGTTCTCCTGCTTGTGTGCCATGGTGCACCGTCTCGATCCAGGTCAGCACTATCTCTTCCAGGTACTTGATGTTGGCTCCCGTGTTGAATCTAATGCCATGTGGAAAGATGAATGTTGGTAGTCGCTAGTGACCTCTCCAAACACAATGATGTGAATTGGGTGTTTGGTTTTTATCACTATGAATATGGATCTGTCCTCAGATTGACATCCGAACACTTTGTAAATGCCAACCAGTACAGCAGGCCGATTCCAAATTTCTGAAGGAGTGAATTGTGTCATAGTGCCCTTTTCCTCAAAGACTGTGTCCAACTGACTCGAGTTTTCTGCCCTTGAAATAGATAAAGCGCATGCGCAAAATTAAAATCTAATATATATATATATATATATATATATACGTTGAAAAGATAGATTTGTAGTGAATCTGACCGTAAGATAGAAATATGTGGAAAGTTGGATAAATCAAACACTTCACTCAAATTTAGATGCGTGATATTTCGTTCGGGCTTTTTCATCTTCACGAACTTCTTCAAGACAGTCTTGAAGACGTTCCTGAAGATGAAATAAAGCCCGAAAAATATCACACATCTAAATTTGAGTTAAGTGTTTGGTTTATCCTACTGTCCACATATTTATATCACACACACACACACACACACACACACACACACATATATATATATATATTCATATCAATGTCTTGTTAGCCGGTGTATTTATAAAGTTATGAATCATTTTAAATAGGTAAACACTTCACATTTAGTTACAATATGAATGTTTTAGGAGCCCATGCATCAATGTAATTCAAAACCATTTTAAACATTACATCCAACAAATCTTCACGGCAGAGTGGACCTGGACGTAATAGCAATTAAGGTGTAACTCAACCTTATCACCAGATGCTTTTTAGTGTCACACCCAGGACAGCCATGATTTTCTTTATAGTGATTTTCAAATATTGAAGGGCAGCGTAATTTGGCTTCGTCGGTGTCTTTAGCGTGGGGCAATTAAATTACAGGTTTATAACTTTTACTCTTTTATCGGGTTGAGTCAAAAATTTAAAAAAGGGAATTGTAACTACACATTTCAAACTTCCAGAGTTTTAAATGCGATCGGAAATTACCCAGTTAAAGTGGGCTTCCATCAATCGTTCTTATTTCAGTAAGGAAAGAGTACTCCGACAAAATTAAATCAATGATTTCTCGCCCATAAAATGGAGGAACTGAAAGTGCATATCCGACGTGTATTGTTGTGGGAGTTTATGAATGACAAAAAAGAAAAATTTTTAGTTTTTATCGGCAGGGTTACTAACCGCTAAGTAAAAAAACAACAAACAACTGGTTTTCAATGTTTCGTTCTGGTGGTACGTGGTTGAGAGATGAACTCAGACAAGGATTCTCATCATATCTCGACGAAGTTGCTTTAAGAAAATTAGTGGATGCAATCCGCGCAAAAATACTCGAGAATTCGCATTTGACCCTAACCAAACCCAATCCACAATCTGCCGCCACTTGAAAAAGATAAGAAAAATGAGCAAGCCGAGTGTTGGGGTTTCTCATACTCTTATTGATTATAATAAAGATCACACGTCCATAGCTATACGTTTTCTTTCAAGGCAGAGAAATAACCTGTTTCTCAAGAATATCAGTGCAGATGATAAAAAATGGGTCTTTTTATGACAATTTTCAATGCAAAAAGCAGATGAATCTCTACGGCTTCACCCAAAAGTGGAGATTCATGGAAAAGTTATGCAGTATGTATGTGGAATCATCGTGGTGTTATTCATTTTGCGTTTTTAAACCACATTCAGACATTCAATGCAGACTTATATTCTCAACAACTGCAACGTGTGCTTGAAAATCATCTAAGAAAACGCCTCGCACTCGTCAAAAAGAGAAAAATTATGCTTCTCTATGATAACACAAAGCCACATTCAGTAAGAATCACACAGGAAAAATACTGGGTTTATGTTGGTCTGTTCTACCCAATCCATCATATTTACCAGGTCATGCGCCTAGTGTTTCTATCTTTTTCGTTCTCAACAAAATCTTCTGAATGATAGAAACTATTCTGAAGAAGATCAAATTTGTGAAAACGTCTTGAGCCCTAAAAAGACTAAATTTAACTTGATAAATGGCAAGAGATGATTCAAAATAATGACAAATATACTATTAATTGAAATCAATCCTTGTAAATTATTCACGGACAAATTATTTTACTAAAAAAGAAATTATTTATGATTCAATCCAATATAATGCCAATTACACGAGGTATTTGAAGTAAGCTTAACGGTATTGAAAGAATAATTTTAATATATATATAACATATAGAAAAATGATATAAGTAAAAAGTTTAGTCCTTACTTATTGATAATCTTTATTTTAACAATTTATATAATCTCTATTAGTGTTCCTGTTAATTTAATTTTTTAGGAAAATGTTTTTTCAACAACTTCCAGTCCTGTACCATGTAGTAACTTATTCCTCAGTATAGGGCAAAAACATTTCGTATTTAATGATTTATCTCGTTGTCCATAATTCATGTCTGTGGTTTGTATTTTTTGCTTAAAAACGCATGTAACTAATTGTACCAGATGAGTTTATGGTACCAGAATTAGTTTATCTATCTATGATTTGCGTCACACTTATTTCGGCTAGTTTTATGACTATGTTATTTTTTTGTTTCTCATAATGCCCTTTCAGCTTATTTTCTTGTGAAATCCGATAAAAACTTGTTCACTGTTTACGTTGTATTGTATATATTTCGCACATTTGTTTAAAGTTTTTAACAGAGACTGATGAATATTTTCTAGGATGGAACCCAGTTTTCATTTTTTTCTTTTTTAAACCAACATTCCATTAAACTACATTTCAGTTATTTATTCATTTCGCATTTAAAGAAATACTATCAAGATCAAAAAAGAATAAAACATTTAAACAAATAGGAAATTAAATATTCTTTTCGCGAAAAAATTTCACCACCAGCTGCTTTTAGAATCTATTAGAACAACTTTTGATTCATGTGTTTGTCTATTATTTTCATAAAGCCAATTGGCCATGCTCCCCTGTTAAGTCTCTCTAATAATTTCTTGACTTATATATTTTTTGAGTTAAATGAACGCAAATCATAATCATAAACAATATATATATATATATATATATATATATATATATATATATATATAAAGTCGACCGACTGTTGTCGAAGGCGACCTGAAGGCTTCTTTTTCAATAGCTACAACACCGAAGTGTAGGAGAGAGTGTTACTTCTTTCTCTGGATTGCTCCATTTACTCTTGATCCATGCTTTATAATGCTGTGTTAAGCAAGGAGGTATTACCATTTTCGTGTCTTTGGTATGACTCGACCTGGGATTGAACCGCGGTGTTCTGGACCATTAGCAAACACTCTAAGCATGAATCGGCTTAAAAAAGGATCAATAGTGGTGACAAGAAAAAGAGGTGTGGGAAGTCAGAAGGCTGGGTTTCTTAAATATCTTTTGGTGAATAGCATTAGAAATACAAACGGACTTAGCGTTATAGTACGGAATTCTGAATCCTTCTAAGTTAACACTTTCATTCTATATTTTTTTAATTATAAAACAGCTTATCACGTGGCTGATTAAAAAAAATCTTTTGAACCGGCGTGGAAAATATAACACTAATAACCGAAATTGAAAATTAGCAGAAAAAATAACATGAATTATTTTATTCTAGCGAATTACGTGTCACACCCGGAAGTGAATTGATTAAGTTAGCAACTATCTGATGCACCAATCTAGAATTATAAAACAAAGATATAAACCGCCCATAAATGCTGAATTAAATTAGAAAGTGATAGATCGACTTATGTTAAGTTAAAACATACAAATTTTAAATTAGTAGGCATGTTTTTGTGACTCGCTGATGGTATTTTTCCTGAGAAGAATACTTGGTCACATTTGTGTAAAGGAAGCAAAACTTTTCTGGAGCAAAATGAGAAGAGAAAAAATAAATCCGAAAAGCCGAATGAATGAATAAAAGGAACAAAGAATTGCAAGGACTTGAAGAAGACTTCCCAGGTCGATAACACCTGATATGACTTAGAGCAACATTCAAGAAAGTACCAATTTTGGAAAACACCAGGTCATGATTGCATGAATAAATTCTGGTTTTAAAGTTCTTGTCCATTCACGGCATATTGGTCCTGCAACAAAGTAAATGCTTACAAGAAGTAATCATACCGAAATGGATGACAAAAGGGAAAACAACCCGGATCAAGAAAGACCTCCAAAAAGAAACCATCCCCGACAACTATAGACCGATAACGGTCTTACCTATGATATAGAAAATCCTAACTGCTTATATGCCACAGACTATATGCGGGGGAACAAAAGGAATGCCGTAGGGGAACAAAAGGAATTGATGACCTTCTATGAATAGATCAGGTCATCTTCATGGTGATTACAACATGGCGGAAAATATAAACCACTAGAAAAAAAGACCTTTTATCAAGTGAATTTTGCAGTTTCAGAAACGATATACAAATACTTGGATCTTACTTGGAATATGGATGTGATGGTGATACCAACTGTAATTGGATCACTTAGAACGGTTCTCAACGGCCTGGAAAAGAGACTTGGGGAACTAGAAATCAAAAGAATCGAAATAGTCCAAATCACAGCACTGTTAAGATCAGTTAGGATACTTAGAAGATTTCTGGTGACATGAGACACTTTCTGTGATTTAGTCTTCAGTAAAAACGACTAGTTAAAACTCGTGTGAAAAACTCGCAAGGAGTTAAATAATGATAAAATTCTCGGGGATTAGAATTAATGCTGATTATCAAAACAATTGAGAACTGACACTGATTTATCTGAAAAAAGTCTACACATCAAATAACTTTATTATATAAATTGCTCAGTTTCGATACTTTTTCATCACACATGTTGTAATCCAACAATTTTGTTCTTAGGCATTACTGAAATGGGGTTCAGCCTTATCTGTCAGTCGGTCTTCAATGCTATTAAAAGCGGTAATTAAAAGAAGAAAAATTGTGAAAATGATGTGAAACTGTTTTCGTTTATTTTTATTATCAAGTACATGAATTCAAATTATTCAGCTTTTTTAGGTAAAAATAAAGGATCGAATTATTGAAATTAATTGTAATTACCACCGAATTTTGGAATCTATTGAAATTGTAAAGCTTAGTATAGATGACATATCCAAATATGTTTTTATTATAACTGAATATATATATATATATATATATATATATATATATATATATATATATATATATATATATATATATATATATATATATATATAAACGTCGTTTTAAGAATACTGTGCGAAAAATAAAACAACGAGTTGATAATAAAAATTTTTATCATGATAAAAATTAAAAACTCAAAATTGAAACGTTTTGGAAGAACAGAACTTCATGTCGTATGAAGTATAAAGACTTTTATTTACAATAAATTCCCCACGATGAGACTAGGTTTCTTGCACAGATCTGTTGTTATTTTAAGATTAATCTTTTAATTTTTTTCAAAAATCACTTAGACTTTGGTTTTCATATATATATAGATGTAAATACAATAAAAGAAAATAAAAAATATTCTCTGATGTGTTCTGTATATAACACGTTTCGGTCCATCAGAGTAATGATTTATTATTTTTTTTCACCCGAAAATATATTTCAGATGAAAAATGAAAATGAAAAATAGGAACAAAGTAATTTTTTGTGTTCAACTATTAAAATAAATTACGTCTTTAACCATTGTTTATTTTATAAGTCTATAATATATTCAGGGCTAAACAAATTAGACACTGAATGAAGTGAGCAGAAGGAAAAGCACCTTGAGAGCAAAATTAAAAGCTGTCAGCCAAAAAGAAAGACGTATACTAAAAGTGATGCCAACATATGTGACTCGCAAAGGCTATTGATAACACTGGCTGTGTCAATACTACAGTACTACTAATGAGATGCTAAAAGAACAAGCCGAATGGGAACTTCACAAGAATGCTGTGTGCTGTTTTGAACAAATCCTTGAAGCAACATTTCGCTAAACAGCAATTGTACGACCACTTATTTTCCATCGCAAAAACCATCCAAGTACGACGATCAAAATGTACGTGGCATTGCTAGAGAAGTAAGGACGAACGCATAAGCGACGTTCTCTTTTGGACTTCTACACATGGACGTACCAAGATTGGCTGATTAGAATTGACTTAAATCAGCTCTGTGTGGACACTGGATGTTGTTTGGGAGACCTACCGGCAGAGATGGATAATAGGGACGGATGGCAAGAGAGAGAGAGAGAGAGAGAGAGAGAGAGAGAGAGAGAGAGAGAGAGAGAGAGAGAGAGAGTCAAGGAATTCTCTGCTATCAGCGTGACTTGTTAATGATGAGGAGGATGTTTTACTCCTTATATATATATATATGGAAAAAACAATGGAAGTAAATCCGACAATATAGAGAAAAAATTGATTAACAAGGTAATCCAAGAAATGTTTAATGAGAAAGAAAGTCGACACTATAACGTTTCGGTTCTAACGAACCATCAGGAAGGATGATATCTAGTGATATTAAATCACCGATAGATGTTTAATAAAACACAAAAACAATGAATTTTTACATCCGCCTAAGTTTTTCTTCCAGTGGTCAATTCCACTTTCTAGTTTTTCTTGGCTTCCGCTTTGAATCTTATGACTATTATTATTATTATTATTATTATTATTATTATTATTATTATTATTATTATTATTGTTATTATTAATAATAATAATAGTAATAATAATAATTATAAAAGTAAATTGAAACTAAAATTGCTTGCAGAAGTTTGGTGTTAGATAGGGATATTCGAATCCATATAATCTTGTTTAAATAAGTCGTATGAGATAAGAATGCTTGAAACCATACAACTGTGAGCAAATTATTTTTATTAGATTGTTATATATAAAGTATTCTGTGAATAGTATTATACATATATCGAGTATTCCTGAGTAAAAACAAATTATTTATACAAAAAAGAGCGATTCAAAAAATGCAATATGATATCAAACGTATAGTTATAATAACAATCAAACACTTGCAAATGAATCAAACTTTGACATTAAATGACCCATAAAGAGTTGATTTGCCATTTAACAAATAAACCAAATCAAACAACTCTCTTTTGTTTCTTTCTTTTTCTCCTTTTCTAGCCTTCTTTTTGTTTTTTGTATTTATAAACTTTCTTTCTTTCTTTTTGAATGTTTTGAATGTTTTTTTTTACTGACAATGGCTATCCTTTTTTTTTGCTTTCTTTTTCTCCTTGTTTTCGTTTTTAGTGCATTTTTCTGCTCTTACTTTCCATCCTTCATTTTCGTTTTCTTTCTTTCATTTTACTCCTTTTTCTTTATTTTCATCCATTCTCTTTGTTGTAAGCTTTTTCTCTTTTTTTTTCTGCACCTTGAATTGCGCTTGTATTCTATTAGTTTCCTAGCATTCTGTCTCTATTTCTCTCTCTCACTCATATTCTATCTATCTTCTGAAATTTTTCTTTTTCTCATTTCTTTATATGTCTTTCTTCCTTTTTATGTATCCTATAGGGCGGACTTAGAATACGCGAACTGTATCATCTGTGGAGGGGGTAAGACCCTCGCCATAAAGAGTATCGTAGGTATGACGTTAAATGGCATCTGGTGGTGAGGGCCCAGTTCTGGAGATTTAGGGAGTGTGGTGTATACCTCCATTGTTATTTCTCCTGAAGTCAAATAGATCTGTCTAAAAATCGTTGATTTTGTTAAGGAATACATGAAACTATATTAATGTTTATTATTAATGATATGAGGATCATTAAATAAGTTTCCAGACTTTTTTCGTATGGGCACTTTTATTGATAGTATACATATGAAACTCTAGTCTCCTTCGAAGTAATCTCCTCCGGCTGCTGTGCACTTGTTGTACCGTTCCAACAACTTCTGGAAGGCCCATGGAAGTCCTCTTGTGTGAGCGTGTCAATGACCAACGTCACAGTCTCTTTCATCTCCTCAATTCTCTCATAATGACAGCCTCTGAGATGAGAGAATAACCAAAAGTCACAAAGAGCAAGGTCTGGACTATAGGGAGGCTTAGGAACTGTCTTGATGTCCATCTTGTGCAAATAGTCTGTGACAAGGATGGAGTTGTGGACTGGTGTATTGTCCTGATGGAAATGCTATGACCTAATTTGAAGAGTGCTGGCCTCTTCCGACGGAATCTCTTCCTGAACTCCCTTAAAACCTCAACATAGTAACCCTAACTCTAACTCTTTGGCCAATCAACTCTGGTGTTCTGACTTCCTTACTCCTCCCACACTTCTCATCATCCCTCACAGACTCCCTGGCTTCCTTGAATCTCTTATGCCCCTCAAAAACTGATGCTTGATTCTTGTAAGATGGCTGAAAAGCAGTTTGAAGCATTCCATACGTTCCTGTGGCATTTTTGTCCAAGTTTAAAACAATTTTATTGCATATCGTTCTTCTAAAGTGTCCTGACGTCCAGATTGCATTTTTGAAATTCACCAACTGTGACAATCAAGCTTTAGTAGGGTGTATTCTAATTGCTGCTGTAGCTGTTCATTTGAACCTGAAATCATAAAAATTGGTCAGTCATTTTATAAGACGTATAGCAATAACGTAATGAATTTTCAAGAGTCTACGACAAATGTAAATGCCTGTACAAAAAAGTTCCGGAAACTTATTGAATGCACCACGTAATTATTAACGTTTGATGGGAATATTTGAAACCATATAACTCTATGCAGAGTATTCATATTAAGAATAATTATTTGAAGCTATAAATGTGTACTATGGATTCTATTATTGTTAGTTTTGTGAAACCATATAATTTTTAGGAAATTATTGGTATTTAATAGGAATACTTGAAATGATATAATAATGTACAAAAAATATTATAAATTAGTAAGTAAAATAATTTATTATTAGCATAATAGGAATATTTTTTACCATATAACTGTCTGAATATTATTTGTATTAGATAGGAATACTTGATATATCATCACTATGTGCGAACAAATGATAACAGACAAATAAAAAAGAGCGCAATTGAAAAACAAATGCAAATAGAACATTGAATATACTGTTCGAAACATAATCAAATTTAATTTAGAAATGAATCAAGCTTCGGTATTGAATAATTCATAAAGAGTTGATATACTATTAAACAAATAATCCAGATATTTCTCTCCCCCTCTCTCTCTATCTTTTTCTGACCTTTTCTCTTTCTCATTTCTGTACCTATTTTCTCATTTCCTTTTTATCTGAGCTCATCCAGATCGTGTTTCGATTTGTTTTCTCTCTTGCAGCATCTGTAACTGTCTTTGTATATTTTTTCTCTCACTCTCCTTATTTCCTTCTTTCTTCCCTTTTCAATGACCTATATAATCTCCTATTTACATAAGTTATCTAGCGTTTACATCTTTTCTTTACTCAGTGATTTAAATGAACAAATTTACACTATAAATTCCCTGTGCTGTTTATGGCAGCCAATGTTTAGCGAAAGATGAAGGTTACGTTAATATTTCATCTTGCTAAAATTAAAGATTCCACCCCTTAAATTTCTCATTAAAAATTGGAAGCGAAAAGTTGAGATAAAGATAAATTGCTCCTCAGTCATAATTAAAGATATTTTCAAATTCTTTTGTTTTTTTAAATAACTGAGTTGAAAGTAATTTGAGGTGACCTGATTTTCATGTCCTTTCACTGTGTCGCTGCAGCTTTATCCAAGAATTGAAACATCCCTGCCGTATTCAGAAGACATTATTGGATTTCTATGAAGAATTCTACTTTCCATGAGACGTAAAAAAAAAGAGAAACTTTTATATTACTAAATTTAATGTAACATTTTCACACACAAATTAAACTTCAATTTAAGAATTGAGACACCAAATACCAACCCTTAATTTAATGTTTGTGTTATAGTTTATGCATGTTAATGTCATTAAAATTTTGTTGAACTTTTTACCCAAGAGTGATTCTGCTTTGATTATAAAAAGAAAATTGTTGTGTTGATGGCCGAAATTTGTGTAGCAGCCAGTTCTTTACCCTTGCTCGTGCGCGGAACCTGAGGCAGGAATTGATTTCCGACGTTCCCCCTTCTCTCTTGTTCGTGGGTCTGTAAACATGCAAGAGGTAAAAAAAATCATAAAACCTTCCGTCAAATTATCAACAAGAAGATGAGGTTAACCTTTTTAATGCTCCAAGATAATGTTTTGAAAGATAAGAAGAATATTAATTGATCAATTGATTGATTTCAACGGGATGTCAACCCGTTAAGGGTTATTTTAGGTTTAGATATTAGGAAATCACGTACTTAGTGCATTCATAACTACATTAACATTTTTGTTTAGTCGTTTCTTAAGAGTTTTTATTTATTTTTAACGGTATGTCAAAATCCACTCGTATTTTCGAATAATTACTTTGTATGATATTGATTATGTTACGCTAAAAAATTTTATGGTTTAATTTCATTTCTCTTAAGAAAGTTCATCCTTTTAAAAATTTTCAAATTACTCCTTCATGTTATTTGTATTGAAAAAATTTTCTAAAGGGAGTTGATGCTCCTCATTCTATGAGAAATTGTTTAACAGTAAAGGATGTTTGACATGTTTTACTGTGTTATTTTCCCCCCTATTTATGTGACCATAGTTATACGCTTTCAAGTATTACTATTTAATACTAATAATTTTCAAAACATATCTATTTGACTCCTAGATAGAACCCCAACAGGTACTACCTCTCTGGGTCAGAATGAACCTGGAAGTAATGGCAATGAAAGGGTATACTACATTCTCCAGAAGTCCCAACCTGGAGTCTCTACGTGATGCAGTTTCGTGTTCTAACAAGGACCCCCCTTTTTAGTTTTGAGGATAGAGGGTTACTCCTCAGCAGATACAGTCCGCATATTCTCAGTACCGCCGACAGGGTTAGAAGAATATAAAAAATTATATTAAAATTATTCTCCGAATCTTTCTGGAAAACTTACTAAAGGATTGCGTGGATCCAATAAGTCGATGGTTCATTCAGAATCCTCAATGCATTTAACCTGATTCAAAGGCCGCATTAATTGAATACTATCTCCACCCAACAAACCATGGGCAAGATTACTATCATTGAAAATTCGAATTTTTTAGTTTTGTTTTACACTATGATAAAAATTGTTTGTCTTGAAACTGATGTCATCGTAGTCAAGTTTCATTTTTTTTATTAATTTGCTATGATTTTTAAATATCTGATTTAGTGAATGATAACCAACAACATAAATAAATATCTTTTTTTTTAACTAGATAATGTAATTTCGCAAAATAGTGAGATATATTTCTTTAATCCTTTTAATTTACACATATCAGCTTTTGTTTTTGTTGGATATTGTTATATTCCAACGAATTCTGAGTAAAAACCGGCTCAACTTTCATAATTAATTTGAAAAATTCGCTAAACATATAATAGTTGTCTAGTGAAGTGTTGACATATGAACAACTTATATAATAAAAACGAATTTATATATATATATATATATATATATATATATATATATATATATATATATATATATATATATATGTATACTTCGGGAACTGTTGTCAAAACACAAGATTGTGTAAGTGCAACATCCTTCATATTCAGCATCTCTAGTTCCGTGCAACGTTTTTTTTCCTAAACTGAAAATTCAACTCACGGGAAAAAGATTTTGCTAAGTTAAAAGTAATACTAAGATCAGTTAAAACTAAGATCAGGTTCAAAATATCATCACAAGTGACTGATAACTTACGCATTCCATCTTTTCAATAACCTCTAAGAAGGAAATATACATCCAGGATCCTATTTAAGAAACGGTTGTTGCGGTCGTTGTTTTTGATTTGCATCCATGGGGATCATCGTATCACTATAGAAATGCTTTCTATTCGACGTAGCAATAATCTAAAGTTTCGCTATGTTTTAAAACTGGAAGATATACATGTAAGGATTTGATGAAAATATTTGAAATCGGAAGAGAAAGAGGTGTATACATTTATAGATTTTTATATAACCGTTAATAAGATACATTTTTAAACAAAAAAAGTGTGTGAAAAGCTTTGTTATACTTTGGTTATTCAGCAGTTCCAGATGTTGTGAATTGTGACAAACTATTCTAGACTGTGAGATGCCGACTCGCCTGATACTCTCCAAGTACTATTCGCTGGATTTGTCGCCTTGGAATTTACGGTTTTATGCCTACTTGACTTTGCCTGGTAGTCGACATTCATGCAATCCTAGCAAAATTTCTTGAACCATCTAGTTACTGTACAATGATCAACTGCGCTTTCAACTTTCACACAGCAAATGTGAGCTGAGTTCCCGTGGGGGAAGTCTTCCTGGTTGGATACTTAAGGCTATCTATTGACTTGTTGAATTGGTTTCTTTTCAGGAAAATCTCTCACGCAGCCAGTCCTTATGAGTATGTTTTTTTTCTTGATGTTCAAGTCCTTGGCTTATCCTTCACACCTCTGTTATCGTGGATTTCTGTCTTAGACAGCTGATTATTGTTGTGTTGTCTTCCAATTTGTCTAGAGGCCAACCTATTGCGATGAATTCGAAATTATACAACAAGTAAAACTTTTTATATTAGTTTAAATAATTTAGGTAGAAAGTTCTTTTAAATATATTTCATTGAATAGGGGACACAAAGATTGTGTATTCGATTTTTATGGAGGATTTTCAGTTTTGGTAAATAAGATACAATTTATCAATTGCAGCCGATATCATTAAATCTACGATAAGGCGTGCCGTTTTCTATATAATCTATTATCTCTTGATATCTAAAGAACAGGGGAGTAAGAAATCTTTTTTGGCAAGCACGTAAACGTGGTAATGTATACGCAGGTTTCTATCTATGCTTTCCAATAAAGAATAAAATGACCTTCTCAAGAATTAAAGACTTTCCTCAAAACAGGATTTACTTTCTCAGAGTACCATTCCCAAAAGAATGAATGTGTTTTTCTTCGCAACTGTAAAGATTTAAATCGAAGAACTGATCTTAAAATTGGCTACTTGAGAGGCAAGCTTTAAGCAGAGTTATTCAAAGACTTATTTGGACCACTGAAATCTTACCTATCGTGACATTTCGACAGATACACACTGTAGCTTTATTTTGCGGTAATAGCGCCGCTATAAGGAAATAGTTCTTTTTATCGAAATATTGTAATGTGTTATTTGACACTCTGTAAGGATTACAGGCAGTAACAATGCAGAAATAATATAGTTAACACAGATAATGTTAATTAAATAATAATACCAATTGTAGTGGTGGCCTTGGGGTGTTCTCAAAAGTCAAGAAAAGAAACTGGGGAACAGAAGATCAGAGAAAGAATTGAAACTATTTAGACTATAGCACTTTTAGGTTAGGTTTCTCTGTTTTAATTTTAATGACATATCAAGCTTGGTGGGTTTTTTAATGCTAAAGACATCCCAACAGAACAGCATAGCTGTGAGGTATGAAGAGTTTCATGCTTTATCCAAGTGTATTAGTCCGAAAGTAAACGTAATAGCACGACAGGGGATCGAACTCGCTAAATTCGACGTTGCAGTCCAGCACTTTAGCCCTTTAAGCCTCGGGTTCTTCACCCACAGTACTTTTAAAATCAGTTAGAATACTTAGAAGAGTTATCGACACCTGAGAGGATTTACGGCCCTCCAAACTTCAGTAAGAAAACATCAGTGAAAAGTGGCGCCAAAAAACTTGTATAGAGTGATCAGACAACCAACCTAGTTCTAATAAACGAGAAGAAATGAACCTGTCAGTATACATGACACATAGTCTGTTAACGTCATCTCTCGAGTGTAAGATCTTGTGCATCGTCATCAATTGTTCTGTTGTTGATATTTATGATCATCACTCTTGTCCAACTAATAAATGGCCTGAAGTAAATAACAAGGAAGACTTCCTTTGATTAAATGTAGGCTGGGAGGTTTAGTTTCGAGTAGTTTTTTTGCTCAGCAATATTTCTTTTATTTTCTTGTTCATTTCTGTTTCCTTGATAGTGTCTACTTCTAATGAGTCCAGGTATTTTAATTTACTTTTTCTCCGAGTGCTCTAATGCTTCTCTTTTTCTCTATTCATTGTAAGCATTTTGCATTTGAATTCTATTCTTATATCTTGGTTGAAGCATCTAGAATTTTGTATGAAAGTTTTTAATTACTTTTCATTATTGGCAAAGGCTTTACATCATCCACTTGCATAAAGTAGTAGGTCGTATATATGACTTGGTTGATCTGTAGCCACCTTTGCCTTTTTAGGATAGGGTTTATCTGTATTATCTTTATAATGTTTATAGTATTGGCGATAATGAACATTACGTCATAATTTCTACCATTCTGTCAATCACACACACACACACACACACACACACACACACACACACACACACACACACACACACACACACACACACACACACACACACACACACACATACACACACACACACACACATATATATATATATATTGCTCTATTTCAAAGCGATGTTGATACATTTTTCTGACAGTGTTCATAATAATCTTACATAAAAAAATAACGTTCCTAGTTATTTAGGGATCATGAAAATCAGCAGAAAAAACCAACAAAATTCCTCTAATAACATGACTCAAACGAATAATCTTTAAAAATTTCAAATTACTGCCTTTTCTTTTTCAAAGAGTGTATTTTTGTTTCAACACAACTGCTAATTTTTTTTTTCTGTAAACATTATATGCGGAAATTTTTAAAAAATGATATCAGACGATAGAGGTCCATCTGAGACCAGGGCTCTCATTGGATGGTTTCAATCAGGTGACTAAAAAGTTTCAAGAATTAGAAATAAGTTTGTCAGTTGCAGAGAAACCTTCGACTCGAGAGTTTGAATGCTTCTTTTTGCTCACTGACTAATCGCTGTAACCACTAATATTGATACAGATGCCGATGCTTTACTTAAATTGCTGCATTGACAGGTTCGTTTAAGAATAACAACATTATCGTTACACCTTCTGATAAAAGTGGAGATGTCATAATGGACTGTACACACACACACACACACACACACACACACACACACATATATATATATATATATATGAAAATAAAAAAAAGTTTTTGCATAAAAAAAGGGCTCGATGCTATTATACCAGAGTAGATATAAAACCTGAAATATTCGAATTATGAACTCTTGAAGTCTGTTAGTTGAAGTTTCATGTGGAGCACACAATCATCAGACTGAAATATGAAACAAAGAGGCTAACCAAGCATATTTATGGCGTGAGTTGTTATATATATATATATATTAATTATTATGCATGAAGCGCTTCCCCAGATTTTGATTGGAGAAGAAATGGAAAAATAGCTTCACCCATAAGAATAAATTTCTCTTTATTAATATCTTATACAACAACAACAACAGTAAAGAAAGGATTGAAAACAGGGATGATGGAAAGACGAAAGAAAAATAAAAGAAAGACCGAACTAAAAATGGAGAGCAAATAAAAGAGAGAGAGAGAGAGAGAGAGAGAGAGAGAGAGAGAGAGAGAGAGAGAGAGAGGAATAACAGAAAAAAGACAGAAATGGATTTGGAATGAAAGAGAAATTGAAAAATAAAGAAATACCAGAAAGTGACTCAGAGAAAACAACACAAATGCATAGGATGTTATAATAAAAATATAAAAAATAATAAAGTGTATACATGTGATATTGAGGGGATTAAAAAAAATAAAATGAGTAAATTAAAAAAAATATATTGCAGTTTCCAAGGAGGCCTCTGACAAGAAGCGAAATCTGTGTGTGCCTGAAAAGATTAGCTTCCCGGCACCAAAAGGGAAATTCTGTCATTAAGCTATTACCACTGCAACCGAGAGGACCCTTTGCCCTCAGCTGCTAGCAAGGAAGCACATGTGCTCACCACGTCCTGGGTTTAGTGTCAGCTGCATCTCCCGCGAGCAGCCACGTCTGCTAAACATACCTCACTGGACACAGGAACTTCTAACTTTTAACACCGAAAATGACTGTAATATATTTCGACACCTTGTCGGGGAAACGTGACTACTTCTACTGGTTCAGAAAAAATGTTCCACGCCACTGAATAGTCGTAAAACTCCCCCAAAAATTTGGAGTATAAATGTATCCTTGTATTTATGGGTCAAATAGAACTTAATTGTGGTTTCAAGAGTTTACTGTTTTTGCATTTACTCTGTGTATTTATGCGAAACTGAGTTGTGTAAAAAAGAACTGTTTTGACATTTAAACTCTGTACTGATTTATCTGAAATAAAACTGTTTTTACATTAATCTCTGTGTATGTGCAGTCGGCTGGGGCAGTAGAATACACCGACTGCACCCCTGTAGTGAGGTAAGACCCCTACCAAAGAGTTTCGTGGATATGACACTAAACAATCTGATGGAGAGGTTCCAGTAATGCTGGAGCTTTGGGGAACGCGGAGCACCATTTCATTGCCATTGCTCTCAGGTCCACTCTGGCCTAGAGTGGTAGCACCTGATAGGGCCCTATTTATGGGTTAAATCAAACTAATATGTGTACTTATGCTAAACTAAATTACTTGAAATAAAACTGTTTTGACATTCAACTGTATGTAAACAAAAACTATACTTATACTATACTAAATTGTTTTGAATTAGAATAGTTTGACAAAACTAAATAGCTTTAAATAGAAATGTTTTTGACAATTAAACTGTGTACTTATGCTAAATTGAACCATTTGAAATAGAACAGTTTATTTGTATGAAAATGGATTTGGTCTTAAACCAGTCCCTGTTTTCCTGTAGCAATGAGCTCTATTTGTCAATCCTAGAGACTTTGTTGATTACCAAATTCTCGCTGGAATTCTGTACACATAAGCAATACTGATTCTTTTTAGCAATCCTCACGGTCCAACGGAAGTTAATTTTTACCCGTGCAAATTCTGTTGGTGTACGGTAAATCATTTTTTGTCCTTCCCTCCTCTATGGGTCACTACGCAAGTATTACAGACGAAATTTTCTGAAGAGACGAAATGGAAATAAAGGGTCCTTTTTAAGAATTATTTTAATTCATTTTGAATATGACCATGCTATTAAAAGCTTTTTCCAATTTTGCTCGTACCTCAATATATATATATATATATATATAATAAAAAATTACAATCATCAGATGCATCATGTTTCATCTAATGATGATACATTTTGGGGTAAAAATACATAAAACTAGGTGTAATGAGACCGTTATAAGTAGATGAGTAAAAATCCATTTTTAAAGGCTTATTTTACTTTACATTTCTAATTTATGAAAGAACGTTTTCATCTATCTATCTATCTATCTATCTATCTATCTATCTATCTATCTATCTAGAGAGAGAGAGAGAGAGAGAGAGAGAGAGCGAGAGAGATAGTTTTCAAGCAAGTTTTTACCGGTGAAAAATATGCACACAGAGTAATGCTCTTTTCGGCTTTACTGTAAGTATTTAAAAAAATGACTGTACTCTGAAAAATTTTGAGGAGCTAAATTGATTTACTAGTTTTGCAGCTCTTCCAAATAGCAATGTGAATTTGACTTTTCAATATCCTTCTTTTATTCTGAACGATATTTTAGAAAGAGAGAAAAAATTGCATTTTTTATCTATTGCTTGTGTGAGAAAAATATTTCTCAGTAATAACTCAAACATTCAATGTATCAAGAATTTTTATAATTAACTTATGATATTCAACACAAATTCAGACCATCCCAAATCAAGTCAATTTGCAGCCACGGTTACAAACTTGGCAAGAAATTGCTTTATTCGATAATTCATAACATTTAAGTGTATTGGTCAATTAGAATTTTCCCTATGAAATACCGTTTTTGCAACACTTGCGTATATATATATATTATTCATCTATTTATTCATTTATATGGATATATACAGTAGCGTCCAAAACTAAGGGACAAAATTTTAAAACTTAATATTTGTTAGAAATAACAACTATGAAAAGCTGAAATTTTGACAACTGGTAGTCGTTATCATCCATAATAACATACTAAAATTTGAATCATTTGCAAAGGATAGAAAAAGAATTATAACAATTATTTATTTATTTAAAAAATAGGATCGTCCAAAAGTAAGGGACAAAATTGAGAAAAACAATGTAAACAGTATGCAATATTCAAATCTTTTGATTTCCTCTAAAGAATAAGTCTTACTTAGTCATTTGTAAACGTTGCATCAGCCGGCACCATGGCGAAACGCCAAAAACTTGATTACTCTGTGAGACAAGCTATTGTGAAGCTACACAATCCAATAGAAAAACTTTGGAAGACCTTAGGAGTGAAAGTTATGGAAAGAAATCCCACTAACACGGAGGATTTGTGGGTGAAGCTTCAAGAAGAATGGTCTAAAATTAGTATCGAGGATTGTCAAGAACTGATTCGTTCTTGCAGTCGAAGATGTGCAGATGTCATTGAGAGCAAGGGCTCATTTACTAAATATTGATTGTACATGTATTTTTATTGTTTTTTGGCTGTTTACATTGTGTTTCTCAATTTTGTCCCTTACTTTTGGACGTTCCAAATTTGAAAATAAATAAATAATTGTTATAATTCTTTTTCTATCGGTTGCAAATGATTCAAATTTTAGTATGTTATTATGGATGATAACTACTACCAGTAGTCAAAATTTCAGCTTTTCACAGTTGTTATTTCTAACAAATATTAGGTTTTAAAATTTTGTCCCTTAGTTTTGGACGCTACTGTATATTAAAATGAATTGTTCCAATGTGAATTCAACATTTTAAGTTTTCATTTCATATGTTTGTACTCTACACGTGTTTCAGACTTCATAATCCCCCTCAGGAGAGTAATAATGGTTAGAATCGTCTTAGCTTGCACAAGATATTTCAAGCTTTCATGCGCTGAAAATGAGATCAAATCATGCTGATTTTAACCTCCACTTAAAGTGTGTTCATATCTGGTTAACACATTTTTATGGGTCAATTTAGAAAGAAATATTTAGGGTCTAAGCTTAGCGTACTGCAATAAAGATAGCGTAAGACTTTTGCACAATGCTTGTTTGCTATCTATCTATCTATCATTTGGGAATAATTGATATTCCAAATAGAATACCATTTGTAAATTGTCTGTTATCATTGTGTTATTCGTTGGGTTGATTTTGATTAACATCTATTAACTACTTTCGAGCAAAGTATTATCCTCTGGGAACAACTCGGCCAATTTCGTTAATCTTATTTAGAAAGTGCTTCCCTCGTCATCATAAGTAATGTGTTTTGATGCATTTAACCTCTTTAATAATGTTCCTCAAGAGGAATTCTCCATAAAAAGCTGGAAAACAGCGCTGGTTTTATGACCTCTACAAACATCTATATTAAAAAATTTGTAGCAAATGAAGGAGACAATGAATGAATAAAAAATCCGATCTCCAAATCTTAAAATCTTATTTCTTTTAATTAAGTGAAAAGTTTGCTGAAAAACAAAAGTACAAAACCTATTCTTGTAAGTAAAGTTAAAAGTAGTAAGAGAGGAGATACTTTTAATCGGTATAGTTAAGATTCGTGCAATGAAGTACAGCAGTAATTGTTAGTCTAATCTAAAGGGATATGATTTGTGTGCGTGTGTGCGTGCGCACGCATGTGTGTGTGTTTGTATGTGTATGTGTGGTTTCCCCCTGTGTGTATCACTATGTAGTAAGAGAATAACGTTATGATGGTAATATATGTCTGTATGATAAATGAAACACGCAGTAAGCGAGATATCTTTTGCAATAGTAGTAGCAATAGATTTATTCTAAAACTAACTTATACAATTAATAAGCTGTATTGCAATTAACTGCGTTCTTAAAAGAAAAAGAATGTAGATTTTCATTCGAAATAAACCGAAAGGTATTTGAGTGAATAACATTTCATAACTTACTTTTAGTTGAGCAATTATAATCTATACTTACTGAAGAAATATTTATTTCTTCGCTTATTTACACAATCCAAGTAGGCTAGAAATTGGCAATGAATCTAATTGGTTAAAGATTATATTTTAATATTTTTGGAGGGAAAGGATTTCTAAAATTATTTTGGCTTTCGATCCTTCAAAATTTTTGCAGCAAGTCAAATCTTGTCCTCTGAATAGTACTTTGAAAATTAAAAACTAGTGCGTATGCGCCTATTTGTCGATAAATGCAAAACTATAGATACAAAAATCACAGCCGCTCGAGCCTACTTTTTGGCACAATAATTTAAACATTTTTCAGTTGAATTCCCATCACTTAATTGGGATATTAACGGTTCGTGTAGCAGTAACGCATTTCCCCTTTTTTTTATCACCTAGAAAACGATATTGGTTTTATGGCAGTTTGTTTAACGGCATACCAACTTCTTATGGGTAATTTAATGCTGAAATTTGATTCATTTGTGAATGGTTGATTGTAATCCACTGTATTTTTTAAATTAAATTTTTCATTTGACTAATTCTTTGTTTGCTTACAATTGTATAATTTCAATTATCCTTCTAATACTAAAAATTATATGATTTAAAGTAATTATTCCTATTTAATAATAAGCAGTTATTTGCATATAGTTATATAGTTTCAAGTATGCCAATCAAACACCAGTAATCTGCAAGCAATTATATGGTTTCAAACAGTTAATAACTATCTTTAGTAAATAATCATAGCTTTGAGTAACTATTTGAAATCGAATAATTTACTGTTATATTGTATCAAGTGTTCCTGTCAAATGTGAATAAACTATTTAACCTATAGATGGGACCTAGCGAGTACTACCAATCTGGGAGTACTCGCCAATCTGGTAGTACTTTCCCATAACTTCAGAATTAGAGGCCCACCACCAGGTACAGGTTTTCTGGAGGGGTGGTCTTAACTCTCTGCTGATGTAGTCGGTATATTTTAAGGGCTCATTTGTTGAGAAAGCAAATAAAATTCGTATCTGCAGATGTAGATGTGTGAATTAATTCAGGAAGCAAATATTTAAAATTAACCTAATGAGTAGAGTGTTCGTCAATAGTCTTGGGAGACCGTAGTTCAATCCCAGGTAGAGTCATATCAAAGACTTAAAAAATGGTACTTGATGTCGCCTTACTTAATACTCTGCATTATGAGGTAATAATCAAGAGTATAGTGGAGTAATCCTGGGAATGGAGTAGCGCCCTCCCCTACACCTCGGTGTGGTAGCTAATGAAAAGGAAACCTTTGGGTCACCCTCGACTAAGGTCGCCAACCTACTTTTTTATATCATAGATAAATGAAATGTCTCAAATATATCTTGTTACATATATTGTAATCATGTTCAATCAAATGATAGATAATATTCTTTAATTTGTTTATTATAACTACTAAAACTTATTTAAAACACCTTACGTTGCCAAAAAATCTTCCAGACTTCTTGTAGAATACATTTTAAACAAAAAAATTAGTAAAATATTCTTTCGAGTTTTATTTTTATTCCGAATTATACCAAATATTTTTGCATCTTATGACTGATCAAACTTTATTATTGATGTGTATCAGTAAAAAAAGGTATACACCGGGTTCGGAACTATCTGTGATCCATGGTATCCGCGAGAAATATATCTCACGCGAATAAGGTGTTACTACTCTAATAACGCATGTAATAATGAAACACATTGTGGGAAAGGAATTCGACGATTCAAGTTCAAATCCTGTATGAGGCTGTTTGCGTTTTACTTCGAGAGACCCTAGAGAAAAGCATGAATATATATCTTCTCACCTATCCAGCTTTGGGTAATTAGTAGTAGACTGGGATCTTAAACCTTGGTGAGGTAACCAATCTTGGAGAAACAGTGAATTGGCACTATATTTATTTGGTTTAAAACTTGACCTTGTGTCACATCCATGCTGGGGTTGGGTAAATACAGACTGATATAGTAAAAATAGGGACAATTTTTCATCTGAATTTTTTCTTAAAAGTATAGTCTTCTTTTGCTAAAGATTCTTTTAAATTTATCCTTTGATTCTGAATATTTTTTTCTTTGGATAAAGCATACGGTTCTCCATCTTGGATTTCTGAAGTTGCAAATCAGAGCCCACAATGATGACAAAATTTCCATTGTAATGACTTGATATTTGTACCACCATAACGCAGCAAAAATTGAACACCGTCACAAGATTGTTGTTTGTGCAATACTGCAAAATAATTGTTGTAAAACAATTTAATTTTCAGCTTAATAGTTTGTGTCGTTAAAGGCCGCACTTACCCCAATAATGATTCCAATTTTAAAATGTTTATATGTCTAATCAAAGGATATAACTCCAGTGGCATATTTAATTCAGGAACGTTTAAAAAAAAGGACAAATGTATATCATAATTACCCGATTCTTGTATATTTGCATGTAATTGTAACACAAAAAATGGCACATTCTAGCGAGAAGTCTGTTAAGGGAAGCCATTAAAAAAGCACTAACTTATCAAAGAAATCATGAGTCCAATAATACTGTTCGGTCAGTTTTTGTTTTTCTGCTATCTCTGAACATTATAATTTCTCAAAGGAGATAACTATTAGATATTGATTATGAAGATCTTCCTTTCATTGTAAAGGTATACTTCTTGATTATGCTCCTAATTGTCGGTCAAGGAACATTAAAAAGATTGGAAAGTTTTATATATTCATCATATTGCTTGTACACACCAACTATCTTCATTCAGAGCTTCTTGTCAAGTTAAGTAGTATTCAGCATGGTTGCAGAACGAATGGTATATCATGATACGTGACACACAAATGTTGTCTTCAGAACTTTCCACAATACTATAAAATCAGATTAATACTATTTCAATGGTGCTTGTATTAAATATCAAATTAGGAAAAAAACAACGACAAAAACCAAAACAAAACAAAAAAGAAAACAAAAGAAAACAAAAAAAAAACAACAACAAAAAGAAAACAAAACAACAACAAAAAACCCCGCAAAAAACAATTGCCATCGAGCAATATTATTTCATAATTTCCATGGGTGTGGGGGCGAATAGTTTTTTTTTTTTTTTAGAAAAATCTATAACTATGAATATAATAGATCAAAACTTCTTAAACCTTCACAAATTATTAAAGACCAAATATACGCCCTGTCAGTGGTCTTGCACTGCACTGATTGTATCAACTGCAAAAGGGTAAGAACCCCCCCCTCACAAAAAGTGTGTCCTGGGTATGACAATAAACTGAATCTTATGGAGATGCTATACTTCTTGAGCTCTGGGGTGATTGGAGTACCCCTTCATTGTCATTACTCCAAAGTCCGCTCCAATCCGGAACGGCTGTAACTGCAAGGGTTTCATCTATGGGACGAGTGGGTCTGTTTAAATTATTTGTATTCGATAAGAATTCTTGATACCATATAAATGTAAATTATTTGTATTAGGAATAATTACTTGAAGCTATAATTGTTTACTAAGGATTATATAACCATATAACTGTGGGTATCAGAATTAGATAGGAATACTTGAAACTACACAACTGTGTGCAAATTATTTGTATAACAAGGGTAGGAATACTTGATATCCTATAACTATGTTAAAAAGTGTTACGTAACAACTAGACAAAAATGTGAATATAAATGTACAATGAACACGATTCTCTAACCTCTGGATACAAAATAATCCTAATCAGATAGACATGTCATTAAAATCAATCAACCACCCTCTCAATCAAAGATAATACCGAATGAGCAATATATGAAAGATTCAGAAAGTAATTGCAAGTATTTGTATTTCCCTAGAAAATATACAAATATTCAGTGGGGTCCGCACCAACAGTATTTGGAATTCGAGTAAAATTAAGACTGACACATTTATTTTCCATCTAACTTGGTAAAGATAATGACATCAAGTAGACTGTAATCCAGTGACAACAGATGGCCGGAGAGCAGAGAGGGACGAGTATCCGGTCAAGGTTATTTTTAAGCCAATGTGTCGCCGGATGTGTTTCGTCGTCATGTGAAGAATCCAGGATTCACAGTTGACAATGGGGATGCATCTATGTCAAGGCAGTTGTACCTTGTTGTCCACTGTGTATACAGGAAGTTACAACAGAGGGTGCATGACACACAATCATGATGGCGTTAATCGTGTACTGAGATTCAAGACGACGAGAACGAACCTATGATAACTCTTTCAATGCAGAAAGCGTTTCTGGTCCAGCAAACCGTCCAAAGCTTATGATATGTTTTTTTTATTCTAAAGACGGCTGAGTGAGGTAGAACAAGCGGCATTGAAGTGGCAAGTTATGCTTATAATATTAACTCGGTGAAGTTGGTCGATACAAATCGAAAATACCTATTTCATTATAAAGAAGTTATTACAATTTCAGCTGATGATAAAATATAATTATCAATTACGAAGTCTTTCATGAAGTAGGAAACTTGGGTATAAACTAAAAATATTGCGGCATTTTTTCGTGACCAATCGGTCACCTCGATTGACCAACAAATAAGGGATTAAAGAGGTCTTATGAACAATTTTCATATGACGACTTTCTTGAAAATCGAGGAACCTTGTTGGTTGTAAATCTCGAAAGGGTCTTAGCAACATGAATATCGCGACTTTCTTGAAATTGGGGCAACCAGAAATTTAAGCCACGAAAGTCTTTTCAGTAACTTGGATATTTTGACTCTCTTCAACGTCCCTCGATCAGCAACTTTGGTCTTGAATGGTCTTCTCTGCAACATGTATATGCCAACCTTTTTCTCTGCGTGTATCCCCGGCAGTTTTCTAACAGTGATCGGTTTGTTGTTTTCCATGGATTAGTGTTCCTTTCAGTTTTCTATTGTTACTCAGAGGACAGCAATTTTTCTTTTTTACAATCACTCAAAAGCTCTTTTCTTCACGGTATGTTATTCAAATCTCTTTAACTCAGTATCATCTTGTTTTATTTGAAATTTTCCAATGGCCGTCGAAACACGATGTAAATTTTTTTTTACTTTACCTTGTTCTTGGACAGAGAAAATTATCTCCGACTTGCTAATTCTTAAAGTGAAGGAACGAAATTTTTGGTAACCAAGAAGCATATAGCAAAAACATTATAGGAGACTCTATGTGTGGCCTCATGTAAAGGGATTTGTATTAGAGTTGCAAATCTCGAAAAACTACACATTTAAAAACATTTTTGTCCATGTTTGCATAACTTTAGTACAAATACATGTAAATTTTGATTCATATTGTGGTAGTACACTCGTCTTCACCAAACACTGCGGGGATTCTGCTTTCAATCAGCTGACCTACATTGTGTTTTTAATCCAGACAACAGATCAATTGCTTATCGGAGTCGACAGTCGATGAGTAGAAGGATGAAACTGTACAGTTAAGAATAAAAGTCGACGCCAATAAACAGAGAACAAAACACAGCTTGAAACAATAGAAATATTTAGTTAAAAAGTCTCTTTAATAATGGTACTTGTATTCACCCATCTTAGAGGTGGGAAATTTTAGCCTGAGACCGAGTTCACTAATTAACTGTCTGTCAGTTTATCGACATTCAAGTCAGGTCCAAGTTCATCGTAAAAGTTTTAGGAATTTCTATTGTCGCTCTCGAGAGTCTGACCCAAGGCAATCTCAAATAACGCTTATGGTTGCTTTTCTCAATCCTTAGTATTATTTCACAAGTGTCACATTATGTAAGGCCTTCTTCGCTTTCTATACCCTAGGCAGTCTGGTTCTAGGTCAAAAACTCAGAGTATCGTGGAAACAACATGTAATATGGCTTTTCTCCGCCTCTTCGCTGTAAGCTGTCTGGCGCAAGGCTAGAGTCCAGAGTGATATGGGGACTATTTAATGCCTTCCGCTGGTTTTCCGCTGGACTCTGGCGAGGAATGAAACCTCTTATTTTATGTATATCTCTCATCTGAAGGGTGGGGTCTGGTGAAGCTATTGACAAAATCAATTTTCTTCAAATTTGGATTTCAATAATTAGTTCCGTCCCCTCGATTTGCTGCACCTTCCTTTGGTGTCTAATTCCCTCTCACCATCACTTAAAAGTGGCGGTTTTTCCTAATTTGGTATTACTACCAATTTTATGCTGGCATGATATTGTATCAGAGATGTTAAAAAAATTCCTCATTTGAAAATTTAAAAAAAATGTTCTTCCGAATTTACATTCTTAGGCAGCTACCTGGGTGATTGACGACAGTGGCCTTTGAGATAAACTCGCTTTTCCGATTTCTGCGTCACACCGTCTCGCAGACACAACAATTCGCTTGCATTAAAACAATATATTTTCCCCTTTCTTATCAAATAATACATTTTGACGATCTATACTTCTCTTCAAAATCTATTTCCACCAACTTACACGTTTGTAATGTACTGTTTTATTCTTCTAAAATCCAATTCAGTTTCTTTTTTTTTTTGCTAATAAACTTCCTCAACTAGGTCCCTGACTTTATGGGTTTACAATATTGGGGTTTATAAAAATCGTATATAAATAGAAATATGCAAATTTGATCATTTTTACATAGAAAATAGGTTAATTTAAAAATTTTACTGATTCAGAGCACAAATTCAATGTGAGAATAATGGTAATTTTCAATACTTTAAAGCATAAACAACATATGAAATTACAGATGGCGCCCAGGAACGAGATTTGTGCTATATAGTGTAATTCTAAATTAGTTTCGAACATACAGTTTCTTCTATTCATGGGCAAAAATAGAAAAAAGAAAAGCCAAATAAAACAAAACAAAACAAAAACAAAACAAAACAAACAAAAAACAAAACAAAACAAACAAAAAGGAAAACAATAAAACAAAACAAAAACAAAAACAACAAAAACAAAAACAATCTAAATATCGTAATTGAAAATTTTTACGCATGTCTTGTCATCTGATTTCCAAGTTCACAATCAGATATGACCAGGCTATGTTTATTAACCATTTAACCGAGTAAATTCAGCACGCACAAGGTTCTCCTAACCTTCAGAGTAAGATGAATTGAAAAATTGTATTTACTGACTTGTAAAATCTATACTAATCATAGAGCCACGATCTACCTTGACTTATCGAAATTTTAATATTTTATTTTTTAATTTGTCTCAAATTTATCGTTCCGATTCTTTGTAGTGATTACTTTCTAAATTATGTCTAATCAAACCATGTCTAGATTTTAAATAAAAGAATATATCTGGGTTGTAAAAAAAATGTATAAAGATGAATCTTTTCTTTGCTTCAAAAAGTGAATTTATGAACCTTAGCGATTTGAAAAAAGGAAACGCAAATGACGACTTGGTTAAACATAATTTAGAATCTAATCACATCTTTAATTTTGAATATCCCAAGATGTTGATTTATATACATTATAAAAAAATTCCCGAAAATTATTGAATCAAATATCATTTCAAAGCACAACACTATCAAACAGAGAGCACGTTTTTTGTATTTGTCTTATTTGATTAAACTGATGCTGAAAAATTACAAAATCCTTTATTTAAAATAATTTGGCTTTATCGTTTATATATACTTAGATAAACAGGTAGTTGGATTCAACAATCTGAAAAAGATAGAAAGAAGCAGGCTAGCATTGATAAACACAGATAGACGTGTTATGGATTCTTTATAATTGGTAAATAGGATAAGATAATATGATTATTAACATATAAACATAGATAGATAGCTAGACAGATAGACTTATGTAATATGTTAAGCAAACACGCAACGTTTCTTAAAATAAATCTTTGTACACTTGTAACATCACAAAAATTTGAAACAGAACGTCACCAACGGAAATAGAATGTATAAAACTTTCTCATCTTTTCGTTCTTTTACAAATTCATACGCTCTGATGAAGATTTAAAAAAAACGGAACATTTTTCGTTAAGACCTTTCACTTTTTCATATTTGAACAGTTTCATATATATATATATATATATCTATATATATATATATATATAGAGAATAAATGACATAGCAATGTAGATAAATGCTCTTTTTATATTCCAATATATTAATTACTGAAATACTGACTTATCAGTATGAGAAACATATTTTGTTTTCATTATTAATCCTACAGTAGAATTTTTTAGATTACCATAATTTTCAACTGAGTTAAATCTTTATACAGGATCTCAATGTTAACACAGCACCGACTAATGTAGTAACACTGGTTGCTATTTATGGAAAATAATTAAGGACGTCCAGGTTAAAAATAGAAACGTATCAGTTGCAAATTGACAACGCGTTCTGATTGGCTAAAAGGAACTCAAATGAAGACACCATAAAGCAGTTGATGCGGGATAGGAGGCAGGAAAGAGTCAGTTGGAAGCCGGATGCAACGAATTAAAGACAGTCAGTTTGTGGTCCTATGCTAGTCACGGAGCCCAATGTGGTGTGACTACTAGTCACAGTACTTGTGGCTGTTGTGTTCGTGTTTACCACATTTGCTTTCGACTGTTTGCTTTTGTCAAATCCTTCCGTGCCCACGCTGTGTTTGAAAGATCCACGAAGGGAGGTTGACGCAGTTCAGCCGGATCTTCTTCAGATGGTTTGGTAATATGAGTGGCTAGATTGTCTAGCAACTCAAACAATAAACAGAAAAACCCGTTGCTAAAAATTTAACAAAAAATGGTTTTATTGAAACACTTTTGTGAGACAATAAAGCAACAATGTTTGCTTTCCTGGCAAACAGAAGAAGAATATTGAGAGAGAAATGTGACAATTAGATGTGGTTCGTATGATTCTAATATCTCTAAAAGTCTTTGAATTTTTATAGCCGGAAGGTTGTTCAGAGTGCCTCGGGTCTAGAATTGAAAAGTTTGTCAGTCTCGAGTTGTTTTCTGGTCCCTTTTCTTGTTCTCTCTGATGACCCGTTTTAACATCCTATTTTTATAGATCAATATCTGGATCAAAAAGGTTTCTGATTGGTTGTTCAATAAAAGACAATCAGGAGTCATATTCCCATTGGTCAGCCAATCCTAGTTTAGGACCATATCTCACAGGCACAAAGAAAACCCTTCTTAGACGCTTTGACCAATGCGAACAGTAATGGGGTTGAACCAAAAACTCCCAGCCACACCCGACTGGATGACCCATGCCTCGCCCACCTTTATTTATAATTAAATCTCCTTTTTGACATTGATCTTCAAAACAAGGACCAGAAAAATACGCTGCACGAAATAACCCTTCCTATCATTATGATCGACGGATGTAGTTGTCAAAATGAAAATTAAACAAAACCCGTCAACCCTCAAAACCAAAAACAATCGTCCCACACTTAACTGACCCTCAGAAACAATCAACCAGCTCCCCCAGGTCAATACAAGCTTTGAACAAAAAAATATTTATTTTAAGGATCCCTTTGTTTTTGAGATACACATTAAATTTCATATATATATATATTTCAATTTTTATACATTAATTAAATATTTAACCACACGTAGTGCCACAAGTTGAAGACTAGATACGGCAGTGTGATCACAGCCGAAAGTTGCGGCATTCATTTTGGGGTGAGCTCACACCAGACGCGTACCTGGGGAAACGAAACCAGCGGTCAAGCACTTTAGAACTACTACAGAAAACTAGAAAGAAAATTCAAGGTCTGTCTCTGATCACTTTCTTCTTATCACATGTTGTCTCAGTTAACGCAGTCGACTCAGTTTTCATACTCTGTTTCTTCCTCCTCGACGACTTCATAAAAAGTGTAGTAGCGAATTAACTTTTGTGTTAGTGAACCAGAACAGGGTTTTGTGTGTTCGTCACTCATTCCAACGGTTAGGTTACAACAGGGTCCGACTAACACTTAAGACGTAGCGCTACACGCGTAAACCCGTTCGTCTTGTGGTGGTACAAATATCTATGCGTAGCAGTAGTAGTACATATGTCTATTCGGGCTGCATCAGTACGAACCTCCGTTTGAACACCGTAGCGTTACAAGCATCTTTTTGTATCGTGCAGTATTACAACCGTACATTTGGTGTTGTAACATGACAACCTTCTATTTGAAACCTGTGGTTGTACAGTTTACAAGGAACACTCATTTTGGCCAAAATATACCTGTCTTTATTCGAATAAAGACAGGTATATTTTGGCCAAAATGAGTGTGAAAAAAGATTGTGATATTACAATAGTATTTTCAAAATTTAAAAAATATTTTCAATTTTGAAGTAATTTGTGTAAAATGGCAAAATCAAAGCTGCTAAGCTTTGCGGTGAGGGCAGAAATTGGAATTTTATTCAAAGAAATCTACTCTCAAAGACAAATTACCAAAACGTTTAAGACGTTTAAACATGGGGTGCAATATTCGTTACAAAAGTAGATAGAAATAGGCACAAATGTCAACAGAAAAGTTCAGGAGCAGCAAAAGCAATAACAGCTGCTCAAGATAAACACTTGATTATCGAGAGCAAAAGATATAAAAAAGAAAACTCTTCCAGAAATGACAGCTGAATTGAATTCCTTTTGATTCAAGTCAAAGGAAACATGAACAAAGAACAATAGCATTCGATTTTGCAGAGATATGCAATACCATCTGTTTATCCATAATTAGAAAAAAACTTTTAAAGAAGACAACAATCGAAAACACTCTTGTAAATTATGTCAAAATTACCTCGAGTCAAAAGAAGTAACAACATTGACCTCTGTGCCATTGAATTAATAAGGGGTAAATTGGATGGGAGAATTCGAAGAGAATACTTAAACAGTGAGAATGAGGGTTTTCAGTGCTTGACAAAATGCTTGAGTTTTGCCATCTAAAAATAAACTGCTGAAAAAATGCCCAAATTTTGAAAAGCTGCAATAAAGCCAGGTTGTGCTTTTTTTGACGAAAACAAAAATGATCCTGCTGAGTGATAATTTTTTTTATGGTTAAGAACTTATTTTTTGTCATAATGAAAGCAAATTCACTATCGTTTAAAAATTTTACCTTTTACTTAAAAAACAAAGAAAATGTCTTACTTTTAGATATTTTTTAAAGAAATACAGGTTACCCTTAAAATGTTTTTCAGTAATGGATATAAAATCATTGCCATGGTTAGTAAACAGTCCGGATCTAAATGCAATTGATAGAATTGTTTAAATTGAAAAAGTAAAAAAAAGGGCGATGGAAGAACGCCATCCACAAAAGAAAACCTATTAACTGCTAGTTGGGGCAGTTGGAATCACTTTCATACAGAACATTGCTTTAGATTAGTAAAATCCACTCAGGAAATAATTAAGGATGTACTAAGTATTATAAACTTTTGTCAATATGGGGTTATTCCATAATAATTTCTCTGTATGGTTGTCTAAATTTCCTAGACGAAGCTTGATTTTTATCATTAAGGGTTTTCTGACTATTGTCTTCATCTTTATTGTTATTTCCACAACGCTTCGGTCGATATGTCCTCTGGCCTTCTTCAGCTGTTTGCTGAAATCGGGAACATTCACGGAACTTCAAACTACGTCCTTTATTGTATCCACGGGGGTCACCTGTTCTGATTCCGTTAGCCATAACCGGGTACAAGTGTTAAGTATTCCTATATTGTTACTCGCCTTACTTGACTAGGATTACTACTACTATTCTGTATGATTTTATACCTGTGCTCTCATTCAATTTTTTTTATCTAGCCTTTTTAATTATCGGTTCCCACATTGTATTCAACTCTATACTTGGTCTACTCAGCAGATCATTGTAGCCCAACATATGTGCTGATTCCTTAAGGCGTCTAATCCTCCAATGTTCAGCCCTATCAATTATTTCAACTTCATCCCATAAGGGCAGATGGTTTCCCTTTTCCTTCCATATATGGTCTACCATACTCGACTTTTCAATCTCACCTCGTATTTCTGCCTTCCGATGTTCTTCTAGCCTTACTTTTAGCGGGGGCTTGTCTCAGCTTTGTATATTTTACCACAACTTCAAGGGCTGAAGTTAACACAGTTTTTGATCATGTTGAATTCCGTTGGTGGCTTCACCCGGAAGAGATATCTCCGGAGAGTTAAACTACTTGTGAATACTGTCCTGAAGTCATATGGACTACATATCTTTTGGATTCTTTTGGCTTGTCCTTTGACATAGGGCAGACATATCGGCTGAAACGCTGTGGAAATAACAATAAAGATGAAGACAATAGTCCGAAAACCCTTAATGATAAAATTCTCTGCATGGCTTTGAAAATATCATACCAATAATTTGAATGATTTGATATTATTTATTTAAGGTAAAGTTTATGAAAACAGAATGTTCAGTCATTAAATAAAAATCTTTTGCGTCTTTTCTGTTATTGGTTTATTCACAGCTCAAAAAAACAAAACAAAAACAAAAGCAACAATCCCCCAATCACAAAAAACAAAAATAAAAACAAAACAAAGCAAAACAAGTTGAACATCCTCTGGGTGTGGTAATTCTATGATATTATGTATCACTATTAAATTCATAATTTTGTCAATTTGATTTACATGTGTATTTACAATTTTAATTTTTAATGTTAAACACTGCCCTTTTTTTATTAGAAAGTTTTTGTTCTAAAATTTTCTTTATCCTTGATTTTTTATATGAAAAATTAGCATAGTATAGAATAAGTTTTTACGACATTTACTGCAATTATTATCACAATCGAAACCGGAGAATGGGAAATCTTTAGTTTTTAAACTGTCATTCTCTCACATTGGACGCTTCTGTAGCTTGGAGTAAGGGTTAACGTCTATGGTAATGAAGTCGGTAACCAGAGTTCAATTCCTGGAGGAAACATAAGGCGCTTCTCTTTGCGTTAATGTCCTTTGGTAAGGCGTGAATCCATCTCTTCTATCTTGGTATGAGTAAATAGTAGGGTAGACTGAGGTCTTTAGGCTTGGTACCACTGGTCTTGGAGTATGACAACTTTGAAGTAAGTCCAGTTGTACTCCACTTAAAAGTAGATCTTGCGCTACATCCTGCCCGTGGTGAAGAGGTTGGGTAAATATACACTTAAAAATGATGTGACGATTTGGCATTTTGAATAATTTAGCCAGGTTCAAATTAAGTAGTACAAGTATTAGTTGGATGAGGAAGTCCGTGATTATCAACCACTGATAATGCAGCTTTTATATAACTGCAAAGCGTTATGATGACAATTTACTTGAGCATATTTATACAATGTTTTTAGCTGTCTTAACAACGAGCGTATTGTGCCATCTGTGACTCTGCGTATACAAATATACAAATAAAACTATTAAAGAAAAAACTGCACCAGTCTTTTATTGAAGACAGTTTTTATAAAATCAACCTGTGTGTCTTGACTCCTGATTAAGTCGTATTTCAGCTTTTTGGAAGAAGGAAATTAAAAAAAGAAGTCACTTCCAATGGGGATAAAACAAAAAGATTATAAAATGATGTAAATCAGATTTTTGTATGATGTATAAAAGGAATCAGTGTGGGGTAGAAAATGTTTTTAAAATACTATTCTAGTTCCAATGCCAGGGTTGTACCAGCTTTATTCATAACACGAAACAACAAGTACTGAGAAACTTCAATCCATATGCTCATTGATTTTCATTCAAGAAATAGACTTTTTGTCTTATATTTTTGACGACTTCTTCCGGCTTGTAAAGTGAGTAGCGCATATGCTCGTGTATATGAATGAAATAGAGACGAAAGTGAACAACTAAGCACGGTTTTAACTCAAATGTTCAGAGTCTAGCCAATGATCGATTTCAAATTGAGACTCTTGAGAAGTATTACTTGCAACTGAATTAATGAGAGGCTGTTAGGAATTTCTAATGCACGATTTCCACTGAAAAATCACGTTTGGGATTTTATCGACAACATCGATGAAATCCCAAAGAATGAACGAAAGATCTAACGAAAGAAACAAAAAGAACATTTCGAAAATATCCAATCACCCAATCCCCACCAAAAAACAATAAAAAATCAAAACAAAACAGTGTATTATATGTAGTCATATAAAGATATATAAATAGGTAAAAATAATTCCTAATGAAAATATAGTGCATATACTTAATTGCAGAAAATCGACTCCTCAACCCACGTTCAAATCCTGGAGGCTGAGTGGACTTTTGTTCGAATTAATACTCCAGCAATGAGTAAATAAACGGCATTTTGGACTTTTTAGCTGGGGTACGACAATCAGCCAAGGAGAAGCAAAATTTTGAACTTAAATCAGGTCTAACTTAGCTGAAAACTTGATCTAATATTGCACTTTGCCTAAATTGAGGATTGTATAATTATGGCTAATCAGAGGCTCAAAAATATACAAAAAGGGGCAGAGAGAGGTTAATTACAGCAGCCAAAAACAGTAACAAAAACAATACAAGAGACAAGAAAACAAATTATTAAATTGAGAAAATAAAAATCGGAGAAAAACAACAAATTTAGAAAAGAAAATAAGGAAATTGCTTAAGAACTTATCAGAACACGAGTTTATGGAGGAAACTTGAAAAGGGAGAAACTGAGTTATTATTTATAGCAGCATAAAGTAACGCCATTTGGGATTTTTGTGATACAGATGGACCACACAATCCCAGCCATATGTCTCGACCTGGCTGTAATCAACAAGTAGAGAAGAAATCGTCATTTGTAGATCACAAGGGTAAATTAAAAAAAAAAAAATTGGGGAACTGGATATCAGAGAAAGAAACGAGACCATTATGATCATAACACTGCTAAAATACCGAGAAGAATCCTAGGAAGTTAAGGAGACTTGTTGTCACTCCGGACTTCAGTGAACTCCACCAGTTACTCCTGCCAGAAAAAGAGCGCAAAGGGTATAATAATGATAATAATGATAATGATTTTCTCCAAAGCTTTGGAAAAAGGAATAGAAGAGTTAGAAATCAATAGACGAGCAGAGACCCTCCAGACTACCTACCGCATTATTAAAATCGGCCAGAATACTGAGAAGAGTCCTGGAGACTTGAGGGGAATTGCTGTCATTCAAACTTCAGTGGAAAGCCATCAGCAACCGCTGGTGTGAAAAACTCTCAAAAGAGTAAAATAAAATTTCATAGGAAATACAAAAGCGGATACAAACTTCATAAATCGGAAGAAAACATTAACCACCGAATGTAGATGGACAATATCAAACTGATCGCCGAAAATGAAAAAGAATTGGAAACCCTAATTCAGGCAGTGAGAATATACAATGACGATATTAGGATGGTATTTGGCATATAAAAAAAGTCTTAGGCTAATAATGAAAAGTGGAAAACGACAAATGACGGAAGGAATAGAACTACCAAGTCAAGAAAAAAAAAATCAGAACGCTCGGAGTAAAGAAAACTTACAAATACTTAATAATATTGAAAGTGGACACCATCAAACAAGCGGAGATGAAAAAACAAAAAGAATACTTCAGGAGAACGGGAAAACTACTCGAAACCAAACAAAATAGCAGAATTCTCATCAAAAGGATAAACCCATGGGCTGTCCCCCTCGTAAGATACTTGAGACCATTCTTGAAGTGGACGAGAGAAGAACTTCGACAAATGGACCACAGAACAAGAAAAATAATAAGGTCTAATATCCCAGAGATGACGTAAACAGACAGTACGTCTCAGGAAAAGAAGGAAGAAGTGGACTTACCAGCATTGAAGATAGCGTCGATGCATCAATGCAAGAAGAAGATTACATAAAAAAGCATAAAGGAAGACTGATTACAGCCACCAGAAACAATAGAGACAACACAAGCAACAACAGCACAAAAATAACCAGAAAACAACAATGGTAAGAAAAATAACTGTATGGACATTTTAAGTGACAAACAAGCGAAATCTCACACGAGAAAGCTTGGACGAGACTGAGTTAGAGAAACCTTAAAAGAGAAACTGAATCTCTTCTGATAGCAGCACAAAACAACACCATAAGGATTAACTACGTCAAAGCAAGAATAGACAAGACGCAACAAAATAGCAAATGTAGATTATGTGGTGATAGACAAGAAACTATCAATCACATAATAAGCGAACGCAGCAAATTAGCACAAAAAGAGTATAAGGCGAGATACGATCGGATGTGGAAGGTAACCCACCGGGAATCGTGCAAGAATTTTGAATTTGACCATACTAGCAGATGGTATATACACAACAATTCCTAGAAAATGAGACGCTCAAAATTCTCTGGGATTTTGAGATACAAACAGATCACCTCATCTCAGCCAGACTACTAGACCTAGAGATAGTCAACAAAAAAAAAAAAAAAAAAAAAAGAAAAGAAAAAAAGAGAACCTGCCGAATAGTGAACTTTGCCGTTCCGGCTGACCACAAAAGTAAAACTGAAAGAAAGCGAAAAGACAGATAAGTACCTAGACCTTGCTAGAGAACTGAAAAACAAACTATGGAACATGAAAGACAATGATACTAATTGTAATTGGCGCGCTTGGTACTGTCACTAAAGGACTGGTACAAAGATAAGAAGACAAGCGGAGGCCATCCAAACTACAGCATTGTTGAGTTCGGCCAGAATACTGAGAAGTGTCCTGGAGAATTGAGGAGACTTGCTGTCGCTCAGACTCCAGTAGAAAACCATCAGCTAAAGCTGGTGTGAAAAACTCTCAAAAGAGTAAAATAATAATGATATTGGATTCGGACACAATCAAATAAACAGAGATAAAAGAAAAAAAAATAAAAGAGTACCTCAGGAGAATGAGAAAACTTCTCGAAACAAAGTTTTGTAGCAGAAATATCAAAGATGTAAATACCTGGACAGAGCGCCATTAAGATACTCAGGCCCATTCTTAAAATGGACATGGAAGGAACTCTGATAAAACGGACCAAGAAAATTGATGCCTATGCACAAGGCTTTACATCTGAGAGATGATAGAGACAGATTGCTTGTGTCAAAAAATGGAGAAGGAGGACTTGCTAGCATTGAAGATAGCGTAGATGCACCAGTACAGGGACTTGGGGACGACATTAAAAACAGTTAGGGCAATATAAGAATACACAGAAAAACAACAAAAATTAGAAAACAAAAATGGGAAGAAAAACAAATGTATGAAAATTTCAATCAAAAAGCTGGCCAGATTGCACACGAGAAAACATAGACATGTCTATGAAAGGGAGGCAGTGAATTTCTTCTAATAGCAACACCAAACAACGCTATTAGTACTAATTATATTAAAGCGAAAATCGATAATACATAATATAATAGCAAGTGTAAATTACATAGATAAAGACATTAAACGATTAATCACATAATAAGTGAATGCAGAAAAAACTAGCACAATATGAATACAAGACTAGGCTCGACTGGATGAGAAAGGTGATCAACAGGAAATTATGCAAGTGATTGAAATGTGACCATACTATTAAATGGTATACACACAAACCAGAATCCATCCTAGAGAACGGGAAGCATAAACTTCTCTGGGACATTGAGACATAAGCGGATCACTCAATTTCGGCTATAACACAAGACCTAGCGTTGATTAAGAAAAAGGAAAAAAGAAAAGAAAAGAAAAGAAAAAATACATTTTAACGTCTTGTGGATTTTGCCGTTATGGTGGACCACAGAGTAAAAATAAAAGAAAGCGAAAAGATAGACAAATACTTGGACCCTACTAGAGAACTAAAAAAGCTGTAGAACATGTGGGTGACAGTTGGTATTGTCACGTGGTCTCCCACTGAGAAGAGAGATGGGGAATTGCTACTATTCCTCCGTGTTTGAATTAGCCAAAGATTGACCGTTAAAAGACAAATAATGAATGCAGGTCAACTTAGGCGGGCAGTTGAAGGAAGAAAAAAATGTGGGTCAGGCTATCTGTACTCTCTGACCTCACTCGGGTCGCCTGACAGGGGAAGGAAGAAGGTAGAAGCTAAATGATTGGCTAGAACCCTAAAGCGGAAGTGGCACCTTCTTCCCGTCAGCGGAAATAGGAAATGAGAAAATCAGTTTTGGAACAGATATCGTCGTGAACAGATGGGGCAAGGCCCATGCCAAGACTCCGGGTAAAGAAAGACGGAAAGTATCTTGGACAAGCAGGAGAAGAAGCCGTACCTTCAAGCCAGACCTAAAAATAAAATAAATGCTGTCAACCCGAAAATAAAGAAAAAACAAAGGAAAATACTCTCCAAAGGAAAGTCGTCGTAAAGATAGGTAAACTTTAAGACTGTCTCTCCCAATACCCAATTATATATCCTCTCTCTCGATTTGATGAAAGACTAAAGAAGAAAGAAAAGAAAAGAAGGACATTTATGTTTATGTACTATCCATTAATAATATAGCTGACGCGTTGAAAATGCGTACCAGCGTGTGTAGTAAAAAGATTGATATATTTTAATGTTCCCACGTGTTGAAGTTGTTCATTTGTATCGTCTACTACCAAATTGTTTCATGCTATCATTTTTCAGCTTCTTTCGCCTTATGTTATTTTCGCTTAAATTGTCCTATATGGATGCCTTTAAAAATATTACACGGGAAACCGGAGTTGTCGACTACTATAATTAATATTATTATATCTAAACCTAGAGGTCCATATCTTCCATTGTTCTAGGGGAGGAAGAACTAGTGGCCTTGGTGGGTGTGTGTATAGTGTGAAATTTGGAAACCCCTTGCCAACGACGGTCAGTCTAGCCATAAATTAACCCCCACATAATATGCCAGTTCCTGCATGCCCGAGAAAGGACTCTGAACAAGGACTTATTCTACGAGGGATCAAGTGCCAGGCCGCTCCGTCCTCATACGTACAAAAAAATAAACTCCCGTTTGCTGATAACAATATTTAAATGCACCAGTTCCCATACGCGTTTAAATGGTTGCTCATCCGGGGATCTCTTTATTTTAATTTGCCGTCACAGTATGCTTAGGAAGACCCCTAAAGGCCAGGAAAAAAGACTGGAAGAATTGGATATCAATGGAAGAATAGAGACCACACAGACCATAGCATTGTTAAGATCTGCAAGAATACTGAGAAGAGTCCAGGACTCCTGAAGAGACTTGCTGTCTGGTAGACTGCAGTGAAAAACCACCGATTAAAACTCGCGTCAAATACTCTCCAAAAATGAAATAATAGATAGTTTGAAATAAAGGAAGAAAAGTATGTAGAAGAAAAAGAAATTGTAAAGAAAGAGAAATCAAGGGGATAAAACAAAGCAAAACAAAATACAAGAATGTTAAAAAGTAACTAAAATGAAAGAGAATAAAGAAATATGGAATTAAAGGGAGAAACAGAGGAGTTAATAAGATAGAAAGAAAACAGTGGTGAAAAAAAGAAAAAATGAATAAAAGAAGGAAACAAGAGAAATAAAAACAAAGCATGAAGAATGAAAGAAAAAGAAAGAAAAAATGTAAAAAAGAAAGAAAAAGGAAGAAAGAAAAGAAAAAGAAAGGAAAAGAAAGAAAAAGAAAAAAAGGAAAAAGTAAGAAACAAAAAGGAAGGAAAAGAAAGAAAAGAAAAAGAAAGATAAAAAAGAAAAATAGAAAGAAAAAAGGAAAAATGAAACATAACGAAGAAAAAAAGAAATAAATAGAAAAAAGGATAAAAAAGGAAAAAGGAAGAAAGAAAAGAAATAAGATTTTTTCCGTTAATCCAATTTTTTTCAAAACTTTTTTACTTATTACTTTTTTAATTTTGTATTTTTCATCTTCGTTATTAAAGAAATTATCCTCGCATTTCGGCGTCAATTCCGATATTACCAAGGGACAAAATTTCTTCCACGTATCACCGCTAGTGCGTCGAACAATTCAGTTAAAGATGTGAACCTTTGGATTACATACACAGGTGATTTGTTTATTGTGGTGAAGGGTTGCCTAGGGCCAGCCATACTTTTTGGATAAGTTGACATAAGAAAATCATACTATTATGACACAGATTTTCCAAAACTATACGTCTCAGGTTTTGAATTTAGAATTTTCCTTTCTCTTCTATCAGTTACCTTACCAAAGTTAGAGAACGCAGTCTGTCCTAATATATTACCCATAGCTGTGAAGAGAAGAGACGGATTCATGCCTTTCTTAAGGGCATTAGCATGAAAAGAAACGTTGACAGCTTCTTCAAATCGTCGAGCCCATTTCCTTATAACTGTGACGTTGCGCATGCACACGCATGTGCGCGCGTGCGCGCACACACACACACACACACACGCAGACACATACACACATACGCACGCACGCACGCACTTTACCGCTAAACACGGTTTAAATTAGTAAAATATAGTACTCTATGCAAAGAATTAAAAACAACATCACAATATTTCAATATACACATATATATATAAGGAGGTGCCCGTGGTGTAATGATTAGCGTCGTAGGAAATGTACACGGTGACATGCGTTCAAATTCTGGATGAAGCTGACTGCATTTCACATAGCACTAATACCTTTAGGAAAAGTAGGAGTCCATTTATTCTCCCTCCAGCTATGGGTAAATAGTAGAGCAGACTGGTTTCTTTAGAAACCAGTCTTCGTGAAGGAAAACTAGTTAAACCCTGCTTTAAAATTGACCTTGTGTCACATCCTGCTCTCACAGAGGGGTTAGTAAATAATATATATATATACTAATGAAAAGGTAAAGTTACAATTTTAATAATGTTCTAGTATTCAAGCGAAAATGAGTTGGAGAGAGCATTTGAATAGGATAGGTGTCTTTGCAAAATTTTTTGTTTGAGAGCTGGTGTGGTAAGAATTAATTTCTTAATCTGGTTCTTTTATTGACCCGTGTGGTAAAAGGATGTATATGTAGATATGGAGGGTGGTTCGATTTCTTTCTGTTTACTCTCTCTCTCTCTCTCTCTCTCTCTCTCTCTCTCTCTCTCTCTATGTATATATATATGAATATATGTATTTATCAAGTATTTACTCAGCATGAGCATAAATCAATTGTTAAAGCACATTTCATTCGGCCTAAATTCAAAGTTTTCCTTCTTCGAAACCGGTTGCCATACCATGGTTAAATAGCCCAGTCTGCCAGACGCTTTATCCATAGCTGGGGGAGAATAGTTGAATGCATACCGTTCTCAAGAGTATTAGTGCTATGAAAAATACAAACAACATCCTCAAGAATTTAAACTCGAGTTACCGTATCCATTTTCTTTGACAAGCTCCTCGCACACACACACACACACACACATATACCTTTAGTGTCACATTCGCCAAACCCGCAAATGAAAGTAAGTAGTTATAGGGATATAAGTATAAATATATAGGTTATAGATAGTTGGTCATGAATTGGTTAATACTAGTATGTAGCACGAACACTTAGTTTTTGTTTGTAGCAATCTAATCCAGATTACCACTGATTCGAAATTCAATATCTGGTAATTGATTTTTACTGCTATGACTGTCTGGAGATCTGTTCGAGTTTTAACAACATTTCACGGATCGATATTTATTTGACTTAAGAATAACTCAGGTTAAAATATCCTATTCAAGGTCTGAAGTTATTTTCGATGCTTGAAAATTTTGTAATATCAGACTCGGGTGCTAGCCAAGGATTATTTCGTAGCAAGTTTATGTCGATTAAAAAATACGTTTGTTGCGACATCAGAAAATCGTTTACCCTCTATTAAAATTTTGGTGCCTACTCTGACGTAATGTTTTGTTACCTAGCATAATAAAGTATTGTGTGTATCTACCCAACCATTCTACCATAGTCAAGATGTGACAGACGGTCAATTTTTAAGTCGATTGGTTGATTGATTGATTGATTTTAACAACATGTCAACTCATCTAAAATCATTTTATGACTAAAGGTTTTCGAATCGCACCGATTGTATGTTTATATTTTTGTGTAGTTCTTTTTTAGAGTTTCTTTTACACACAGTTATATATCAAATAACAAATAATAATCCTTTGTAAACATTTATAGATTCAAGTAATTATTCTTACAACAGATAGTTTATATGGCATCAAGTTTTACCATCAAATACGAATAATTTTTAAACAGATCTGTTTGAGCCATAAATAGGATCCTAACAGATAAGTCAATCATGGCCAGAAAGCCAGACCTGGTTTTAATTAATAGAGGAAAAAAAATTTGTTATCCGGTAGATTTTGCTACTTCAGCAGAACATGAAAGTGATGGTGATACCAGTAATAACGTGTTACCTAAGGTTTGGAAAAAAGATCGGCTGAATTGGAAATCAAAAGAAGAATTAAGACCAAATAGACTCACAGCATTTCTGAGATCGACTAAAATACTGAGAAGACAGACTGTCACTCAGACTCCAGTGAAAAACTATTGAAGTGGAAAAACTCGCAAAAAGTGAAATAATAATCATGATAATAATGTTAGCCCAAAATGTAAAAAATGACCTATCCTCAAACTTGGATGAATGATAAAGCAATCATCCTAGTTTAACCAAAAATATAAATAAAATGAATAACTCAGAATATTGATAGAAAATGCAAGAAAAGTTCGAAAAAAATTAGCCTTACATTCACTGATCTGTTCATTTTACATCTGTATTATTATCAAGTAAATAAGTCTAAAATTATTATGCTGAAATCTTCATTTGAATTTAGAATCCTAGGGTCAAAAATTGAAAAGAGGTGGGTAAAGAAAACAAATATGTGATAAAAAAGTTTACTCTGTAAAATGCATCGGAAGCAAAATACTTGCACAAATTCCTGGAAGGAACGGTTATGAGAACTTTAATTGAGTTAAAACTTATTCATTTTAAATATGTAAGTATCTACTGCTTTTATAATTTCTTTTAGCAACCCACTTAAGTGTATTTTTCTTTTGAAGAATACCTGACCACATCTGTAATCAACTGCAGGGTCTGGTATAATCACATTATACTACCCGTGACAAATCCAAATCCAAATCAACGTGGTATAGAGAACAGATTTGAGTGTAATGATTGCCAGGTGTTCCCTGGATAACCACTATAAGGCACATGATCAGCATTCTGCAGGTGTCGGCTGTTCTAATATCTTATTTCATGTACACAAACGATGACTAAAACAACTACTCAACTCAAAGATACCAACGGAAAAATGGACTTGAGAAAAACTGACGTTATAGCCGTCTTCGCTAAACATGGGGTGTGGGTATTCAACTTTCTATCCGCTGATCGTTCCGTTGGTCGGATATATCTTCGGATGACACGACCGATTCATTTTCTGCCAACGTTATGTTTTTAGATCCAGATAACAGATTAATCGCTAATTGTAGTTACTGGTCAGCGAGTAAACAAATGAAATAGCACAAATAAGAAAATAAAAAATAAAAGTCTACGCCAAGAAACAAAATACGGCTTGCAAAATAACCATATTTACTATAGAAAAAAAATTTATTTAAAAAATGATAAATATATTCACCTTTCCTGGAGGTAGCAAATTTTAGTCATAGACAAATTCACATATTAATAGTTCGTCGATTCCTTATGTAAGTTTTAGGCTTATTTCTCGTTGTCTATAGTCTGACGCAAGGCAAACTTAAATGGTGGTTATGTTAGCTTTCTGCAATCCTTGGTACTACTTCACAGTGTCGTATTATGGTCGGCTTTCTTCGCTTTCCATTCTCAGAGCAGTCTGGTACATGGTCAAAAACTCAGAGGTTCGAGGAAACTGCTCACCGACACGTGCAGTTCTTCCATTTGTCTCTCTACATTAAAACCTATTTTGATAGCCCGGCCGGGTCGGAAGTCAATATACAACACACTAACCCGATTTGAAGAGTGCTGGCCTCTTCCCTAGGAATCTCTTCCTGAACTCCCTTAAAACCTCAACATAGTATTCCTTGTTGACTGTCTGTCCAGTGGGAACCCAGTGCATGTAGATCGTGCCAGTGTTGTCAAAAAAAGGGATTATCAAAAGTTTGTGGGTGGATTTGCTCTGTCTGGTCTTCTTGGATCTGGGAACTCTGTCTCTTGGTCTCTGGGTCATAGCAGTAAATCCAGCTTTCATCGCAGGTCACCAGAGCATCAAGAACGGCGGGATCTGAATTGATTAGCTCGACCATCTCCCTGCTGTCATGACAACGTCTTTCTTTCTGATCTTCTCTGAGCACCCTTGGGACAAACTTCACACAAATCTTCCGCATCTTCCGTTGCTCGCGAATAATTGTGCGTACAGTTCCGACACTGACATCAAACTGTGCACTTATTGTCTCTATAGACACACGACGGTCCTTATCGATGAAATTCTTTATTTGGCCAATCAACTCCGGTGTTCTGACTTTCTTACTCCTCCCACACCTCTCATCATCACTCACAGACTCCATGCCTTCCTTGAATCTCTTATGCCACTCAAAAACTGATGCTCGATTCATGCAAGATGGTCGAAAAGCAGTCTGAAGCATTTCCATACGTTTCTGTGGCATTTTTGTCCAAGTTTAAAATAGAATTTTATTGCATATCGTTCTTCTAAAGTGTCCTGACGTCCAGATTGCATTTTTGAAATTCACCTGCTGTGACAATCAGACTTTAGTAGAGTGTATTCCAATTGCTGCTGTAGCTGTTAATTTGAACCTGAAATCATAGAAATTGGTCAGTCATCTCATAGAATGTATAGCAATAACATAGTGAATTTTCAAGAGTCTACAACAATTTTAAATGCCTGTACAAAAAAGTTTAGAAACTTATTGAATGCACCACGTATTTGCATAAATTAAAAAGTTCAGGTTTTTAGTCCTGTTTTAATAAAGTAATAACACAGTACCTGTCGCACAAGATGTGACTATTTCCATACTGATAGACATTTTTGCTAACTTCTGGGTTTGAGATAACAGTTTTACTCGCATTTGGCGAAATATAGAATGCAGGAATGTCGATCGACCGAAATTTTTTCAGAAGACGTGAGCTTCTTTTTTGTTATTGTTGTTGTTGGACGTCTATCAAAACGAACAAAACATTATACAAATACTACAGTGCGTCTTAAGTGCTGATATTATGACAAGGAGGTCCATTTTAAAATGAAGTTATTAGGCTAATCTAAGTTGCAGTAGACGCCAGTCCTCTAAGTAGCATTGTAATTCATTCGTCCTATATACCGGTAAATATAGCATTTTTACATGAACAGTTACGTTCAGAGTGTCTGACTGATGTCAAACAATATCATATAGTAGATAGTTCAGTAAGTTTAACTCTGACCGGGAGCCCTACTATTTTAGCCCCCTAACAGACTAACGGAAACTAATAAATATGGGAGAATCTAGTCGTGGAACAACAGTTAATCATCCTGTCTCATAGATAATTCACTGGCATTGTGATTTCAATCCTCTGTAGAAGACCAGGTATTATGGTTTTATGCCAGACGGAAGCAATCCCAAGTAAATGTTAGGCTATTCTACTTCGCACTCTTCAGTCAGAATTAATCAACCTCTTTACTATGATGACCCTCCTGCTGGAACTAAATGATACACTTATGTATATGGACATTCAAATGTCGGTTAGCAAACTGTATTCTGACAAGCTGAGGATTTTTATGAAGTGGTCTTGACTTCTGAAGGTGGCCAATGAGTTTAATTTAATTCACATTTTGCTAAGCTGTTTGGTCCGCAGAAAAAAATAACTAAAAGAAAAAATAACAAAAAAGTTAAAACGCAAAACAAACAAAAAATTATCTTGTGGAACAATGGTTTTGCAGATGATTGGAATATCTAAAATAACGCAAAACTTTGATAGTAATCGCAAAGAGGCAAGACGCTGAAGAAAATATTTACTAAGTTGACTTTTGAATTCGGAGTTATTAATACTAGCTAAAAAATATTGTAAAGCTATTAGAGGTAACAGCTTACGCGCGGGAAAAAGATTAGATAATGTAATGAACAATAAAACAAGAATGAAATGAAAAATAAAACAAGAATAAACAATCAAACAAGAGTGATATCAACGATTATACACACACACACACACACACACACACACACACACACACACACATATATATATATATATATATATACAGTGTATCACAAAAGTGAGTACACCCCTCACATTTCTGCAGATATTTAAGTATATCTCTTCATGGGACAACACTGACAAAATGACACTTTGACACAATGAAAAGTAGTTTGTGCGCAGCTTATATAACAGAGTTAATTTATTTTCCCCTCAAAATAACTCAAAATATAACCATTAAAAGCTAAACCCCAGCCAACAAAAGTGAGTACACCCCTAAGAAACTACACTCCTAAATGTCCAAATTGAGTACTGCTTGTCATTTTCCCACCAAAATGTCATGTGACTCATTAGTATTACGAGGCCCATGTGTTACTTGGCCCATGGGCATAGGGAGCAGGTGTGTTCAAATTTGTAGTGCAGTTCTCACTCTCTCTCATACTGGTCACTGAAAGTTCCAACATGGCACCACATGGCAAAGAACTCTCAGAGGATCTTAAAAGACATATTGTTGCACTACATGAAGATGGCCAAAGCTGCAAGAAGATTGCCAACACCCTGAAACTGGGTGACAGCACAGCGGTTAAGATCATCCAGCGTTTTAAAAGAGCGGGGTCTACTCAGAACAGGCCTCGAGTAGGTCGTCCAAAGAAGCTGAGCGCACGTGCTGAGCGTCACATCAAAATGCTTTCTTTGAATGATTGGCGTAGGAGTGCTGTCAGCATTGCTGCAGAGATTGAAGAGATGGGGGGTCAGCCTGTTAGTGCTCAGACCATACGCCGCACTCTACATCAAATGGTGTGTATGGCTGTCACCCCAGGAGGAAGCCTCTTCTGAAGATGATAAACAAAAAAGCCTCCAAACAGTTTGCTGAAGACATGTCAATAAAGCACATGTATTACTGGAACCATGTCCTATGGTCTGATGAGATGAAGATTAATTTGTTTGGTTCTGATGGCTTCAAGCACGTGTGGCGGCGACCAGGAGAGGAGTACAAAGATAAATGTGTCATGCCTACAGTCAGGCATTGTGGTGGGAATGTCATGGTCTAAGGCTGCATGAGTGCTGCAGGTGTTGGAGAGTTATATTTCATTGAGGGAAACATGAACTCCAACATGTACTGTGAAATACTGCAGCAGAGCATGATCCCCTCCCTCCAGAAACTGGGTTGAAGGACAGTGTTCCAGCATGACAATTACTCCAAGCACACCTCCTAGACGACCATTGCTTTACTGAAGAGGCTGAGGGTAAAGCTGGCCAAGCATGTCTCCAGACTCGAACCCAAACATCTTTGGAGGATCCTCAAGCGGACGGTGGAGGTGTACAAAGTCTCAAATATCTGCCAGCTCCGCGACGTCGTCATGGAGGAGTGGAAGACCATTCCAGTGGCTACCTGTGAAGCTCTGGTAAACTCCATGCCCAGGAGCGTAAAGGCAGTTCTGGATAATGATGGTGGTCACACAAAATATTGACAACTGACATGGTGTATGTTAATATTGACAACTTTACCTAAGGGGTGTACTCATTTTTGTTGGCAGGAGTTTAGCTTTTAATGGTTATATTTTGAGTTATTTTGAGGGGAAAATAAATTAACTCTGTTATATAAGCTGCACACAGACAACTTTTCATTGTCAAAGTGTCATTTTATCAGTGTTGTCCCATGAAGAGATATACTTAAATATCTGCAGAAATGTGAGGGGTGTACTCACTTTTGTGATACACTATATATATATATATATAGAGAGAGAGAGAGAGAGAGAGAGAAATGGTACACTTCTTCCGACTAAAATTTTGAGTTTTTCTACACTTTAGCAATTGAAGAAATAGATAAAATATTGGTGAAAATGTAAAAAGATATAAAGAGAGGGAAAGAGTAGTCAATGTCCTTGATGAAACGGGATACGCCTGAACTCCTGTCTCCTCCATATATCCCCTTCATTTCCTTTTTTCTCTTTCTCAAAACTTTTCCCCTCTTCATATTTTCCTCTTTCTCGCTGAAATTATACCACCTCTGTCTGGACAAATCTCTGATGAAACTTGATATATTTGATGGCACCTATCCGTGACCATCTACCCTGATGGTCATAGTCAAAACCAATAACACCTACCACCATCACTCAAATCTATATCTATTTCCCTCCCTTTTCTTTCCTAGTATATCTCTTGTCTTTAGATCCTTTCCCTCTCTTTAAATCTTTTTACTTTTTCACCATAATTTTTGTTGTATACTCATAATACATATACATATACAAATATAAGCGGAAACATAATCGAATATAATATACGAACTTCAATGAACGAACGAACACACTTCTTTATAAAAATATATCTTTCACACTTTATTCTCGAAAAGGTTGATGTTGGTTGTGTGTGAGAGGTGAGTTGGAGGCACAGACTGCTACATATTGACCCAAAGTTCTTCTGACCATAGCAGCACTTCTTTCTCATCTTGGCCGGGTTGCTCAACCGTGGGTCACTGAGGGCTCAAAGCCCTCTGTCTGCCGCTGGCTCTAAATTCAGCATCTTGTCCCCAACTGACTCCAACTATAACTGGAACTGGGACTGACCCAAGCCGTCTGTGGCACCTGGTTATATAATTGTCTATGGTCCACCTGCTTTCGCTGTTCCTCCGCTTATTTACACAGGTGCATCTCTTGATTATCTATTTCCTCAATTGCTAAAAGTTATAAAAACTCCCCAAAACTTTAGTCTGAAGAAGTTTTTCCTTGAATAAATAACAAAATATTAGTTAGAAACTCGTAAGTGTTTGATTTTTTTTACTTATCACACACACACACATATATATATATATACTTCTGTGCAAAAAATTTAAGGATGTTTAATATCCTCGCAAAAATTCCACATACTATTAAAGGAAAAGAAAAAAACAACCCCAAAACTGGTGTTCAATGCCAATATATTATAATATAATTAATAATTAATATGAATTTGATGTTTATCACATTTAATAACTTGAAAATCATTAATATTCTGTGCATCTACCTTTTGCTGCTAGAATAGCATTTACTCTTTTGGGGATACTAAGTAGTAATCTAATAATATAATCCATAGGTATATTATTCCAGACATCTTGAAGGCCTTCTCTTTGAACAGAAAATTTCAATTTTTGATTCATTACTCCATCACACATTCTTCCATTGTTCAACGGTAAATTTGGGTGCGAGATGTGTGCCTAATTCCTGACAAGATTTAGTTCTATTTCTTAAAGATGTTATCTTTAGATATTTACAATCACTTTTAGCTAATTTAGTTGGCCTTCCACTATTCTTTCTGTCTTTGATATACACTGTTTCAATCTTTTCTTATATATTTCTTATATTGTTCACTAAGAAACTTTCAAATTGTTTTGATATTTTAGCCTGAGAAGTGGTATGTTCATGGCAAAATATAATTTTGTCGTGTTTTATGAGATACTTGTGGCATATTATTATACAATTTCTGGTCCTGAAATGAAAAAATGAGAGTATTAATTAAAAAATTAAGATATTTCTTGTTTTTATAAATATTTAATGTTTGATCAATAGTAAACATTCTAAAACCTAATAATAATGATAATAAAAATAACAAAAATATAGCATAAAACCCACACCTTGACATAAGATTTGCCCAGTAAGCTGGGGCTGTAGAATACACTGACTGCACCTCTGCAGAGGGGTAAGACCCCCCCAACGAGTATCCTGGATATGGCACTAAACAATCTGATGGTGAGGTTCTAACAGTGCTGGAGCTTTGGGGAATGCAGAGTACCCCTTCATTGCCATCGCTCCCAGGTCCACTCTGGCCCGGAGTGGTAGCACCTGATAGGGCCCTATCTATGGGTTAAATAGAACTAACAGCATACTTATGCTAAAATGAATTGAGTAAACTGAATAGCTTAAAATAGAAACGTTTTTGATAATTAAACCGTACTTACACTTAAACTGCGTGCTTGTGCTTAACTGAATTATTTCAAATAGAACAGTTTTTCGACATTAAAACTGTATTTACACTTAACTGAATTATTACATATAACTGCTTGAATAGTTTGAAATGGAAATGATTTTGACAATTAAACTGTGTACTTATGATAAACTGTACTGTTTTCAATAGAATAGATTATTTACATAAAACTGGATTTGGCGTTAAATAACCTACAAAGGTTGATATGCCATAAAATCAACCAAACCAAATCAAATTGACATAAGATCAACAACTTAGACGGAGCCTATATCATATAATAAAAATATGACTGAAAATAAAAGTTCTTAATGATGCTAATTTTTGAATTGTTATAATTTATATATTAAAGAATAACTGTTTGTAATTGTTTCTAAATGTATAGATTGCTATATATTCATTGATTAACCACAAAATCAGTTATAAATGTTATAAATGTTAAAAATATACGTCTACTTAAATCTTTTACATCGTAACATATATATATATAGAGAGAGATAGATAGATAGATAGATAGATAGATAGTCTTCCCGTTTTGTCAACTTTGTTCGTAAACCAAAAAGTAGTAAGATATCCTGGAGCCAGTTTATAGTAAGATGCGCTTCCCTAGGTCAATTAGTCACTCACGAAAATCTCTATCTTTTTTGGTAAGTTGTTTTTTTTTTATAATCTCATGTTCACGTCGTTTCTCCTGACATTTTTGGCAGGTCTACTGAGTAACGAGTGCACCCCAATAATATTTTAACAAGATTCTATCTATACAGAACACAACATTAATAAAAAAATTTTTAAATACAAAGAAAACAGATTGAATAAAGATTAATAAATACTGTTGTTGTTGTTTGCTTTTTAAAGAAATACAACTGTGCAATTTCCAATGATATCTGTAGAGAATTTCAGAGGTGCTTCACTTAATAGAAACATCGCTGGAAGAATGATGGTGATTTAAAGAAAATTAACGTTTTGTCTATTGTTAAATTTTGCTCTTGTAAATACAAATCCAGTGTCGATATAACTGAGTAGTGACCTTGTTTCTTGCATATATTGTGACATGTGTGAGCAGTTTAAGGTCTCGAGTAATGGACGATGTCAGATTTCTTGGCAGAAGAAATTCTGTAGTTTAAATGAGTATTGAGAAAATTCAATTGGCAAAAGAAGATACCGAGAAATTAATTTGAAATTTTGAAATGTGCTGGATGGGATTGAGCATATAAATAACCAATTAAGATCAAGTAAAAGTCGATATAACCTATTTCAGCCCTCTCACCCGTCTACCCATTTTGTTTCTGGGTACTGTATTCACATCTTAATACCTTTGACCGAGATCTTTCATCGGAAAGTTTGAGAAAATGGGGGCAACTATTTTCTTAAAAAATAATTTCGAATCGACTTTTGGGTGGCCTACGAGAATTGATATAGGGATGCTTATTTTATTCAGGCTGAGAAAATAGGATCAGTGAGTCATTGTTTTTTAAAAAGATACTTATGAATAATTTCGCTTTATAAGAAGCAGCTCTAAAGCGGTAAATGCCGAAAAAAAGAAGACGGATGCCAACCAGTAACGTGAAAAGCGCGAGTGGCTACTATCAATGTCTTTACTTAATCGCATACCAATCACCAGACTTAGAGAGAAGTGATCCACTGCTACTATTACTGTTAAGAAATCAAAAATCGTCCACTGTCACCAGCTACAAACAACATACGAAATTAATGTACATTTGATCATATACACTAAAGGATTTCTACCGATGACTTCGTCCGTGTCGTTTTCTTCCTTTTCAACCCAGGTGATTTTGGTCGGAAAACCTCGGTTTACAGATATAAGATTCGGTTAGCAAGTTCATCACACCGATTGTTTTGGTGCTGTGCCAAAGGATCGACCTCCTGCTGTGCCACAATATCTTGTTGGTGCAGAGGCAGAACACATACTCGGCAAAGGGGCGCAACATGTGTTTTGCTGCATATAGCATCTTCTAAGCCTGCATGGTTGGCAGATTGTGATAACATACAAAAAAAAAAAAAAAGAAAAAAAAAAAAGGAAGAACAAAAAATGATGATTGCTGGGAAGATTTAACCTTCAATGCCATACTAGCAACTTCTTCTTTTCGTGCGCCAACATTGTAAAAGTGTTTCGGATTGACTCTCCTAAAAACCCTTTTGTTGATTACTTGCAAAGATGCATAGTCGATGGTGTTGACTTTATGGAAAATAGTGTTCGGTAGCTGAAAACTATCTCTATCCAACTGTGTTATTGCGCTTCCTTATTTGTTGTTTCCCGGGAAGAAAATAAGGGGCTATAATTTCGGAAAGTATCAGGTATTATTATTATTATTGTGAGTTTTCATATCAGTAGTAATTAGTGGCCTTCACTAAAGTCTCAGTGAAAGCAAGTTTCCTGAGTTATCCGGAAACGTTTTTAGCATCCAAAACGATTTAATTAATGCTGTGGTTTAAAAGTTTCCATCCTTCTCCAGTTACCACATTCTATTTTCCATGTTCTTTGGGGTCATTATTTGACACTTTGCGAATTCTCACACCCACAGTAACAGGGAGACTTAACTGGAGATAGATAGATAGATAGATAGATAGATAGATAGAGAGAGAGAGAGAGAGAGAGAGAGAGAGAGAGGAAACGTTTTCTAAGCTCTCCAGAACTCTCTGTCTGTCTGTCTGTCTGTCTGTCTCTCTTGTTGTTCTTGCTGATCTCAATTGTATTCTTCCTAGTTGACTGTATCTCTTACAGACGAGTAAAATCCCCCTAAATGGGGTGTCTTGGGTATGACAGGAAACAGCATCTGATGGCGAGGCTCCACTTTTGTAGATCTGGGGTGTATGTAATACCGCTTCATTGCCATTACTTCCAGGTCCACTCAGTTGCGGAGTAGTAGTACCAGTTTGGGTCCGATTTATTGGTTAATTACATCTGTTTAATAAATATTGTATAAGAATACTTGAAGCCATATAACTCTGTGCAAACAAATGCTAATTATCAAATAGAATTTGGTAATAAGCATTGGAGGTTAAAGTTTTCAAGTGAAGTAAAGAGCACCGTGAGCAAATATGAGGTAACCTAAGAGTTATCATTAGTTACTTGAAACCGTGTAATTACTTGCAAATTATTGGTGTTAGGTAAGAATATTTGAAATTATATCGTGAGCAAGAAAATGATATCTATTATTTAATAGGAATAGTTACTGTAAATAATTATGTTTGAATTATTAGTATTAGAGAGGAAGTTCGGTCGACTGGGCAGAAAATATACCAACTGCATTCACTACAGGGTCCTGAGTATGAAATTAAATTGCATTTGATGGTGAAGCTCCTGTTCTGGAGATCTGGGGAGTATTCATTACTCCTATATGGCCAATACTCACAGATACACTCTGAATCGAAGTGGTAGTACCTATTTCCGTTCGTTATATAGGTTAAATAGATCTGTTTGAAAATTATTTGCATTAGATAGAAGTAATTGATATCATAAAACTGTAATTTATTTGTATTAAAAATAGTTACTTGGAGCCATAGTTGTATACTAAGGATTATTACTAAAGTCATTCAATAAACAAATGCAATATTTTCTCTCTCTCTATCTATTTATCAATCATTCAATAAATATAGGAAGTTTTTTCGATTAAAGAAAGATATTTTCCATTGAATTTAAACTCTGCATTGTTTGGAATTGGTTTATTATAAAGATTATTTTAATCTCGAAAAATATTTATTTTGAGTCTATTTAAAATGGCGTCGAATCAAATAGAGTGCTCCCGGTTTGAAATTTTATGATAGTTGAGAAGTGTAAACCATGTGAAATTTACCAAAAAATATGTGATGTGCGTTAAAAAATCATGTTTTATTTAAAAAGTGTTTACAAATGGGCTTAACTGTTTAAAAAAGTTCTTAATGATATTCAAGATGAAGACAGGCCGGCCTGGCTCACAATAGTGAGCACACTTGAAATGGTAGATTCAAGTCATTTTATCTGACGGAAGAATTCCAATAGAAGACATTTCTGAACAACTGGGAGTTTCTGTGGAGACGGAACACAAAAATGTGCATGACGTCTTTGCCTTTTTTAAGGTCAGTTGTTGGGTTTCACCAGGACAACGCGGAGCAAGAACAATGAAAATAATCTGTCAGTTTTAGTGGAAATAGCTGCACATCTCCTTACAGTCCATATCCGGTCCTCTCTGATTTCCTTTAGTTTGGCCCCCCTCAAAGAATTTCTGCGTAGTTTTCAAGCGATGAAGTGAAGGGTACCGTGAGCAAATGGCTGAAAACTTAGTCCGATTTTCGATGGGGGAAAATCGGTTTAAACATGGCGATTATATTGAAAAATAAAGCAAACATTTGTTCCAGGATGAAATGTGAGTCGTCATATTGCAAAATTCACCTTACTTATTGAATAAGACTCGTATTAGTTGCTTGAAACCATATACCAATAAATGGTTATTATTAAGTAGAAATAGTTTCTTGAAACCATATAATTATGTACAAATTATTTGTATTAGATAGGAATACTTAATATCCTATAACAGAGTACAAAAACTCTAAAGAAATAATTACTCAAAACTCTAAATATAATCCTAGAATGAACGCGATTGCCTAACTTCCTGGTATAAAATAAGCCTAAACATGTTGACATGCTGTTAAAACAAGTCAATCAATCAGTCAAGTTGACTGAGGCGTAGATGGTCTCAATCTTTATTCCTGTTCATCGGTTCTTTCCTCTCTTTATTTCACGTTCAACGAGAATGTTGGAATGTCTAATGATTGATTTTACCGTCACATTCATGTTTAACAAATTTTAGAGCCCTGTTATCATATTTCATTTCTTGCGATTTTCTTTTTACACCAGCATCAGCTCGTGGCCTTTTATTGCAATGTGGATGATAGCAAGTCTCCTGGATTCATCTCCTGGATTCGTATCATTTGCATGTGCGTATGTGTGTGTACGTATATGTGTGCGTGTGGGTGGTTTGAGTTGTATTACCTTAGATGGAAAAGGGTGGGATGTTACCTATATTTTCTTTTTCTCTTTTGTCGTTGTTTTATTCTCACTCACAAATAATACGTCTTTTTACTTGTAATCTGATCACAACTTTTAATGGATCTGCGCTGTCTACTTAAGAAATTGATATGATCTACCAGGAGCATTTTTGAACTGACGTTATCAGAGTCAACATACTAAAAGTTATTTAAAGATTCACAAACGTTAATCTCCTCCAAATCTTATTATCCTTAATATTTTATTTTTTTCAAAAACTCTCATTTAGGTTCACATTTAAAATACAAATACGCATCGTATTCTAATTTCTGTCATTATCTAGATTTTCCCCACGAACAGATAGCTCGATGCTTATGAGACTGGTATTTCAGATAATATTTATAAAACAAATATGAGGGCACCTGAAAAGTTCTAGGTCTCATCAAGAAAGGAAAAACATAGAACCATAAATAGTTCATGCTATGTCACATAATTATCTCACAACTTAACACACTTAAGATTCTTTATCTCTTCAATAAATAGATAAATAAACTTCTTTTAAGGGTTAAAAAAAAATGTTCTTTTTAGCAATAGAAATGCAATTCACTTGAAAAGAAAAGGATTTTAAACGTTAAACATAGAATTTTGAGCTCTTTCTGCATATGCTGTTACAATCTGAGATCTTTTGAACGAGAATTGATCAAGTTATTAGATTACAAAATGATATCGATTTTTCTGAAACACCCAGTACATCTCTAATGATTCAAAATGTTTTGAATCATCCTGTATATTAGATTGTAAATATATTGTTAATGATATTAGTATATAAAACGATGCAAATGAAGAAGCGAAAGTTTACCAGTGGTCAGAGACTAAAGCAATTGTTACTGTAATATACTGGTCACCTCCCATCGGCGAGACTCGTACATGCTTCTGTGACCAACAGTAAAAGGTCAAACACGAACTCTCGTTTTAAGGGCGAGACTTAGGGATTTTTTTAAAGATCAGTCAATCAGTAACCGGGAGGACCAATAAATTAAGATCTGAATTTCGAGCATAAGCGAAATGTTATTGGTGGTAGTGTTGTTGGTGGTGACAATTAAAAGACGATTTAAACTTTCTCTATTGACACAGAAAAAACACTCTACGTATTTTACTACTCATCCTACCGATTTGTGGCAGATAAAATCAGAAGTAAACGTGAGAGTTTTTTTGTAGCTACCTGCCTGTCTTTCCTGACATGGAAAACCTTTTTTATCTCTTCAGCTTTCTCCGATAACTTTTTTTTCGAGAACTTTCGAGACGCATACTATACAAGAATTGTTAACAGAATAGATCTATTGAATTACGATCAAGTAACACTAAAAGCACTGGGTCTTTTCAGATCATCGATATTAAGCAGCGATGAGACTGCTGAATCCATAGCTGGCTGATCACTTAGCAATAAATAGTAAACACTATGAACAACCCGAGACCATCGTGCGCGACTAATCAAGGCTTAACAACATGCTCATGTATGATGTTGAGTCATCATTACAAATTATTTTAGTATTGACGAGTATTGCAAAGTAACTATCAACTGTACAAGTGTAATATTCTAAGTTTGTATTTATCAACCTCTCCGCACGTACAGGATGTGATACAAAAATTAAGCAGTGTTTAATTGATTTGAATTAAGAGTTTTCCTTCTCCTAGATCAGTTGCCACACCAAGCTTAAAGAGTCCTATATGCTCAATATTTAACTATAGCTAGAAGAAGGATAATTGGATGCATACCTCTCAGGTGCATTAGCACTAAGTGAAATGAAAAGTTCCGTCCCGGATTTGAACTCGGTTCGCCGTGTCCATTTCCTACGAGAATAACCATTACATTACGGGCACCTCTTGTAATATTGTGAGTACGTTGGAAATAATGGTCGCTAAAATGAAGTTGTTGCAGGGTACAAATTGACAGACAATAAAAATCCATCACCCGGAAGAGAGAAAAGTTGACGGAAATAAATATCCGACCTGTTGATAAACTTCGTGGTAACCATACGGCATATGGTAAAAACCGCCGAGCAGAAACTAATTAACAGAAGAATGATGAAATTATTAAAAGTTCTCTCAGTTATCTAAGTGGTCGTGAGAGGGGGTGGGGTCAAGCACACCGTTCACATAAACGGAAATTTGGCTTCCCTGGTCTGAGAACACCCACTGAAAATTAGAGGATTTGGAACCGGAAACAGTCGAGTAAGAAAAACGCTCATAAGTCTCTGTCGAATCAGCTAGTGACTCATTTTCATATATTTCCTCAGCCTCAGAACACCGATCTGAAACCCAAAATAAATAGTTTCCTCCATAAAAAATGGCAACAACGCTGGAATAGAAATACCAATAATAAACTATTCCAGGTTAAACTCTTTTTGGGAGAATGGCGCCCAGCTTTCCGAAAATCGCGAAAAGAATAAGTAACAATAAGGCGATTACGTATTGGTCACAGCAGACTTACGCACTCTTTTATACTCAAGCAAGAACAGCAACCACAGTGCTCGACATGCTAAACGCCTTGCACGATCAAACACGTTCTCCTTGAGTGTAAAGTTTCTAATGCCACCAGAAATCACTATTTCTACGCAAATACCATGAAGGACTTATTTGAGAACGCCCACATGGATAATGTTTTGTCGTTCTTGAAAGAGACCGGGTTGTACCAGAAAATATAGACTTCGTTACAATCCTGAAAACACAACAAAATAATCAACTGAAAGCAAATTATTGCTGAATAGAAATACCATTATGTTTGTGTTAGTAGAAATAGTAGTGAGAAATGATAATAATAAAAAAAACTAACATCACTAAATAAACTAGTATCATATAGAAATACTTGAAAATATTTACTCGTATGCGAGTAAATGAGTTGTTTGGTTTTAGTATGGTATCATTAAATGATGTGTTTACAAACCTTACGTATGTGTAAACAGGCTTGGAATTAAATAACCTATAGAGGTTGATATGCCATTAAAACCAACCAACAAACCAACCATCAGCCTCAGTAACTGAGCAATATAAAGAAAAAGAACAATGTAAGGTCTTATATTTGAGGCGAGTTGTATTTCTATGTTTGTTTTCCCTTGTTTGCCAAAGCTCTATCAGTCTGTGGTTGTGAGAGGGGTCTGTTCAGAGAATTTCTAAAAAAAGAAAGTTTCGAAGAACTGGAGCTAGAGACTGTCGAATGAGAGAATCTGCAGCGATGATCAAGATGGTCCAAACCTTAGATAAGAGACATCAGCTTATTCTGTAAGAATGAAAGGACTGCTTGAATGCAAAAGACATGCAAATCTCTGCTCAAACAGCTAGTAACTGACATCTGTTTCTATATATTACCTTGGTCTCGGAACAAAGAAAAAAAAGCAGACAAAAGAAACAAAAACGAAATAAACTATAGAAGATTCTATTTCTGAGATGAATCATGTTTTTGTGTCCATTTTCCCTCAACCACTTAGACGATTATCATCACAAACAGAGCAACGGCTTCGCCGAATATGAATGAGTCTCTTGACGTTGCAGGTAATTGTTATTAATGACAAAGTTACACAATTCTCTCAAAGACAATGAATATGTTATATGTACTATGTAAATATATTTGTTGCATAATGTAAATACATTTAAAATGACTTTGAGAAAAATAGCGTCACGTTGCTGGATATCAAAGAAAGTTAGTGAAGGCAAAAACGATATGAAGAGAAAACTATAAATTCGCATCAGGACAAGGAACAGTCAGATACGTGGTCACAGGAAAATACCACTCAGTATTGTAACTTCCATCTGGACTAGTATAAAAAATAGGAAGACATGAAGTGATATTCACGAGTCGACGAAGGAAGGATACATTGTTGGACAAATAGTTGCCCTCTTCTAATGGTGGTTTGGGGTTTCGCTAGCTTCGAAATTCAAGTCATTAATTGTTGCTCGGTTCGTATATCACAAATTGACGGACCCTTTTAAAAAATCCCGAACTCTCACATGTGAAAGTTTTGCGTACTTACTGCATGAATTCTCGAGATTGACAGTTTACTGTCAGTCACAAAGCCGGACACTAGGTTCATTGGTGGTTCGAGGCTGCCACTTCATTACAATAACAATAATACAGAATTTCACAGCAAATGATAAGAGAATATTTGTCTGCGATCAGAAATTCATGCAAGAACAGGGTTATTGTATGTATAATGTAAATTCATTCCTGAAGCTAAGGCGCGCTTAGCGTAATGGTTATTGCTGTATAAAATAGAATCGGTGACTCGTGTTCAAATCCTGGACAAGACTGGTTGTGTTTGAATTCACGAAAATTCTCTTGGGAAAGGAATGAATCCATATGTTCTCCTTCAGCTATGGGTAAAAATAGTCGGGTAGACTAGGCTCTTTAGCCTTGGTAAGGTAACCTGTTAAGGAGAGAGAAAAATCTGAATTCAAACCGTTTAAAAAGGGACATTTTGTCGCATCCTACTTTTGTCGGCTCGGTAAATACATAAATACATCGCTAATGATTTTACTATAGGAACGCATTGCAAATCAACGAGAGAGATATATGGTCAGTGGTAAGGAATTAATACAAATGCTACAGGCAGAATAGCGCTAATATATGTATAATATAAATATACTGCTAATTATTTTGCTATCGAAATGTGGAAAAAAGAGATCGATACTAAAACCTGGGCATCATAATCCATTCATATTTTCCCAGTTACTGACAAAATTATACCTGTCATCAATTACTGTTCATTCATTGGTCTCAGGTCTCATTAACAACACTGAACTTTTAACACCAGCTACCAATCATCGAAAAGACATCACTTGATGAATTGCATTAAAATGCAATAAGGTTTTCACTCGGGAAAATATCACTGGCGTACGTCGGAAAACATTCTCACAGCAATTAAACTTCTCTGAAAACGAGACAAGCTGGATTTTAATGAAGTAAAATTGCGTCAATGGAATCGAATTCTTCCTTAACTAAGACAAGATTGGCGGGAACCGAAATCAGTTCTCTGACAGAAATGCGTGGAGTGCTAAAAAGTATCAGTCTAAATTTATATTTACCAATAGAGAAATGAATAATGAAAATCCCTGTCATTCAATATACGTATTGGAATTCAAAATACTTATCTCCCTTAGATAATTTACACATCCGTTAAAAGCACAAAGGGTATAACATGATAAAAAAACCCATCTTGACATCTATTTGCTCCTGTTCTTTGAAAATTAGAGAGGATTCTTTGGTACTGCCTGAAAATGGCAAAGCCCTGTGACAATTTATCTACACTTATCAAGTATTTTTTCCATTTTAGTATCCCTTCCACATACTGCTTGTGTAATATACAGCCAAAATACGAATATGTAAAATATAACTATGATATATAAGGATATGTAAAATGTATATATGCATAGAAATCCCGAAACACAAACGACTCTCTATAGTTCAGGTACGAAACGTTTATTAACTTTTTTTGACTTTCAGTTTCTCGACACGAGGAGAGAGAGACACAATTTTTATTATGCTGACCGTTCCATCTGACCCAGCAAACGCGCGGCAAATCCCGTAGGCCCCAACTGGACTGGCCTCACCCAGGCTCAAAAATCAACTAGCCTCCGCCAGGTTCAAATCTCAACTCACTGCTTTTTTCAAAAATCACCAAAATTCCCAGTCCCTCGCTCCGGGCATGACGTCATACACACCCCAGTCCATTTCCTATCTGGGTTTTTTATTATGACATTTGTGATTGTCACATTCTCCGCGCTTGAGCGTGAACTGCACTCAATGTGTGCACGTGCACTAAGCCGAATGGTTCTAAGCCTAACCAAACCGAATGATAAGATATAACCAACGAAAAATGATGATATATAAAAAGAATCCTTCCGCAATTATATAACATACCTTTCCTCCCCACAAAATAAAATCATTTGGGTTGTCGTCAGGAAAAAAAAAATTGTGAAGAAGAAAAAGTTTTTTAGAAAATTTTTAGCAATTAAAAAAAATTAAAAGAAGTTGGTATGCTATACAAAAGGCGAGGTACTGTTTGGCGTAGCATATCCATTGGAAGATTGATTTTGATCGAAGCATCATTAATTGGTCTCATATATATATATATATATATATATATATATATATCTTTAAGAAAAAACAAAAATCAGTCACATTAGGATTATAAATTTATTTCCATCCTGTTATGGGTTTTTGTTATAAATCAAAAACACACACACAAAAAAAATTAACAGGACTTCTTCAGATCTTATGGATAAAATAATTCAGAACAGACACAGGAAAGAAGAGTGGAAGGGGATAGAAGAGGGGTGAAGAGTTTTCTCCTCATTTAGACCACTTCCGTTTTTTTTTATTTTATTGTCAGTTGGAATTATAGTAAATTATTTTTTTAATTTTTATTTTTTAAATTCTAAACACTTTTCGACTTGAAACTCCAGATTTAATACTAATTTAGATAAATATAACTTTCTTTAATAACTTTACGTAAAGATACAGTAATACTTATATTAAATTAAATTCAAAATTTAGAATTAAAATTTTTTAAATTTCAATTTTATTTTCGTGCCTATTAAGTCTCTTACCCCTCCACTGAAGAGTACGTACACATCATATGGTTTCTCCTTTCATTTTTTATTTTATTTTATTTCTATTCATTTACCTTAAATCTCAATTTAATCCTATGTTTTTTTATTTAAGCATTATCTATGATAATTTTTCTATAGTTTAAATTTATTCTTATGTCTACATATAGCTATTAATTCACATCTCTTATTTAACAATTTTTCAGGGTCTGGGCATATCATTATTTGTATTTTTTCCTCTAGGCATAGATTACATCAACTATCAAAACATTTTGGAGTATTTGACTTTTTCAATATGGACCATTGAATCCCAAGGGTTAACCTTTATTTTTCAAACTCCAAAAATGCTTTGATAGGGCTGTTTGGTGTTTCAGATGTTCATGGGAGAAAGAAAATTTATGATTCGCGTATCTAATTTTCCATTTCATGGAGGAAATTCCGATATAAGTTTTTTTATCCATAATATTCTCTTTTGGGTAAATAATTCCTTGATATACTACATTATTTAAGTTACAAAATCCATTCATAGGACAATCATTTCTAGTTTTACAATTACATTCGTTTTGTTTACTCCCAGGTCGAGTCATACCAAAGACTCAAAAAATGGTACTTGATGCCTCCTTGCTTAACAGTCAGCATTATAAGGTACGGATCAAGGGTAAAGTGGAGCAATCTAGGGAAAGGAGTAGCGCCCTCCCCTACACCTCGGTGTAGTAGCTATCGAAAAGGGGACCTTCGGGTCACCCTCGACTATGGTCGCCAACTTTATTTACTTATTATTATTATTATTATTATTATTATTTGTTCGGTCCTGAAATTCCTTAATTATCTCTTTATTAGGATTATTGATTATTTGAAAAATATTTTTCGTGTAGGAGTGACTAATTTTTAACGTTTTTCTATTAAATATTTTATGTAGTATATTAGTATGTTTAAAGTGCGTATCTATCAGTTACAAAAAAATATTTACCTACATTTATACTAGCTAGTCTACAAAAAGGGGGGGGGGTTTAAACCATATAATTTTTCTTTTTCTTTTTCTATTTCTATGACTATATTTCTTATTTTTTTTCTTTATTGATATCATTAGGTATATTTTCTTCTTGATAGGTAAACTCTTGCCTAAAACTGCTATTTTTAAGGGTATCCATATATTTATCTTACTACTCTCTAGGAATATTTTCTTGCTTGCTGATAAATTTCTTATTCTCAAATTTACTGCTTTTGGGACTTGTTTACTGTTGAATGTTTTTTTGTCCTGATGGAATTACCCCCAACTCCGGTTTAAATGGACCGAATGATATATATATATATATATATATATATATATATATATATATATATATATATATATATATATATATATATCCGTCTCTCTGTATAAGAGCACCTGTTTTTTTAAGGTCGTTTTATTAAGTTTGGTAGGAGTACGTTTCAGATTAGCCGTGACTGTTTTTTCAGTGTTATTTTTAAGGGTGTGATCTTTCAAAGAGCAGTGATTGTTTATTTGTATAGATGTTCGTGGTTGTCAAATTTTTATTTCAAGTCGGGCTGATTAAGTTTCATATTAAATCCAAATTGCATATGTTTTCAGCCTTTTTTTCCATGAGTCTTTTTTTTTTCATTTACAGATTTTACGTTTATATCTTTTCAGTTCTTTTTATGACGGTGAATTTTGCATCTCTGATGAAGTCGTGACTGTTAATTGCCAGATATATATATATATATATATATATATATATATATATATTAGACCAGTTAAAACACTTTGATCAAACAACATTCTTCATTAGACCAATGGACCGGTCCTGCCAACAATATATATATATATATATATATATATATATATATATATATATATATATATATATACACGAGGGGTGATATCCGTGGTAAATTACTTAAAATAGCATTACCGTCGAAGAATGGCAATCTTATGACGGGCCTTGCAGCCATGCGACTGATATGTAGAGTCTTAGATTACTGCCCAAAACAATTAGAGAGAACATTTTTAGTAAGGATTTGTTAGTAATGTTCAGTAATTAGTCAATTAACTATGCATATCATTAAGAAGCCGCTGTTAGTGACTTAATTCCATAAAATCAAATGTAAAGAGAAAGAACAAAAATAACCGTACCATTGATTTTCTACTTTAAGAAAATATATATCATCAATACTGATTGTGTAGTCTTGAGAATTGTTTAAACATATTTATTTTGACGTATTCTAAGGTCGACTAACAGTTGGCAAATGTGTGCTATTATTATGTTATTCCTCAGAATGGAGCTTTTATTAGAATTTTTTTTGATTGGCCTTTTTTCCTATTGTTTATTAAAAATAATGATACTATTCTTTAAAGTTAAACAGTGTTTAAGATCCATAATCTTGGCGAAAAGAATAGAATATTTATTGCCTCGTAGAAATTACTATTTAATTTCAGGGAGTTAGCAGTCTTAGAACCAATCTGGCTGGTTAGGGAGGCTATTTATGTATCTGGAACATCGGATATTTAAGTTTCAATAGTTATAGATAGAATTGTGGAATCAATATGAGAAATAGAAAGTACATGTCATAGCTCGAGATCATTCCCTTCTTGGTTGGTCCAAGAACTTTTTAGCCGCTCTTCATATTTGTTTAATGGAAGCAACACATGTGCGTGTAAGTAATCAGACAACGGTGGACTAACAGAAAATATATGAAATACATTCTATTTTTTTAAATTTTCCAATCAAGTTTATTTTTCAATCTTTGATGTCAATTAAAAAATAACATTCAACAGTATTAAAGAGTAATCATTAATAAACAAGATAAATTCACATAAGAAAAAAACTTACCAATTTTATCCAATTATCTTTAGCTTCAAAAAATATCATAAGCCTAATTAAATGCAAATAATAAACCTGATTAAATATAAATATTTGTCGTGTTGAGGTGGATAATTTATAAATATATTTTTTTTAAGATTGGAAATTAAAATCCTGTACAATTTTTGCATAATGCAAAAACATATCTGCCAGTTATATGTGTTGGTCGCTTTTATGGCATGTCATCTCCTTTAGGGTTGTTAATGTCATCTCCTTTAGGGTTGTTAATTCTTAATACGAATAATTTGTCCTTACATAGTATAAATTATTATAATCATTTGTAAACAATTACGTCTTTAAGGAACTGTTATTAATACAAATAATTTATACGCTGCTATATGGTAACAAGTATTCATATCTAACATAAATAATTTGCAAACAGTTATATTGTTTCAAGTATTCTTATTTAATACAAATAATTTGCCCATAATTACATGGTCTTCAGTAACTACTACTAATAATTTGTAAGGTTTTTCGGACTATTGTCTTCATCTTTATTGTTATTTCCACAACGTTTCGGCCGATATGTCCTCCGGCCTTCTTCAGGTGTTTGTCGAACTCGGAAACCTTCACGGAACTTCGAACTACGTCCTTTATTGAAACCACGTGGGTCGCCTGTTCTGATTCCGTTAGCCATAACCGGGTACAAGTGTTAAGTATTCCTGTATTGTTACTCGCCTATAGTGAGGATTGAACTTGCAACCTTCAGATGATTGTCTTCTTAGAAGCTCAGGGAACCAACGCCTATAACCGTTACGCCATGTGTCCTGTAGATATTTCTGTTAAAAATATTCTCTTGGTTACAATAATATTAATTTCAAATGTGGCTTTTCAACATCAAACATTTTGGTCGTCTCTCATTGACGAATAAAAACTTTTCTTTATTATTTATATAGATACGTATTTATACATGTAATTTTTTTCGGATGCTGAATAGATGAAAACAGTAACTAAATAAAAAAAAACAAAGCAAAAATATTAATATTCTTTACAATCATTTTTGGCTTATTTTGGTTTTCCTTATTTGTTTAACAACCTCTCAATTCCTAATAGATTATCTAATGCAGACATTCGAATCATTTGTAATTGTTTGATTATAATAATCTTGGTTAGTGTGGTTTTTGAAGTAACAGCAATAAAAGGTTGACTCTACACTCTCCAAAACTCCAGAAGTGGAGCCTCACCACCAGTTGTACTTGAATGGCATAACCAGAACATCTCTTTTTTTGAGCGGGAGGAGGTCCTAACTCTCTGCTAGAGATGCAACCGACATCTTTTCAAGTCTCAAGCCAGACTATGATTTTTGTCCATTTTTTTGTTTTTATTTTCAGTTTATAGTCCACATGTTTTCAGGTCTCAGGCCAGATCCTGGTATTTCCACATTTTTTCGCTTTTATTTTCCGTTTATTGTCGACATGTTTTCTGGTCTTTGGTCAGATCTAGGTATTAGCCCATCTTTTAGGCTTTATTCTCTCTCATTTGTCCTCACATTTTTTGTCTCTGGTCAGACCCAGTAATTTGTCCATCTTTTTTCTTTTTTTGTTTGTAGTCCATATCTTTTTAAAGTCTCCCGGTCATGGTATTTGCTAACCGTTTCACTTTTATTTTCATTCTATGGTCTACGTCTTTTTAAGGTCTCTGGACGGATCCAGGAATTTGTCTATCTTTTCGCTTTTATTTTCCTTTTATAGTCCACATCTTTTTAGGTCTCAGGCCAAATCCCTGATTTTTCTCATCTTTTTGCTTTTATCTTCTCTCAAGTGTGCATACATTTTTCAAATCTTTGTCCAGATCCAGGTATTTGTCCAACTTTACGCTTTTAATTTTTCTTTGCTGTCCACGTCTTTTTAAAGTCTCTGTCCTGATTCTGGTATTTTTCAATTTTTTCGTTTTTATTTTCACTCTATGGTCCTTACTTTCTTCAGGTATCTGTTCTGATCCCGGTACTTGACGATCTTTTTGCTTTTATATTCCTTCTATAGTCTACATCTTTTCAGATCTTTTGTTTTGAGATCTTTTCCGTTTTATTTTAACTCTCTGGCCCACATTTTTTCAAGTCTCTGGACTGATCCTGGTATTTGTCAAATTTTTCTTTAGACTTTACTTTGTGGTCACGTGATTTTCGAATCTCTAGAAAGATCCAGGTTTTTGCCCCGATTTTATTTTCCTTCTATAGCCCTCATCTTTTTCAGGACCCCGAACAGATCCAGGAATCTGTTCATCTTTTCTCTTTTAATTTTACTTTTTAGTCTACGTCTTTTTAAAGTCTGTGTCTCGATGCAAGTATTTGCCCATCTTTTCGATTTTATCTTAAATTTATGGTCCACACCTTTTTCAATTCTCCGTCCAGAACTAGGAAATTTCTATTTGTCACGTGGTCTCCCACTAAGAGAAGAGAAATAAGGAATTTCTACTATCCTCGTGCTTGAAGTAGCAAGCCGTCAAAGATTGACCGTTAAAAGAGAAACAAAGAATGTGGGTCAATTCGGCAGGCCGTTGAAGGAAGAAAAAATGTGGGTCAGGCTATCTGTACTCTGTGACCTCACTCGGGTCGCATGACAGGGGAAGGAAGAAGATAGAAGCCAAATGATTGGCTAGAATCCCAAAGCGGAAAAAGCCCCCTTCTTCCGTCAGCGGAAATAGAAAAGAAGAAAATCAGTTGTTGGACAGAGGTCGTGGCGGACGAACCTAAAGCCAAGACTCCGGGTAAAGGAAGATGAAAAGTATCTCGGATAAGAAGGAGCCATACCTTCAAGCCAGAACTAAAAATAATCTAAAGTCTGTTAGCCCGTAAAAGAGGAAATATTCTCTACAGTAATCCATTGAAATAAGATAAGTAAACTTTGAGACTGTTTCTCCCTATACCCAATAGTACACCCTCTCTCTCTCTCTCTCTCTCTCTCTCTCTCTCAATTCGAAGAAAGACTAAAGAAGAAAGAAAAGAAAAGAAGAAAGACATTTATGTTTGAGTACTATCCGTTAATAATATAGCCGACGCGTTGAATTTGTGTATCAGCGTGTGTAGTAAAAAGATTGACATATTTCATATTCCCACGTGTTGAAGTTGTTCATTTGTGTCATCTACTACCCAGTTGTTATTTCATGTTTCTATTTCAGCTTCTATTTGCCTTATCCTTGCTTAATTTGTCTTATTTGAATTCCTTTAAAAATATCACACGGGAAACCGGAGTTGTCGACTACTATGATTAATATTATTACTTCTAAACCTAGAGGTCCATATCTTCCATTGTTCTAGGGGAGGAAGAACTAGTGGCCTTGGTGGGTGTGTGTATAGTGTGAAATTTGGAAACCCCTTGCCAACGGCGGTCAGTCTAGTCATAAATTAACCCCCACATAATATGCCAGTTCCTACATGCCCGAGAGAGGACTCTGAACGAGGACTTATTCTACAAGAGATCAAGTGCCAGTCTGCCCCGTCTTCACACGTGCGAAAAATAAAGTCCCATTTTGGGATTTTAGTAAATTTGCCGTCACATTAATCTTTTCGCTTTCATTTTCACTCTATTATCAACATGTTTTCAGTTCTCAGGCCAGATCCCGGTATTTTCCTATGTTTTCACTTTTATTTTCACCCTCAGGTCTGCTGGAACGGTAACATTCACGAGATGACAATTTCTTTTTTTTTGTCTAAGCCTAGGTTTGCTTTTCTGCCCGGTATTGTATAATCAGTTTATATCTCAAGCCCCAGAGAATTTTATGAATCTCCTACCCTGGTGCAAATTCTGGTTTTTGCATATAACTTTTTTAAGCATGCTCAAATTTTTATCTCTTGAACAATTCGCAGTGGATCATCTCCTCTCCAGTCATGCCTATCCTTGTATTCCTTTAGTTCCAGTTCACTGCATTCACTTATTATATAAGTATTTTTTTTCTTTTCACTCACCACATAACCCATACTTAATTTTCTTTACTTGCTGTTTGATACAATACTTTATAAAATCTTTTTCTTGAGACCTATGTTAAAGGGAGTTTTTCTCTGAAAGTTATTGAGCATATTAGATTGAAAAGGTTTTTCTCAGTGGGTGAGCGATGTTCATGAGCATGATTTTTTTAAATTTCAGATAGCGATTGATTTTCAGGGATTTTCTTAATATATGCATCAGTATTATTCGGAATCATTCTTCGTGTTCCTATTATTAATGGAATGGTCGTTGTCTTAAAAATACGTTCATATTACGCATTCTTGCAATTTCTATTTTCCAAACCTTGCATTTTGAAAGTTTATCAAATTCTTTCAACCCAGAAGATGGTTATGCAAATTAATTTGAGAGCATCTTAGTTTTTAAAAATCTTTTATCGTTATATCTAGTCTCTTGACTTGTATAGAGCAGCTGGCATGTATGGTGAACTCCCAGAACAGAGTAAACATGTTTTTAGGTTTATTATTATCAGCAAATGTACCGACTTCATTTGTTGGTATATCTTATATGATATATCTAATATCGGCACTTTCTAATGCAGATATTTCATTACTCTAGTGTCCATATTTTACAATTTATTTGTGGCTAGGACCTCTATTTTTGGTATTTTGATTCATATTTTATCATTGTTATTATTTTAATACTTGTGAGTTGTTCACACCCGCATTAGCTGGTGGGCTTCCACTAAAAGCCGAGTTACTTCAGGTCTCCACATTTCTCCTGGATTCTTCTCAGAATTCTTACCAATCTCAACAATCCAGTAGTTTTGATAATATCGAGTCTTCCTCTGATTACCAATTATTCAAATACCATTTCAGAGCGCACCAATTACAATCGCTATCTAACTCTCATGTTCTACAGCGTTTTTTGTTCTTTGGCAAGTTCTCAGGATTTGTTTATTTTGTCGATTTTTATTTTCACTCTGTGGTCCGCCGGAATGGCAAAATACACTAGACAACAAGCTTTCTCCTTTTTTGAGGGTAATTTGCATGAGATCTGGCCTTTCGGCCGGGATTTAAAATTCCCTTGTATCTTAATGTCACAGAGAATTTTAAGGGTCTCATTTTCTTGAACGGATTCTGGTTTATGCATATAACATTTAGTCGTAAGGTCGAATTTCAATCTCTTGCACAATTTCCAGTGGATCACCTTCCCCACTCAGCCATTCATAATCTTGTACTCTTTTTGAGCTAGTTTGCTACTTTTGGTTACTCAGTGATTAATAGTTTCGTCTCTTTTTATGCGGAACTTACACTTGCTATTCTGTTGCGTATAATCGATTTTGGCTTTAATATAATTGGTCCTTATTGCATTGTTTTGAACTACAATTAGAAGTGATTTAGTTTCTCTTTTAAGTTTTCCCTTTCGTAGCCCTGGTCTTCTCGTGTTAAATTTCGCCAGTTTGTCAGTTGAAATATCCATACAATTCTTTTTCTTCCCATTTTTGTTTCCTAGTTTTTGTTGTTCCGTTTGTCCTTTTCTTTTTAGCATTGTTACTGGCCAGTGTAATTAATTTTTTTTAAAATTTTTTCTTTCATCTCTGCTTGTTTGATTGTATCCACGTCCAATATTCCCAAGTACTTGTAAGTTTCCTTTTCTACGAGTGTTCTGGTTCTTTCTTGATTTGGTAATTCTATTCCTTCCGTTATTTGTCTTTTCCCGCTTTTCATTATTAGCATGGCACATTTTTCTATGTCAAATTCCATTCCTATATGCTGGTTGTAATTTTTTATCATGTATGTCAAAGTCTCCGGTTCTTTTCATTTTTTGCAAATTCTTGATGTTGTCTATGTACGTAAGGTGATTTATCTTTTCTTGTTATTTTGTAAATTTGTAGCCCCTATCACTTCTTCAATATATCATTAAGTAGCATCATTGCTGTTCCAATGTCTCTCTGGATTTTCAACTTTACAAAAGTTTTTCTTCCTGCTGTAATCCATGGCTCTTGGGATGAATTTTATGACTTTGTCGGCTGTTACGTTCATTTTCAGACAATCTATCATCCAGGTGTACGGGATCGGATCATTGGCTACATTTTTCTGCCTCGCTTTATTCTCCTTGAGATTGTGAAGATCAATGTATAGTAAATCACCTGCTCGCAGCATACAAGCGAATAATAGATCTCCTCTTTAATATTTGTGGTTAGGATTTTACACATCATAAATAGACACGCTGCTGGGAGTGGTTCATTTTAGGGGTCTCTCCGGATCAGGGTAGTTTTTCCCTCAGTTATCCATTCGGATATTCTTACTTCTAGGCATCTTCTGAGTTGAAAAGCTTGTCTATCAGGGATGAACATGACTTTTTAAAACCAGAATCTATGTATGCCATCATGGCCTGGCATTTCCCAATTCAGTATTTTTGTTTGTTATTTTGAGCAATTCTAGGTATATGTCTACCTCAGCATATTCTTTGACTCCTTGTAATTCTTTTTCGATTTTATTTATTCATTCAGTCTATATTCTTTTTGGTCCCATATTTTACTTCAAAATTGTTTTGCTCCAGTTGTTGGTTTGTTCTCATGCATTTTCTACATACTTATAGGTTGAATTTTTTTTCATTGTTTTGGAATATCCGTTTTGTTTGTATTGCTTGACTCTATTTCGATATCTTGTAAGACTTTTTTTCTTGTACAGCAGAAAAAGCCAAAACGTTAATGACTAAAATGAAAATTTGCTTCTTTTCTTTTTCTTTTATTACGCGAAATGTGCGTATAAAGAGAGTGAGGGACATGCTTTACCTGATCACACCCTCGCCGGGTTGCTTTTCAATTTAATCAGGAACCCTCATGGCTACTAAGATATAGGCACCTCGCCTTTTCTAGATTCATTTCACTTCGCCAAACCACGCACGAATCCAAAACATAATCTGGACTGAAAGATTCAGACATCATCCACAAAATATTGGAGCAGGCCACGCCTTTCTTTCCTTTATTCCATCAACTTGGAACTCGAATCTGACAATACTGGCCACCATAAGCCTTCAACAAATCCATGGGACGGTGAATTCCTCTATAGAATTACTTCTTACCGTATGCCCAAAACAATCTGTAATACAACTTGGATGAATCTCTGTCCTAATCTCGAGTCAGCCCACGATTCGCTCAAAAACAGAAAACTCAAAAAGTATTTCCTATTCCACGGAAACCCAATATTCCCCGCAAAATTTAGAATCATGATTTTAAACTCTTCATAAACTTAATATCAAATCCCCTGTTAATGGTTTTCGTCAAATTTCATAATTCTAATGTCGCCTTTAAACTCAAACCAACTCTTTTTCTTTTTTTTTTGACTAATTTTTCAACCATTCTGAACAAGTCAAAACAAGATTAACAATATGTCCACAATTAAAGTTCACAAAGTTCAAATAAATGTTCAGTTTTATCTTTTGCTACAATCTATGCACTGTCTATCTTTCCAAAAAATGTTCGTTTTTTCTTTCTTTTTTTATGCTGTGTTCATCAGTGTTCAAGTTTTTTTTCTTCTTTTCTTTTTTTCTGTCTTTTTCCATTGTCCTGTCGTCCTTCTTTTTTTTATTAATAAATTACTCATTCCTATTTCTTAAAACCTTATATTTATTTCTCTCTGTCTTTACCTTAATATAATAACTATAGGTTCAAGCATCCCCATTTATTCAATTTTTAACAAGTATTTCCATAAAACAAGCATGGTTCGTTAATCAAACTTTTTCAGTAATATTCTTTCTTCTTTCAACAAGTACCTCTACAAAAACATGGCTCGTATCCAGCCATCATTTTTTCATTTTTACTTGTTCCGAACACGACAACACAATACTAGTTTCTTGCTTACTTCCAAAGATGAGTTAAATATCCTAGTGGGGTCTTTCCTAAACAACCCAAACCTTTTATCCATTCGGCCAACAACATTTCCCCCTCAAGAACAATTCAAAACCGAGTCCACAAATTTCTCGGTACATACAACGAGATCGTCAAAATTTTGCACATATACTTCCTACTCTCCCATCCCGTTTAAAATTTCAAAAACAAAAGTCAAACCCCATTCCAGGGGGACCATTCACAATTCCGTCTGGCCACTAACCAGTCAGTACTTCAATACCACAAGATTCTCAAATCCATTCTAAGGGGAATTCACAAAATATCCATTACGACAAGATTCTCAAATTTTCTCGACCCCTCTCTGGGGGAAGACCTTCACAAAACCTGGTATGGCTTCAACCAGTACCCAAAATATCGATCCCATTCTAGGGAGACTTCACAGAACACTTCCAATTTCCACAATTTTTCCAAACTCGAACCCGTCCCACAACCTTAGCTACGGATCCAAAGGTATATGAGCATTCTCCAGACAACATCATTGATGCCCCGAAATCCTCCCAGATCTCGGATTAAAATCCTAATTTCAAATTACCATGCGCTAGAACAGTATTCACAAGTTACTTCAAAATTTCATTCATAAAAATTTAGTTTACTATCAAATTAATTCATAAAAATTAAAACTCAAAACCCAAGTGGAAGTTTACATTATGACCTGTCTATCATTTTAACACAGGGAAAGTATATCTGTCCACAGGGGCCATCTTTCTTTCTTTTCTTTTCACAGCAACCTGCTTGTATTTTCCCCTCTTACTCTCTTTCTCTCTCTCTCCCTCACTACCAATCAAAATTACATATAGTGGTTTCCATCATTTTTCATTGCTTTAGGGCTCAATCGTTTTTTTTCTAAAATTATTTCCATTTTATCTTTTAGAAAGGCCAAATAACATTAATATAGAAGCCAACAAGACTCATTTTTGATTCCCACTTGTTATTATTACTCTTTTTATAATCATTTTAAATTCTTTCTGCACAAAACCCTAATATGAATCGACAGAGAGAAAAATATCCGAATGAGTAATTTACTTACACTCTTTTAAGTGTTTCTCTTTTTTTTTTTTTTTGATCTTTTCTGTTTTTCGTTGTTGGTCTGTTCTGGTTTTCTTCTTTCTCCCAGTCTGTTGCATTTTTCTTTGTTCTTTTATTTTTTTTCTCTCCATTTTTCTTCTTTCTTTTCGTGTCCCGTTCGCTCTTGAAGTGTTGCATTCTGTTTCCGATTCTCTCTTCGGCCGTTTCTTTGATCATTTAGTTTTAAATCAGGTTCGAATCATGCTATGGTGTGCATGAACTGGCTTTAGGCACCAAATCGCATAATGTTGTATAGCCACATACATATACATAATACATATACATATATAAGCGGAAACATAGTCAACAATAATGACGACTTCAGTGAACGAACGAACACACTTCTTTATAAAAATATAATCTCTCACACTTTATTCTCGAAAGGGTTGATGCTGGTTGTGTGTGAGAGGTGAGTTGGAGACGGGGACAGACTGCTACATATTGACCCAACGTTCTTCTGACCATAGCAACACTTCTTTCGCATTCTGGCTGGGCTGCTCAACCGTGGGTCACTGAGGGCCCAGAGCCCTCCGTCTGCCGCTGGCTCTCAATTCGGCATCTTGTCCCCAACTGATTCAAACTGCAACTGGAACTCGAACTGACTCAAGCCATCTGTGGTACCTGGTTATATTTTTGATTGACGCTCACCTGCTTCCTGTGGGCGTACGCATCTGCCGCCATCACCGAATTCAACGACGTTCACAGGTCAAGGTGATATTCCGATATCTTCGACCGGATGCACCTGTTTCACTGTTCTTCCACTTATTTACGCAGGTGCATCTCTTGACTGACGGCTCAGTCGAGGGACAATATGTTACAATTTATCCACAATATGTTACAATTTATCCACATTTCTAGTATCTGAAGGTCAGAGAACTAGCCTTTCTTTAATACCATTCCAGTTTCGTCAGGAAGTTTTTAGCTTGTATTAAATCTTATGGATTTTGCCCAAATTTCTACCATTTTTTTCCTTCACCCTCTTTGTGTAGGATTGCTCTTGAAATAACATTGAAGTACATTTTTGTTATTATCTCTTCTCCGTTGGTGTCTCTCAGTTGAGTACTTGCTTTGGTCGTTGTTAGTGTAGCTAGAATTAGAACTACCAACACTTGCAGGATGACGCTAGGTCTAACAAATTAGCTATAAAGGGAGCACCTACCTATAATGACACTCAGATCTGTAATCTGAGTCCAACGTTGATGTAGATTTAGATTTGTTATTTTTCATGGGTAGTATATTGTGGCTATACCGAATCCAAGGATTATTATCTGTTCTCCTGATACAGATGTGACCTGGAACTCTCACAAGAAAGGATACATTTAAGCAGGCCGTAGAAAAATCAAAATACTCCGTGTTTAAACTTACTAAGTTTTAACTTTGTAAAAGTCCAATTGTTACCTTTATTTAAAAACCCATTTGTTTTAAATTTTCATTTGTCAGCCCTGCTTCTTTTTGGATGGATTGGCTTATAACTGATACGGCTGAGTAGTGTAAGCGCAGACCTTTTTGTATACGCACAATGTCCGACCTTTGCTCATCGTTTGACTCATATTCCACACTAATTTAACCATCTCGATCTGTCACTTTTGGCTTGACAGCTTTTTATCAAAAAAGTTCCAGTCACGTGACTTGGGCTAGTGGAAAGTCCTTTCGCAAAAATTTCTTTGCTCTTTATGTTCTTCGTAAATTTTCCAGCCTTTTATTCTTGAGAGTTTTTCACATCATTTTTACTGGTATTATTTTTTTTACTTGAGAGAAATTTTCCTCAGATCTCTTTTGCGTATTCTAGCCGATCGTTACAATGCTGTGGTCTGAATGGTCTCGATGCTTCTTATGATCTTCAATTCCCCCACTTACTTTTCCTGACTTTTGGGAACCAAGTACAATTGCTATCACCATTATCTTCATGTTCCACATCTTTTTTTTAGGTGTCTAGCAAGATCTAAGTATTTGTCAATGTTTTCGTTTTGTTTTATTTTGACTCCATGATCCGCTTATTGCTCTCATTTTTTGTTTGGTTTGGTTTGGTGGGTTTTATGGCATATCAACCTTTGTAGGTTATTTAACGCCAAATCCATTTTTATATAAACAATCTGTTCTATTTAAAACAATTCAGTTGAATTGTTATTTATAACTGCTTGAATAGTTTGAAATGGAAATGTTTTTGACAATTAAATTGTGTACTTATGCTAGTACACAGTTTAATTGTCAAAAACTTTTCTATTTCAAACTATTCAAGCAGTTATATATAACAATTCAGTTTAGTGTAAATACAGTTTTAATGTCGAAAAACAGTTCTATTTCAAATAATTTAGTTAAGCATAAGCACGTAGTTTAAATGTAAGTACGGTTTAATTGTCAAAAACATTTCTATTGCAAGCTATTCAGTTTACTCAAACAATTCATTTTAGCATAAGTATGATGTTAGTTCTATTTAACCCATAGATAGGGCCCTATCAGGTGCTACCACTCCGGGCCAGAGTGGACCTGGGAGCGATGGCAATGAAGGGGTACTCCGTATTCCCCAAAGCACCTGCACTGCTGGAACCTCGCCATCGGATTGATTTGTGTCATAACGAGGGCACTCGTTAGGGGTTTTTACCTCTCTGCAGAGGTGCAGTCAATGTATTCTACAGCCCCAACCGACTGGGCAATACACAGAGTTAAATGTCAAACAGTTTTAGTTCAGATAATTCAGTTCAGCATAATTACACAGTGTTGACGTCAAAATGATTCTATTTCGAGCAATTCAGCTCCGCACTAGTACACAGTTCCAATGTCAAAACAGTTCTATTTTAAACAATTCAGTTTAGCATAAATACGCAGTTTAAATGAAAAAATTAGTATTGTGAAAGAAGCACGGTTTAGTTCTATTTAACCCATAGATAGGACCCTTATCAGGTGCTACCATTCCGGGCCAGAGTGGACCTGGGAGCAATGGCAATGAAGGGGTACCCTGCATTCCCCAAAGCTCTAGCATTACTGGAACCTCACCATCAGATTGTTTAATGTCATATCGAAGACACTCGTTGGAGGGGGGGGTCTTACCCCTCTGCAGAGAAGCAGTCGGTGTATTCTACCGCCCCAGCCGACTGGGCAATCATTTTTTGTATGGTATTCAAATTTGTCCTTCAAATTAGAACCAGTTCGTTGTATATCTCTTATATGAGTATACTAACCAAAGAAAGTAATATTTGAAAAAGAAAATTTTGAAAAAATAAAGAACACATGCTCAATGTGTAAATAAAAAAAACAAGCATTGATTTTCTATACTACAATAAAAAGACAAATAATGAAAAGAGATAATAGTATTTCAAGGTTAAAAAAAAGATGAATTCACCATCATTTTTCGTTCAGGAATAAATTTTGTTTTTCCTTGTTGATTTGAAAATTTGAACTAAATGTTATTTGTGCAAAGTTTAACAAATAAAAATTTATTGAATGGTTCATAGCTCGGAAGGATACCAGAAATATCTTCTGGAGAAAGTTGAATTCTTATATTGTGATAAAAATGCTTCTTCCAGAAATATTTCCTTGAAAATGGTTGTTAAAAATTATTTAAACGGAAGAGATAAAAAGATAGTGAGAATTTTGCTTGTCTCCCTTTCTTGTCAATAAATGGCGGCTCTAAAAAATAGTCATCTGTTGATTGGTCGGTAGGGCGTTAAATTAGCAAAGGTTTCTACTTTGAGGGAGTTGATTTCCACAGAATATTGAGTTCTCGTTTTTCTCTGTGTCGAAGAAACTTGTTCGAGGCGATTATTTTACACAAAGGGTAGGGTAAAGAAGGATTCGCGCCATTTCACACAGGATTTTTTCAGAGCGTATGATTTTTTCAATCAATAATTTTGAAGGTTACAAAGTTAATAGGTTTTCTTCAGATTGCTAAGTTGCGTAATTAAAAAAAAAAATTATTCCTTTTATCAAAACGAAAATTAAGAACAAAAAGGTTTAGTCGTTATTTTTTGCTCAAATTTTTTGCACCCACCTCTTGATAATGATAAATTAATTTCAAGGGGAAATTTTTAGAACAGAGAGATTTTATTTATTTCTAATTTATTTTTGTGTGTGAGAATTTAGAATTCTAAAATCTTCGATCTCATACTTAGTGATAAAAGTTAATAACATTTTCAACACATTTTAAAAGAATTCTTATAATCTTTCTTTAGTTCAACACATACCTTTTTGTCTGGCTGTCTGTCTGTCTTCGCATACCTTAAGAACTACTGTCACTAAATGTTCTGTGGTTACTGATAGAACTCTGGAGCGTAATTTTAATACATTATTTATTAAAAAATCAAAATTTCTTTTAGCTATGGCTTCGATTTACCATGTTAATTAAATGTTAAGCGAACCCTAACTTTGTGTCCAGTCCGTTAATTTTTTCTCACGTTCCTTTCACCATCTATAGACGAATCACTATGGCACTTTCTCCAAAGCTATATATTTGTTTTATCCGTTCACTGAACATTTTCCCAGAAGAATTCTAGTTTGGCCAAATATTGTTTGGCCAAAAGTCAGTCGTTCCGTTTCATGTATTTCTTTTCTTTTCTTTGTTTTTAAACTGGGATCTTCCTTAGATTTTATCCATAAATCTTTCCTTGATTTACTGTTATGTGTTGAAACCATAACCCACAAAATGTTCCGGGTCAGTCTCCAAGTTTCTGGATGTTTTATGCAGCGCTTCTTCCACTATTGACACCAACTTTCGCCTTTTTTTTTTAGTGTCGGCTTTTTTTTTTCCTTTCATATCGACATTTTTTGTATCGACTTTCCTCTTCCCACAAGGTTATTGAAAGTTCGTAAGCTTAGAAATATCTAATAATGACCTTGAAACAAGATCATTTATACAAGATTATCGTGCACTTGTTAGAAATGCTGTGTTTGACAATTATAGCACTTCTGATATTTCACCATAGTTAAAGTAGGAACAGGAAAGTTATCATTAATTGGCTAATTCCAGTCAAGCAGGGACTAGCAATTTACGATAGATCATCACCATCATTATTGAGTAGTGCTGATATCGCATCTGTCCTTATTGATCATCACCACTGGCAGGTACTGAATGTAGTGTTCGTTCAGAGCTGATGTCGGCCAATACTGGTGTGTCCATGTGTAGGATTCAATTGTAGAACGTCGTTAACGATTTCGTCCTTATTTCTTCAGGAGTGTCCAACATGTCTTGTTCGTCTTACTAGGATGGTTTGTAAGATGGAAGGAAGGTAGTCGCACTGCTGATGTTTTGTGGGGTATTGCTTTCTAGATTTGCCCAAAACTACATGTAGCAATCTTGTATAATTTCTTTCCAGCTTTTTCTCAAAGCGTTTCGTTAGAGTCCAGATGCTGAGACCATACAGTGACACCAATAGAGCCACAGCTTGGAAGAAATCTCGTTTTATTCTATCAGAGAGATAGTATCTAATTATTACCTCCCTGTTGGTGTTGTTTAGAATAAGCTAACTATATACCCTTTAGAGGGGTAAGCCCCTCTTTCAAAGAAAAAAGAAAGAGGTGGCCCGGGTATGACACATAACTTTATCTTATGGTGAGGCTCTAGTTTCTCTAAATCTGGGGTGTATGAAGTTGTTGGAATTAATCTCAGGTCCACTCTGACCCTGTGTGGTAGTACCTGTTAGTGTCACATCTTTAAGTCAAATAGATCTGTTTTCAAATTATTTATATTGAACAGGAATACGTTAAACAATGTAATTGAGTGTAAATTATTTGTACTAGGAATAGGTATTTGAAGTGATAATTGTTTACAAATTATTATCATTTGTAATTTGAAATTATATAATTTAGTAGATTTTCAGTCACTTCGTCGATGGGGCTTAGAATACACAAAATGCATCATCTGCAGAAGAGTAAAGCTCCACCCACCAAAGAGTTTCCTGCGTATGAGACCGAACTGCATTCGGTGTTGAGGTTTTATATCATTACTATTACTCCCAGTTCCACTCTGATACGGAGTAGTAGCACCTGTTAGAATCCCATCTATGGGTGAAATATATCTCTTTAAAAACCATTCATATTCGAAAGAACTGTGTGCAAAAAATCTCCTGCACAAAAATGTAAATATGAATGTACAATGAAGGCGCTTCCCTAACCTTTAGACATCAAATAACCCTAGATGGATTGGCATGCTGTAAAATTCAATTAATCAATCAACAAGTCAATGTATGGTTTAAATACAATTATTTTTTTAAACTAATCAAAAGCGTGGCACTACCAGCATCGTTGGAATTTTTCAAATTCTATATATGTTTTGTAGTCTTCTAAAATTGTTTGATCCGAAGCAGATCCCCCAATCGGAGAAATTGACATGATTTGGAAAGAACAATCAAAATGCAACAACAAACACAAGAAGGAACTGTAGCAAGTTTTGGCAAGACGAAAAATGGCTATACTGTTATCTTAGAATTAGTTTTAAAATATAATTTGAAAAATTGTTTCCCCACTTAAATCATTATCATTATTATCATTATGAATAATTATTGAGACTTTTTTGCCGATAAGATGGCCACAGGTGAGGTGCAACGGTTGTCGTCTTTGGAAATTGACACAGTGATCCAAGTTCAAATTTTGAACCAAACCATTTGCATTTCGCTTTAGCGCTAATTCCTTTGGGAAAGGCATGAACCCATTTTCTCCCCTCGGTTATGGATAAGTAGTAGACCGGGCTATTGGCCTTATGCGTAGAGGTTTTGTCAATGGTCTGGGAGACCACGGTTCAATCCTAGGTCGAGTTATACCAAAGACACAAAAAAGGTACTTGATGCCGCCTTGCTTAACACTCAGCATTATAAGGTAAGGATCAAGGGTAACGTGGAGCAATCCAGGGAAGGAGTAACGTCCTCCCCTACACATTGGTGTAGTAGCTACTGAAAAGGAACCCTTGGCTAAGGTCGCCAACTTTATTTTTACAAGTAGACTGGGCTCTTTAGCCTCAATACTGCAACCTGTCAAGGAGAAGGAAAATTCTAAATTTAAATCAGATTTATTCGTTTTAAAAATTGACCTTGTGTTGCATCAGTGGCGGGTGTAGGGTGGCATAAATACATTCTGATATATTCTGCAGTAGGTTGGAGCTGCGTAAGTTTCAGCTGCCACTGATGCTGTGACAATTCTGTTTGACAGTGACGGATATTTGGTCAGTTTGCAATATTTGGCAGCTTGTTTCAGGTGGCTAATCCCAGACCCAGGGCTGACGTGACGAGATTACCATTAGATAAGGTATCGCAGCAGGTGGAATCCAGTACCATTGACTCGTCATCCTAGATTATTTCAAAATTTTCCGATTCCTAAACTAAAGGTAAAATTAATCAAACCAAAAAACTGATCCACCGTCTTGTCCCCTAACTATAAACAGAAACAATCTATTTATTAATACCGTTGGAACTACTTATTTACCTTCGTATTCGAGATATGGCTTACGTCACTGAATGAGGTGGGCAAGGGAAAGATAGGCGGAACTAAGAGAAACCTCTCTCTCTTTATACTGACAGGTAAACTGGGTTCCAAAATTAAATGATAGTGACACCTTTCCTTGCGAACTGTTCTCGATCACGCGCTCTTTGATTTAAATTTCATAGCAGTATCGGAATTGTAACTAGTAATTGCTTTATTTTTATTTATTTTTTAATTACACTAAGTTATCATCAAGTTTCCACTATCACATATACTGATACAGTTAAAGGTGATGGCTTTCAGTATCAATATATAACTATAAATAGTTTTTTATCGAGTAAATTTACAATATATATATATATATATATATATATATATATATATATATATATATATATATATATATATATATATATATATATATCTTAATGATATAATTAAAGATAAACATGAGTTAATAGGTTTTTATTCTTGGAATAAATGTACAAGTAAGAAAATACAGTCTGCAATAAGTATCCGATTACTATATCCTTCGCTTGCTTAGGCTTTTTTAGGGGCTTGGGTCAGTCCATTCTTATAGGTTTGGTTCCACCCACCACAACACACACACACACACACACACATATATATATATATATATATATATATATATATATATATATATATATATTACTGTTAAAGTGAAAATTGAGCCATCTAGTATTGAAGAAAATCGAAACACAGATATAAAAATTGCTTTTATGTTAATGAAAAATGCTGTTCATTAAGAACCTTTAAATTGATAGAATATCCTTTTCAGTAGTTTAGTTTCTCTGTTTAATTTATTCTATTCAGTTGTGATGATATCGTCACAGCTTGTCCAGTTTCGCCTGCTAATCGACTGAACATCAAGCTTAGTCAGTAGCAGGTTTTGGTCGAAACAGTACAAACGAAACTTTACAAAGGAAAGTAAAAGAAGCAAAAACGAATTTCGAGAATACACTTTCCGTTTCTTTATTTACTCTTCGAGTTTATCCTGGAGGGAGGAGAAGTGTGACATTTCGCAAACTGGACTTGGACGCAGATCCCTCATAATCGCGATAGGGACAGCGAACGAAGACAGGCAATTTCTTATCCCATTCTGTTTAACAGTTAGCTCCTAACTTTTGACTATGTTTTTCTTGTGACCAACCTGTGAACAGGGGCGAACACAATCGTCACTGGTTGGGCTGCCACTCATCTGCTCATCTCCTGGCTGCTTCCTTGAATATATGGTGTTTGTGGGTCTGTCTTCCCGGAAAGAACGCGACAATTTCCGCGTGGACTTCTCAGAACTAAATTACTCAGGAAAATGATATCCTTCTCCACTGACTTCCGACCGTACAAGCGCAAAAGACCTCTCTGTTTATTACGGACATTAAAAACACTAACCGTTTCATCCCTATCGAGGAATCCTTCATTTTTTATTTTATTCATTTATTTACCTCGAAAAGCGTATCGTATGACACTAAACAGTATCTTATGGTAAGGCTTCAGTTCTGAAGTTCCGGAGAACTGGGGAGTGTGAAGTCTGCCTTTTATTGCAATTAATCCCAAGTCCACTTTGACCCGTTGTGATAGTATCTGTTGTGATGCCATCTATGGGTGAAATAGATCTATTTGAAAATTATTCATATTTGATAGGTATACTTGATGCTATGTAACTGAAAATTATTTATATCAATGATAATTATCTGAAACTATAATTGCTTACAAATGATTTTAATCAGTTACTCGAAACTATATAACTGTGTGCAAACTATTGACTATTATTAAATAGAAATAATTACTTGAAATCATGTAATTATTATTGGAATACTTGAAACCATATAACTGACTATAATCAAATGGAAATAATTACTTGAAACCATGTAATAATTAGTATTAAATAGGAATATTTGAATCCATCCAATTGTGTACAAATTATTTATGTTAAATAGGAATACTTGATATCGTATAATTGTGCAAAAAACTCTTAAGAAACAACAACACAACAATGTAGATGTACAATAAACGCAATTCCCTAACCACTAGACGTAAAATAACGCTAGGTGATTTGACATGCCATTAAAATCAATCAATCAATCAAATAGTCAAATTCTTGGACAGCTACTTTGTTCACAAGAATTTCGATATCTTATGCTATTTGCGTCATGGTAACATCCATTTATAAAAGTCAGATGATATAATATCATATAATATAGAGCATTTTTCGGATTAAGCTAGTTCATCTTTACTTTCTGGCGTTCGATTAAATTCATTGATATTATCATCAGTGATCATTCTATTTTGTTATGATCTTGTCAGAAGCACTAAACCTACATTGGAAACTTCCTCTGAGACGGAAAAAAAAGGGAAAACGATAAGTCGGTTCTTAAAGAGCCAACCCCAACAAAAAAACAAAAAAACAAAAAACCCAACAAAAAACAAAAACAAAAAAAAAACAACAAAAACAAAAACAAAAAGCTAAAACAAACTTCCACGTCTATAACAGAGTAGCAGAGATATCTAGCATTGCCCGGAAAAATAAAACAAGAGACGAAATAAGTATATATATATATATATATATATATATATATATAAGTTAGAATAGCGTAGACATCAAGCCAATGTCGTTTAGTGACGGTGAATTTATTGCCAATGCTATCATTATCAGATCAGATCTGATGATGACATAGACGAGAAACTGATTAATAAAAGTGATAAGATAAATAGCAATTTTTTCTTTGTGTTGATTATTTTTTCTCAATTAGTTTCAACCTTAGATCATAGTCGGGAGTAAAGTTTTTGTAAAAATATTTTTTAGAAATAAAAGAAAACAGTTTTTAAAAGAATTCATAAGAGTAGATTCCATTTTGTATTGCTATAAACGTTACGCTAAACAGGCCTCCGCGTGAAACTTATAGTAAAAACTTTTTAGTCGGCAGTGTATCCTCTGCAGAAAGGTAAGCAAATCCTAAAGTGATATCCTGAACTATGTTTGGTAGTAAGACTCCAGTTTGGAAACTCTAAGCAGTTCGTAGACAGCATTTAATTACCATTATTTCCTGGTCCACTTAGGCCCCAAGTACCTTTTATGAATCAAATAGATCCGTTTGAAAATTTATTATTATTATTTGATGGGACTACTTGATTCCAACAACCAAAAGAAACACTGCGCCCGTTAAAGCTTTAATTAAAATAGCGCAAACTTCATGAAATAATTGTGGAACTTCATCTTCAGAAGTTGATGCGGCCAGGAAATCCTATTATTTATTACCTAACACCACAGCATTAAAACTCTGTAGCCAAAAGTATAATTGCATATCTCCAGTTTACCACAAAAAACATTTCATAAGATTTCCATTAAATTTGAACCTACCCCTTGCAGAAGAAACTGCTGTTTTATATGCTTGGATGACCATTGTATAAAGAGTCAAACATTTCTTCGCCTAACGAACTGTTTGCTGCACTATTACTTCATTTTCACCTAACCTGTCTTGAAAAGAGAGAGAGAGAGAGAGAGAGAGAGAGAGAGAGAGAGAGAGAGAGAGAGAGAGAGAGAGAGAGAGATATCTTAAATTGAGTAGAGAACTAAAAAAGTACTGTAAAGTGGGAAAAAAGGGTAGGGTAAGACCATTTCTGTATTTATTATCTGTTTTATAACTTTTAATGACTTTAATTACCATCTCTGGGTATATGTAGCAGTAATACCCCAAAAAGTTTACGGTGGAATAACTTGAGGTAGTATTGAAAAAAGAAAAATAAATAAAAGCAGAAAAGTTGTTGACCTCAAAGAAATACCCCTGAAGTATGGAAGACAAGAAATTTGACTGCATACTTCTTCGATTTTGCAACGCTGTGTATAAACAAAACACTAGAGACAAAAAGCAGCATCCTTCATTTCCCACAAAAAGGCGACCACAGAATGATTATAGACTAGCGAGGCATAAGTCTTTTTGTTCTGGCAGCTAAAATTTATAATGTCCTGTTTTACAATTGTATCCGACCGGAAACCAAGAAAAATAATGGGAGAATCAGATCGGCTTCGTAAAAATCGATCAACAACCTCACAGATTCTATCTGTCGAATCATCGAAGGAGTACATACAAAATGTCTTGAGGCCATACTATTGTTCATAGATTTCTCGAAAGTATTTAATTCTGTACATAGAGTAAACAATTATATGATTTAAAGTAAATATTCGTATTTAATAACAACCACAACAATAACAATAATAACAACAATAATAATATCATTAATAAAATGCCTAAAAATTTACAAAATATCCGACAAAGTCATAAACTTCCATATGATAGGTATGGTGAATTGGAAACTGGAATTAGCAGCGGGAGGACAAACCTTAGGTTTCTGACAGACCTCGTGGTAACCCTACAGCGATACAAAGTGACGAACACAAAACATTGCCTGTTGGCTCACATGGTACAAAAATTTATTGTTTGACGAAATTCTAATAGAAGGTGGTGAGAGAGAGAGAGAGAGAGAGAGAGAGAGAGAGAGAGAGAGAGAGAGAAAGAGCGGGGAAAATAAGTCAGCGAATTTGATAGGCAGATTATACAGACGCGAGACGAAAAACGCTGATATAGCAGCCGTTACTTTTTCGCTGACCGGCCTCTCCCCTAGACAAGAGCAGATCGGGTAGGAGCGTCTTTGAATCTGTTTCTTATGTATTTTCCTAAAATTGTTCCTTACTTAATCCTTTAATCACACGTCATCTCTAAGACCTTTAGTACATGTCATTGCTGAATATCAGCTGATATCTACCTAATTATTTATGTTAGGATGTTAACTATCATCTGATTCTACCCAAACAACAGTCCATCTTAATATTTACTTGGTTATGACATGAATTGACATGTCCACGAAACAAAGGCCTGCTCGAGGCTTGACCTTTCAAACAAAACCCTGCTACTTCAAATTTCCAGTTTGACTAGAAAAAGAATTAATAATCAAAATAATTAGTTATAACCCTCAATATTTTGCAAAGATCTGAAGAGAAATCTTACAGGGAGACTCACTCTCGCAACTGTTATTTGTTATAGCAGTGATGACACTCAATTACATACTTAAGAAGTGCACAGGGGGCAAAGAAATATACAAAATCATTTAAAAAATTAATCACCTAATATATATGAATTATATGAAGATATTTGCTTTAAAAGAAAAAGAACTAGAGACACTGATACAAATGATAAGAATATAAAGACAAGAAACAGGAATGGAACATGGCGTTTAAAAATGTATCATAGTAATGACAAGTGAGAAAAGGGAGCAACATAAAATCAGGAAAGTATTGAAATATTTAGAGAGAAGAAAGTAGTTGGGAATATTTGAAGCGGAAACAATCATAAAAAACAAAAATGTAAGAAAATATAAGAAAAGAATATTTCAGAAAAACAAAACAAAACAAAAAAAAAATCTCGAAAACAAGCTCTGTAACAAAAACTTATCAAAGGAATGAATACCTGGGCAGTCCACATTGTAAGATACTCTGGATCATTCTTAAAATGGACATGGGTAAACGCAGAAAAATGGATTAAAGGAAAAGGAAATTGATGACTATGCACAAGACCTTACAACCAAATGAAAACATTGAGAGATTTTATGTCGCAAGAAAAGAAGAAAGGATACTCGCTAGCGTTAAGAACGGCGTAGATGCATCAACACAAGCTGTCGGTAGTACATTAAAAAGAGCAAAGAAAGACTGACTTTAGCAGGCCGTAACTTCAATAGCAACTTAAAAACTAATTGACAAAACCAAAAACCAGAAAACAAAAATGAGAAGAAAAGCAACTATAAGGATATTCCTAGCGACAAACTGGCGTGATTGTACTCGAGAAGAGATGGAAACGGCTAAGAAAAAGAAACATCGAGAAAGAAACTCAATCTCTTTTAATAGCGGCACAAAATAACGCCATAAGGACCAATTATAGCGAAGCCTAAATTAATAATACACAACAGAATAGCAAATGTAGGTTATGTGGGGGCAAAGATGAAACGGTCAGTTACATAAGTAAATGCAGCAAACTGGCACAAAAGGAATAGAAGACTAGGAAATGTGATCCACTGGGTATTGTGCATGAGATAGGATATATTCACAACCCAGAAACTGTCCTTGAAAATAAAACCCATAAAATTCTTTGGGACTTTGAGATACAATTGCATCACCCAATTTATGTTTGAAGATCAGACTTAATTCTAATTAACAACAAGAACTTGTCATTTAGTGGATTCAGTCGTGCCGATGCGAGCACATAATGAAAGTGAAGACAGGCGAAAGTATAGACAACAACTTGCATCTGGCCAGAGAAATGTAAAAACTGGAATATGAAGGTGACTGTGATACCAATTCAATTTGGTGCGCTTGGAACGCTTCCAAAAGGTTTAGAAAAAGATTGAAAAAACTGGAAATCAGATGAAGAATTAAGATTATCCTAACTACAGCATTTCTTAGATCAGCTAGAACAGTCAGAAAAGTCCAAGAAACTTGAGGAGACGTGTTGTTACTCAGACTATAATGAAAGACCACCAGCTAATTGCTGGTGTGAAAAACTCCTAAGGAGTAATACAATAATATTAATAATAATATACTTAAGTAATGTATAATGAAAAATGAGAAAAGAGAAACAACGGAAGGAACTGCCAAATCAGAACAGCATCAGGTAACTTGGAGAAAAGGAAAATTACAAGTACTTGGGATTATTGGAAGCTGACACCATCAAACAGAAATGAAAGAAAAAACAAAAAGAGTACGTCAGAAGAACAAGAAAGCTACTTAAAACCAAGTTTTGTTGCAGAAATCTTACCTAAAGGATAAATACCTGGCTGTCTCTCTTATAAGATACTGATGGACGAGGGAAGAACACTGAAAAAGTGGATTAAAGGACAATAAAATTGATGACTGCATAAGCCTTACAATGGTGTCATGACATAGACTGCATTTGTCAAGAAAAAGATAAAGTGGACTTGCCAGCATTGAGGACTGCATAAATGTGTCAATACACTGACCTGAGCAATACATTAAAAAGAGCAAAAGAGGATTAATTATAGCGGCTAGTAAAAGCAATAACAACATAAGTACAAATATAAGAACAAAGAATTAGGAAAAAGAGATACGAAGAAAAACAATTGTATAGATGCTTAAAAGAAAACTAAGAGACGAGATTGCTCACGAGAAAACCAGGGAATCGCTAAGAAAGACGAACACCAAGAGAGAAAATAAATCTCTTTTAATAGCAGCACAAAACAACTGATTCAATTTAAAAAATTTTTTCGTTGGATGCTTTCATTTTTATTATATTCTAAACTATACATATAGAGAATTCTATTAAAAAGATGCACCAAAGTAATATTCATAACCTAGCGTCACCGCAATATATATAGTCATTTACAGAGAAACTGTTTCGTTCTATCAAAACTCTTCAGTGTGGCTCGACACGTAGGACGCCCGAAGCCGGGATCGAAACCCACCCAACTCTCCGGTAGACTTAGTCTCAGATCTCTCTGCCTACAAGCGTACTACGTTCGCTAAGGGGATTTTAAAGTTATATACACGTTTCCCCAAACAAACACGGTAAATCAGAATGTTCTTCTAATTTTAGAATCAATAATTGTTTACATAGAATTAAATCTCTGAGTTATGATAATCTTACTCCTGTTGTACAAAATTTTTATTGAACAGATCATAACTTCAACGGGGTTGCTTAGTGCCTGACAAATTTATTAAGTAACATTTATACGTAGCGATATTTTTGTTATATAGTCATAATGAAGGAAGGACCACAATACTTGGTTATAAAAATATGTCTCTCAATTTTATTTCTCGAAAGAGTCTGTAGTTGATTGTAAATGTGAAAGAGACAGGGAGAGGGAGACAGATGGAGGGCCGCTATACTGACCCTTTCTTCTAGGCAATGATGTGCTTCCATATTCAGGGCCCCCTTGGCACTTCATCTGTTTCTCGGTGGGTGGTGGAGACATTGCCCCCCTCTGGGTACTCGCTGGACACTCTGATGATTCTGTGTCTCGGTGACTGCCGGTTACTATGTGACTGACCGTTACTGCTGTAGGTACCTGCATATATGATTTCACAACACCTACGCATTTTCTGTTGTCAACCGATGTGATCCGCTTCTAGCTGTCAACTCGCGTGAGTTGCTGGAATATCACAGGTGGAACATGACAGCTCTGTCATGGGTCAATATGCAAGATATATATATATATATATATATATATATATATATAGTATGAACAAAAACGCACACTTGCTAAAACACAGTTTCTGTTATTTAAGTAACCAATGATGAAATTAAAATAAATAAATAAATTGCAACCTAAAGTTCTGCAGGCAAAATCTTCCGTAATGTTTTCATGTTTTTGTATTTTCATTAATTGAAAAGGTTATTAATTATCTAATTGTCTTGATGTGTACATATTCTGAAGATCTTTCAAGAAAGAAAGTTATAAGTTTTTTAATTAAAAAAAAAAATTATTGTCTATTTGCCTTTACGAGAGTCTTACTTTTTCAGTTAAGAAATAATAAGATCAGTATAATATTGATTTTCTTACCTTTTTTTAGCTTATTCGTTTCCGCTAGTTTCCGTCTTTAGGAAAAGAAAAAAAAATCTTATTCGTTTTTTGCTCTTAGGATTTTTAGAAATTTTGATATTGAAAAGTCATATTTTTATATCAAATAACTCATATTTATTCATTCATTATTATTACAATACATTTTAAAAAATCAAAGCAGGTATATATATATATATATATTTTTTTTCAAAACTACTAAAATGCAAGCAAACACTACAAATAGCCACGTTTAACGTAAGAACCTTAAATAGAATAGGACAACTCCCAGAGCTAATCGCATCGGCCGAAGAACATAAGATAGACATAATATGCATACAAGAACACAGATACACGCACACAGAAGATATCAAATATCACGAAACTGGCAATGGCTGGTCGCTCGCCACTGTATCCGCATGGAAAAACTCTGTCAACGCCGCAGTAGGAGGGGTAGGATTACTTATAGGACCTAGAGCACTAAAAACGCTTAATAGCGTTGAGAAAATACAACCTAGAATGATGGCAGCTACATTTAACGGAAACCCCAGAGCAACAATCATCTCATGCTACAGCCCCACCAATGTTAGTGAGGAAAATGAACTAGTCACCTTCTACGATGAGTTATCCTCATTAGTGCGTAGCATCCCGAAACACAACATGTTAGTCATTGGCGGAGACATGAATGCCCAAATCGGGAAAAACGGAAACAACAAATACAGCCTCCACAACACGTCAAATAGGAATGGGCAACATCTAACAGATTTCATGATAGAAAATAGATTAGCATGCCTCAATACAAACTACCAAAAAAGAGAGGGCAAACTATGGACATACACGTACGCAAACAATACTAAAGCACAGATAGACTACGTCCTTATAAACAAGAAATGGAAGAATACTGCATTGAATTGCGAGGCATACTCCTCTTTTGAGGGTGTGTCCACCGATCACCGAATAGTCACGGCGAAAATACGGTTAAGCCTACGAAAAAACGCCAAACGAACAGCGACCACCAAACACTATGACTGGGCCCTATTAAACAACAAAGATGTAAGAGATAAATACGTATTAGAATTAAGAAACAGATTCGAAACACTACAAGAAAAGACGGAAAAAAGTACACCAAACGACGAATACGAAAATTTCGTCAATGCACACCTCGAGGCAGCAGCAAAATACATTCCAACAAAAATTAAAACTAAATATAGAGTCCCATGGGAAACTTTAGCGGTGAGAGAAAAACGTGCACTAGTGAAAACAGCCTCCAAAAACTATCGAAAAAAACCAACAAACACAAATGCCTTAAAACTAAAAACGGCACAATATCAATTAGCAGGCATATATATAAAGGAACAGACAGAATACATTCAAAATCAGATAGATAAGATTAGAGACTCGGTGGAAGATAGACAATCTAGAATAGCCTGGCAAACAATAAACGAAGTGAGCAGAAGAAAGAACACAGCCAAAGCAAAACTTAAAGCAGCAAACCAACAAGAAAGAATAAAACTGTGGAAACAGCACTTCGAAAACTTACTTGGAAACCCACCAAAAATAACGCATGAACCAATCACCAGAATAATTAGCAAACAATTAGACATTAAACTAGGACCGTTCACACAAGAAGAACTCGACTCGGTTCTCAGAAAAATTAAAAATAGGAAAGCTGCAGGGCTGGACGAAATTCCCCCGGAAGTATGGAAGACCAGACAATTCGACGACATACTGCTCCGACACTGCAACGCAGTATACAATCAAAATCCGATAGATAGATGGATGAAGGGATGCATACTCCCCTTCCCTAAAAAGGGGGACCTCGGATTAGCCAAAAACTACCGAGGCATAACACTTACATCCATAGCTGCCAAAATCTACAATGCCCTACTACGAAACCGAATAGAACCCAAAATCGACAACATACTTAGAAAAAACCAAAATGGCTTCCGAAGAAATAGATCCACGACCTCACAAATATTAACCATCCGCAGAATCCTTGAAGGTGTACGGGCAAAGAACCTACAAGCGACATTAATATTTGTCGACTTTACCAAGGCTTTCGACTCCATACACAGAGGAAAGATGGAACAAATCCTACTAGCGTACGGCATACCTAAAGAAACCGTAGCGGCAATAACGATTCTCTATAGAAACACTAAAGTAAAAGTACGATCACCGGATGGAGACACAGAATACTTTGACATTGTAGCAGGAGTACTACAAGGGGACACGCTGGCCCCGTACCTCTTTATCATTTGTCTAGACTACGTACTTAGAACATCGATTGACAAAATCAAAGAGAATGGCTTCGAACTGACGAAGAAAAGAAGCAGAAGATACCCCGCAACAACAATTACCGACGCCGACTACGCCGATGACATAGCGATACTGGCAAATACACCTGACCAAGCCGAAACACTTCTGCATAGTTTGGAACGAGCAGCAGCAAGCATAGGCCTCCATGTTAATGCACACAAAACGGAATATATGTGCTATAACCAAACGGGGGACATCTCCACTCTAGAAGGAACCCCACTTAAACTAGTAGACAAATTCACATACCTAGGAAGCAGCGTCGAATCAACTGAAAAGGACATCGAAACGAGGTTAACGAAAGCATGGACAGCTATCAATAGGCTATCGATTATATGGAAATCAGACCTAACCGATAAAATGAAACGCAGTTTCTTCCAGGCAGCGGTCACATCGATACTGCTATATGGATGCACTACATGGACGCTAACAAAACGGCTGGAGAAGAAACTAGATGGCAATTACACAAGAATGCTGCGTGCAATCCTGAACAAGTCCTGGCAGCAACACCCCACAAGACACCAACTGTACGGCCACCTGCCCCCTATCACGAAAACTATCCAAGTTAGACGAACCAGACATGCAGGACACTGCTGGAGAAACAGAGATGAACTCATAAGAGATGTACTCTTATGGATCCCCACACATGGCCGCGCAAAAGCAGGACGACCAGCTTGAACGTACATTCAGCAGCTATGTGAGGATACAGGTTGTTGTCCGGAAGACCTACCTAGGGCGATGAACGATAGGGAGGAGTGGCGAGAGAGGGTCAGGGATATCCGTGCTGCCAGCACGATATGATGATGATGATGATATATATATATTAAACCTTTGTTTTTCTGTTTTGTGTTTTTTTTTATCTGATGGATATTTTAGTTACGGAGGGCCAAACGAGAAACAATTATTTTTTCGGTGCGAATTCAAGACTTTTGCCGGCTGCGAAACAGCTTGTTTGTTGTGCATTTGTTCTTCAAGAATACTTTCCTTACTTTTCATTTCAGTGTATAAGATAGCAATGGAAAAGTTTAAAAGTAATTTTTAAAAATTAATTGTTAAAATCATTAACTTTTTCCGTTCTTTTTTTTAATTTCACAACGGGATATAGTTTTCTACGATGGAGATATTTTCTTAAATGTTCAGTATCTGTTCAAATGTTTGAAAAAAATCTGCATTTTTCAAGGTATTTTTTATATTACTAAATTTTTTTCTAATTTAAGTTTGTGTTTGTTTAGTTAGTACTAGTATTTGCCTCAACCATTTTTTAATTTCAACTTGAATTATAATTCTTTTCTCATAGTAAACGTTCATAAAAATTAATTAACCCTTGTTGTTATTCATAAACAAATGAAACGAATTTGCTATTATAAATGGAAAATTTATGAACGAAGAAATTTTAATCCGTTACTCAGATTATTACGCCAGTTGCAGGGCCTATAAATATATCGATCCCACAGACTTTTTATAAAGATTATGATGAGGCACAAACCAGGAAAGTATGACAAAAACAAGAATGTAAATTCAAAATGCTTAGCTTTTATTTGGCGAATCGTACACGAGAAGAGTTTGTTTGTTTGCATGTAGACCCACGTTGCAACCTTAGTTGCTGGGAGTGTCTGTTTTGCTCTCTGAGTTGACCATACTACCTGTCTGGAGAAGTCAGCATACTGAGATTCAGAAATCGACTAGCTTCTGGTCTGAAGATTTCAGTGTGCTGAGATGACGGAACCGGGCTGCTGTTTCGTCGTGTCCCATGGTACTGGTAAGTCTTACAACCATGAAAAAGTACTCTAAGTGGACTAGAGGTAGTTGTTAGGAAACTTTCGGAAAAAAAACCTTAAAAGGACTAGTAACAGATCTTCGTAGTATAATCCTAAAAAGGACTGGTGTTGAGTTTTTATAGCAGAGAGAAGCGGTGTACTTGTTGGGCCAGCACGGTGTACTTGTTGGGCCAGCACGTGTTTAACTGCGGACAAGAAGTTACTCTTTAATTATATGTAATAATGAAATAATTCATTATACCTTTCAGAGAAGCTTGCAAATATAACCAGTTCTGTTCAACGGTTAGAAACTACTCTCGAAACGATTTGCGGAATTAATTTATCTTGAAAATAGTCTCTGTGTTGGTACTGCAAAATTCCTCTCGCTGTCGACTTGGCAATGTTATTTTTGTTGATATCGGGTTTCGCTTCCGCAGTTGATGTCATAGATGAGTTTGTGTTTTTTTAAATAAAGATTTTCGATTTGAGTTGCCAGTGGACTTGATACGCTTTTATGTCACCATACTTTACTAAGCCACATCTTCTTTCGCGTGATTGTTTACATTTTGTTGTTGAAAACGATTTTAAAACAAATTCTGTGAGAAGATATTCGATGTTTCTTTATTTTACGCATGAATTTGTAGACTTATATTTTATAAAAAAACAGTAACTTCGATTTTTGGATCTTTGTGTGTGTGTGTGTGTGCGCGCGCGCACGCGAGCAATATTATTTAGAAAATAGAAAAGAGAAGTCTCACCTCTAAATATGAGCTGAAATTTCGTAAGGCTTCATATAGTGTTCATCTCTTTAGCGGAAGTAGTGGCATGAATCTAAAAATACAGTAATATGTAAAAAGTTTTTTTTACTTTGTTCAATCATTAAGTTTGTATAGTTCCCATATTCTGGATGTGTATTGTGTATTTTTACCTTTTACCGTTGGAAATGCTCACGTATGATGGTATCGAGCTTCAGTACAAACAACAGACTATGCTTATCTTTAACCGATCGTTTTATAACTGATATGAATTGATAGATATAAAGCGAGCGAGATAAATTAACACAGACAAAAATAGTGCGATAGAAATATATGAATAGTAAGAGGTAATTTACTAAGCTTTTTTTTTGCTTAGATGTAGCACAAGGCCGCATGAATTGGGCACCCAATGAGAATAGTAAGAGATTGAAATGTATAAACAAATTAAAAGGAAGAAGAATAAGAATAAAGAGAATATAAAGATAAAATAATTCTGATAGACACATAGAGAATACAATATATTGATTTATAGAAAAGCAGTCTTCAAAATAAAATAAGACAGCAAAGTTTTGTTTAATGTCATATCAATCTTCGTCAAATACATCTTTGTAGAAAGACAGTTGAAGACTAAGGTGTGATTCTACCTTTCCGAGTGTCTTAGTCTGAAAGTGAACGAAATAGCGTGACAGGCATTCGAACTCGCTTACTACGTTTCTGAGGTCCAGTCATTACGCTGTTGGGACCCCTGCTGGTATATATATATATATATATATATATATATATATATATATATGTGAACAGGGTTGGTATATGTGTGATTTAATGCCGACATTTGATTAATTTGTAAATATTTGATTATTTCTTTGATTATTTATATTTTCAACTTTTGTTTGCAATCATTTCTTTTAAATCACTGTTTTTATTTGTCTATAATCATTTGTTTACACACATTTCTATGGTATCAATTATTTCTATCTTATCCTGATTTATACCCAATCATATATGGTATTAAGTATTCCTATCGAGCTGGTCCAGTCTGCAAAGAAGTAAGACTGCTTCTACGAGTGTATGACACTAAACAATTTAATGGTAAGGCTTCAGTAATGCTGGAGCTTTGGGGAATGTGGAGTACCCCTTCATTGCCATCGCTCCCAGGTCAACTCTAACCTGGAGTGGTAACAGCCCTATCTATGGGTAAAAAAGAACTAAACTGTTATTATGCTAAACTGAATTGTTTGAAATGAACTTTTTTTGACATTAAGCTGTGTGTAAACCAAAAATTGTACTTATGCTAAACTGAATTGTTTGCAATAGAACTGTTTGATCATTTAACTCTGTGTAAATAAAAAAAAAATTATTCAAACCAATTCCTTACTGTGTAAACAAAAGACTGAATTGTTAGAAATTCAGTAAAATCATTTAACTGTTTGCAAAAAACAACCCACACCAAAAAAAAAACAAAAAAAAAAAAACACAAAAAAACACAAAAAAAACAATAAAAAACCAAAAAACCAAACAAACAAAAAACAAAAAAAACAAAATCAAAAAACAAAAAGCAAAAAAGAAAAAAGCTCAGGATCATTTAAAAATATCTTCAAAATGTTTTAATAAATCATTCATTTAATATATGTATGAAAAGTATTTGGCATTAAATGACCTACAATGGTCTATATGCCATAAAACGAAACGAAACGAAACCAATCCTGTCTAGCACCATTAATTTATATAAAATAATGTTTTAAAGTAACTATCACTTTTTAATAATAATATTTGTTTGCAAAGTTATACAAAATTATCTAGTTCAAAGTAATAATTCGTATATGGTAATAATAATTTGTTTGCATACAGTGTTGAAATTCGTAAATTCAGCAGTTAATGCCTGCTCGAATCTGATTGGTTGTTTTGAAGTTGCGTCCTTATCCTCTGCCCTTAGTGTTATTTAAGAGAGACACGTTGGTTTTTCAACACAAGCAGAAGGCTCTGCTTGATTTCTCTCTTTTTGCTTTACGAGGTCTCGTTTATTAACCTTCAACTTCAGGCAATTTTTTCTTAAGCAAGGTAGCTTAAGCAAAATAGGCCCATTAGTCTTTGGTTTAGTCTCTTTTCTATACAGCGGTTTTATTGTAACTTGTTGAAACAATGAGCCTATTGCAGGCTATTTGTGGTTTTAACCCTAACCCTGTCCTATTCAAAAGAAAGTTGAGTCTAAGGTCTGGAGGCGATATCATTGGTCTTTTTACCGATCAAGGAAGCTGTTGGCTCGGTCAGTAGATGTGGTAAATGCCTCCGTAGGTTCAACAGAAGAAAATTCGAGTTGAAACAGAAAAATATCTAAGAGGAGGAAGCGGTGATCTACTTGAAGTTCACCTGAAGAAATAGTAAACTTCATTTTCAATAAGTCTACACAGAAAACTAGAAGAATACGGTTGTTCAGGTTGATTCTACACAAGGAGACACCGAGAAAAGTATAAGCCCTAAAAACAGGCTTCAAAAAGAACTTTGATATAAAATACCAAAGAAAAGTATTTTATCATTAACAAAAGTTAAACTGACTGTAGGTGGTTGATGGCATTACTTTGAGCAAGTTAGCCGTTATAATTCTTTATACCCTCCCATTCTTGTTTATAATATTGTCGTAACTTGAATGTATGTTATTTTTGTTACCTTAAATTCAATGTTTTCGACAAGCATAGGAAAAATATGCAAAGCTGGATTTAGTAAAGTTTATTTCTCTTGACATGAATTACTTCGGGGAACTGGTTGCTTTTGTTTTTAAGAAATATAGACACTTTTCTTTCAGGTAGCAAAAATAAGCTTCCCTCCTCCTTTTTATCTCCTTTATTTTATGCATTTTCTTCCCCTTTGCCCGGACTGGCAAGATAATTTTTTGTGCTAGGTAGAGATAAAGTTTACTTGATTTGGGCTGAGTTGTACTTTATAGCGACTAACATTCGGATAATTTTGTTGACTTTTCGTCTCTTGGTTGTTGTAATTTAAGACCTAGAACCTAGCATATTTTTTAACAGAGCACATTTCTCATAAGTTTTTTTACTTAAAATGTGTCCACCCTCGTACAGTGCCGAACACTGAGTATGGAGTGCTAAACAATAATAATTCGCAAAGTTACGAGGATCATTATATAAGTTTCCAGATTTTTATCGTATAGGCACTTTTATTGATATTACACACATGAAACTCTAGTCCCCTTCGAAGTAATCTCCTCCAGCTGCAAGGCACTTATTGTACCGTTTCAACAACTTCTGGAAGACCAAATTGAAGTCCTCTTGTTTGAGCGTGTCAATGATCTTCGTCACAGCCTATTTCATCTCAATTGTCTCATAACGGCAGCCTCTGAGCTTAGGGAATAACCAAAAGTCACGGGGAGCAAGCTCTGGACTATAGGGAGGCTGAGGAACTGTCTTGATTCCCATCTTGGTCAAATAGTCTTTGACAAGGATGGAATTGTGGACTGGTGCATTGTCCTGGTGGAAATGCCACTGACCCGATTTGAAGAGTGCGGGCCTCTTCTGACGGAATCTCTTCCTGAACTCCCATAAAACTTCAAAATGCTAACCGTAACCCTTACCCTAACCCTTTGGCCAATCAACTCTGGTGCATTAACTTCCTTACTCCTCCCACACCTCTCATCATCCCTCCCAGACTTCCTGCCTTCCTTGAATCTTTTATGCCACTCAAAAACTGATGCTCGATTCATGCAAGATGGTCGAAAAGCAGTCTGAAGCATTCCATACATTTCTGTGGCATTTTGTCCAAGTTTAAAATAGAATGGTCCTGATGTAGCTATTCATTTGAACCTGAAATCATAAAAATTGGTCAGACATTTCATAAGATGTATAGCAATAACATAGTGAATTTTCAAAAGTCTACAACAATTTTAAATGCTTGTAAAAAGAAGTCTGGAAACTTATTAGAGGTACCTCGTACATAGATTATGGTTTTAAACATTCACGTCCATTCACGACAGACAAACTCTGCAACTGAGTAAATGCCTACAAAAAGACGGAGAAATGGAAAACCACATTTGATCCAGAAGAAACCATCCCCAGAAACAATAGATCGATAACGTGTTTACCTATGATAAGGACAATCTTTATCGCACAGATAAGAGAATAAATCTGTTATTTGTTCATATATTACGGACTATTTTCAGGGCGGGGCAAAAAGGAACCCGCAGGGAAACAAGAAGATAACCAACTATATCTAGATCAACAAATCCTCAAAGAAGTCCAAAATATTCGGAAAAATGTTGCTATGGCATGGATTGGCAGCAAAACGGTCTATGATGTGGTCCCGCAAACTTGGATGATAGAGAGTCCGAAAATATACAAAATATCTGACAAAATCATAAACTTAATCATGAATATGATGGAAAACTGGAGGATGGAGTTAGCAGCGGGAGGGTAAAGCAGTAAAAATCCAAGTTGGCATCTTCCAAGGAGACCCACTCTCCCTACTGCTATTCGCTATATCAAAGATGCCACTCACCGATGTACTTACGAAATTCACTAGTGGATACAAATTTATAAAATTACAAAAAAGAAAAAAAAAGATTAACCCTCTTATGTACATGACTAATATAAAGGTATTTATAAAAAAGAAAATGAACTGGAGAACCAGATACAAATAATAAAAATATACTAACAGGAGAAAGAAATAGGAACTGACTTTTAAAATGTACTATGCTCATAATGAAAAGTGGGTAATGCCCAAGGAATAGAATAACAAAATCAGGTAAGCATTATAATACTTAGAGAAAGTACTTAGGAATATTGGAAGTAGGCACCATGAAACAAGCAGAGATGAAGAAAAAATCAGAACAGAGTTGCTCAGAAGAAGGAGAAAGCTTTAAAAACCCAAGCTCTGTCGCAGAAATCTCATTAGACGTATAAACATCAAGGCATTCCCTCTTATAAGATACTCTGGACAGTTCTTAAAATGGACAATGAAGGAACTCGGTAAATGGACAAAAGAACAAGAAAGTTGATGACAATGCACAAAGCTTTACACCCAAACGAGATGAAATGGATAGAATGTGTCAAGAAAAGGAGGAAGAAAAAAATTCATCTGAATTGAGGATTGCGTTGATGCATCCACAAAAGAATTCGAGGAATACGTTTAAGAGAGTAAAGAAATATCAATTTCAGCAGAAAATAACAACATCAATAAACATGAATACAAAGAGAAAAAACAACAAAAACTAAGAAACAGAAATAGGAAGAAGACCAAATGTATGGATGTTTCAACCGAGATTGCAAACGAGAAGACCTAGACAAGGCTACGAAAGGTAAATCTCAAGTGAGGAGGTGAATGTTTTTGATAGAAGCACAAAGCAACGCGATAAGGACCAATAAGGAAAAAGTGAAAATCGATAAGATGTCCCAGAATGTAGATTATGCGGAGGAAAAGATGAAACGATAATCAATTAGTAAGCAAGTGGCACAAAAGAAGTACAGGTTCTCGGTACGACTGGGTGGGAAATGTGATCTACTGGTTATTGTACAAGAGATTTAATTTTGACCACGGTTACATATGGTCTATTTACAAACTGGAATCTGTTGTTGAAAATAAAATGCATAAAATTCCCTGGGACATTGATATACTAACGGATAACCTAATTCAGGCTTGAAGACCAAATTAATTGACAAGAAGAAAAGAAACTGCCATTTAGTGGATTTGCCGTTCCCGCAGACGACATAGTTATAGTGAAGGCCGACATATACCTGGATTTTGTGAGAGGACAAAAAAAAAGTTTTGGAAAATGTCGGTGGCGGTGATTCCAATCCTAGTTGGTGCACTTGGAACGGTCTCCAAAGGCTTGGGAAAAGACTGGGAGAGCTGAATAGCAGAGAAAGTATCGAGACCATCCAGACCACACTTCTGTGAAAATCTTAAGATCTGAGGTGACTTGTTTTCACTCAGACTCCTGTAAAAGACCATCAGTTATAGTTGCTGTGATAAACTATAATAATAATAATAATAATAATAATAGATATTAGTATCTGACATAATTTCCCTAAGCCTAAAATATCTGCTTTTTCTGCATCAAATGTGATCAACAATGTTAAGATTTAAGATATGGGGTTGCTGGAAACATTTACCGTTTTTCAACTTTCGAACGGGACTCCTGTGATTCTGTCCCTTGCAAATGTGGAGGGCCGACTTTATAATTACCTTTTAACGTGTCCTCTCTTTTCATCTCATGCAGCATTTGTTATACTGTAATCATTTAAAAAATATTCTATTTCTTTTTGTTTTCTAGAGGAATATTTCGTGGATTAATTTCCTTGAGAAACACGCCGATAGATTTTTCAACAACGAGTTACGTGTGAGAAGGTAAGTTTGAAAAAACAAAACAAAAATAATACGAAAGTTCACCGGAGCAGTGGGGTAAAAGGGCATTATAGGGTAATATCTGAATCAAGATGCACAAGATATATTACAAAATCTAACTTACGTAAAGTAAAACGGACACATTCTTTACAAAGTATGGTAATATTATCAAAGAGCAGCTTTATCTAATTTCATGTCACGAGGTCGAAGTTAATTATCGTCGTTTGTTTGTAAGCGAGGACTCAGTTACCACAAGTAGAGCTGTAACTAAGTGGTTACTAACAGCACACTTAGAGTCATGGTTATTGCCGTAGGAAATGGAATAAGCGACGAGTTCAAATCCTGAACAAGACAGTGTTCATTTCACTTTGCGTTAATGCTTTTGGCAATGATATAATTCCTCTGTTGGCTGGGACTAGAATACGGTGACTGCACCTATGCAGCGGGATAAGACCCCGCCTCAATCGGGTCACCTGTTGGCCATAGATAGCACACGACATTACACTGTAATGTGCAGTTTAACTGTAATACCTGAGGACGTGACCCGAGTGGTTGAGCGATCCATCACCGCAACACTTTGACTACTTGGGCTGACAGCGCCAATATAATAAAATCTCGACCAAATTCTGCAATTCCTCAGATGGAGAACAAACATCCAACCATTATGGGTGTCAGATGGCGGTGGCTCAGGGTCAAGGCAGCAGGTTCTGAATACTGAAAGCCGGAAATTAGCTGGGGCTTGAAATTCCCCTTTCAACCCGAGTATACTGATGAATGTATCCCCGTCTAAACCAAAGCGAATTGGTATACCCTTGGTAAATTACCAACAGAATTTGGAATCTGTAATGGGTGGTGGAACACAGTATCTGTGGAAAAAAACAACAAATATGGCAAATACAAACAAAAAACTGGAACGAAAGCTCCGATTCAGAAAATTGAATTACAGAATTCTCAAGATTCATTGTTATCGAATCACTTGAAGAAACTAATTAAACAGTTCCTTTCTTGATTGAAAAATAATACTCCCCAGGGAAAACCCTCTAACTGCTACAAAAAAAAGAAAAAAAAAAGGAGTGGCAATTTGCTTATAGAAGTTGATAACAAGGAATATGACGAAAACCTAATACAAATGAAAACTTTTCACAACTTAAAGCGTAAAAATTTAACACTTAAAAGGGAGTTATCAGAAACAGAGTTATCCTTAGCTATACCAGAGAAAAAACAACCGTTGTAAAGCAAGGGGTCACAGATAACCATTGAAAGGGTAGTGAAGAATTACAAGCTCACACGCATTTTGACATTTAACAAAAAAGTAATATCAAGGAAATAAAAATTGCATGCTTCGAAAAGGTAGAACAATAAATCCCCACACCTTTAAGGTACTTTGTCAAAAATATGCACACCACAATTTCAAAACAAAACGCCAACGCAAACAATAAAAAACCATAACTCTTTAACTATCTTTGCCAAACTCGAACTTCAAAATAAATCATTCTCACCCAACCAATTACAGAAGAAAAACGACTGAAAATATCAAACCCCTCATTATTTCAATCCAGAGACGAAAAACAAAAACTCCCGAGAATCAACCAAAACCCTAAATAGACCCTATAGTATTCAACGAATGGCAATTGAAACTGACACAATAACTGCAAACCTCAATCTAGTATATATATATATATATATATATATATATGTAATGATATTAGATACATCTATGAAACACGGCCATCTACAAAATAACTTTTGTGTCGTACTCTAATAATTCGTTATATTAACGTACATATTATTCGCTTATATATATATATAATATATATATATATATATATATATATATATATATATATATATATATATATATATATATAACAACATTTTGTTGTAAATAATCCGCAAGAGTTGATATACCATTAAACAGAATTATAACTATACATTTGTCGCTCCCCCAGCAATGGGTATTTAGTAGGCCAGATTCATTCTGGTAAGGCGACGAATTCAGAAGGAAAGCTAAATTCAAAACAGCTGTAGTCTGTTTAGAAACTGACCTTCAGTTACATCTTGCTCTTAGCAGAGGGGTTGGGTAAATACATCTGCGAGTAAACTGATTATGCATGCTTAGAAACCGTCTATGCTTTTAAGGTACGGAAGCTTAAAAAGAAAAATGGTTAAGTTGCAGTTTCCTTTTCTCGTTGATTAGAAACCCAATTCCAAGTGACTTTGGAAGGAAACGATATTTTGACTTTAAATTCAAGGTTTAGTTGTGACTGAAAATCATTTTCCATATTTTTCTTTCCTGGACATTGATCTTTTGCCTCACCTTGTTTCTAATCTCACGCAAGAAACCTTATCTGAAGTAACATTCTCTCTGTTTTTGCCACCGTGCTTTTCCTGTATTCAGTCTGTAACCGTCTGTCATCGGACCGACCTGATTTTGGGTGCTTGAATGGGTCAAGTTAGTTCCTCTTTTCTGTTGAAGAAATTTTACTATTTGTAAACCCTTCAGCCAAGTTGTAAACACCACTAGTTGTCAATGCCTATGATGAGAACTTTCTGAATTCTTTGCATGGGACTTCATTGTTTCTTGGTCTCGTTGTAGACCATTCTGAGACTAGCATCTCTTTCCTTGTCATGGCAAATATGTCGCCGATATAAAAGAGAATTAAAACTTTTGCTAGTCTTTATCAGAGATTAACTTCTCCCGGTAAAAACCATGGAATTAGTATACATAGAGGATGTTCAGTTTGGCTTTTTATTTAGCAGAGAATAAACTAATGACAAATAAAACGCAAAATATTTTTTTTTATCTGAACTTTCAATATATATACAATACATCTTAAACAAAGTAGATTAAATTATTTGAATTAATGGTATAATTTCCTCCCAAACCACTTTGAGGAAAATATAGAATAACCAAATGTTGAAGGAAAAACCATGGAAATATCTTGTAAATATAGAATAACCAAATGTTGAAGGAAAAACGATGGAAATATCTTGTAATCTTCATTTACAAAATTAATGCTTAGGAGAATCCGACATCTGCAAATCGGTCAGCAGTTCAAAGGTAGTTCTTTATTATTTTATATCTTAATCTTGAAAAAATGTCAGTAAACATAATGAGGCTTAATTAAATGTGAACAGCTATATCAATTTTTTCTTTGAATGTTTGGAAATTGAAATTCTATATGATTAGTTATTACTAGCGGCATCACGGTTTCCAACTGATGAATGTTACTTGTTAGAATTCCTTTCTCGGGGACAACTGTTACATTAGTCTTTTTTCCAACTCCGATAATAATGTATATTAAATTTGTAATCCCAGCATCAAATTGTTTCACTGTCAACAGAAGAAAAAAAATAACATAAACACATGCGCGCGTGCGCGCACACACACACACACACACACACACACACACACACACACACACACACACACACACATATATATATATATATATATATATATATATATATATATATATATATATATATCAGTAATTAAAAAACAACAACCAGCATTTAATAACTGGAAAAGTTATATGTTCATTTTTAGTTTGGCATATTAACTCATTTAAAAACTTTTCAGACCATGACCAAAAATCGAAACTGAGGACAATTATGAAGTCAGAATGTTTAGCTACTAAAAAATATTTTATGCCTTATCTATTTATTATTATCATTATTATTATTTTTGCTAAATAAAATCCTACTTGAACATCCTCTAAGGGTGCTAATTTAATAATTTTTGCAAGAGATAATGTCAACTAGGTGACCTGATATGTACAAATGTAACCAATATTAATTAGGAGGGACCCAAACGTCCTTTAGAAAAGCACAGAATTTTCACGGACGTGGGATTCTGATATATGCATTTACCCAACTTTTGCTCCACCAACAGAATGCAACTCAAGATCAATTAAGTTTATGTGAAAATAAACAAATGAAAAGTCATTTTTTTCTCTTCTAAGGTGTCATTTTCCCTTAAAATTTTTGTTCCTACCAACCATAAGATGTCTGAAAAATGTTTTTTCTACTTTTTTCCTTTCCCTGTTTTTTTTTGGGGGGTGTATGTGTGAGTCGGTAGGCTTGCCAATTGTTGATGGAGATTGTTACATGCGGTTTTTGGTTGAGCCCGGCTTTACTGCCTTTACGATCAATCCTTTTTACTTGTAAGATTGTTGTACATTTTACTCCTTCAACTTTCGCTTTATTTATCACTTGTATTACTACAACGCATTTTCACTTCGTTAATGTATATGTTATTTCGACATTTTGTCCTAATTTTTATCGAACACAATTCTCTTAGAGGACTTTCTATTTTCCGCTGTGTACTCATACAAAGATTGATTTATTTATCATTCAGCCAATTTTAATAGCTTTCTGGTATAAATTGTCTTTTCAGATCAATTTTAAGTTAAAAAGTTCAGTGAGCTCTATGAGTGGAGTGTGATTTGGAAGCCTGCGATACCTTTAATTGACTCTTTCAAGTTAAAGGAGTTCTCATGCTATGTTTCATCAAGATATAGCTGATTTATCGAAAAGTTGGTACTTATGCATCTATGTTACCGCGATAAAGCCGAACTTTCATGAGCGTTTCAGGGCTGATAACAGAAAGAATCAGGCTATGTCGAAACGCCTAGCCAATCAAATTTAAGCAAGCAGACGATAAAATTATTCAATCAATTTGTTGACAAAGTTACGAGAACGGTATTATTCAATCAATTTTAAAAAACATGAATTTATCGCAGCTAAGCGACAAACTACTGTGGAAAAGGTGATACAATTATGCCAAGAAAAAAAAACTGGTGCTTATGCACTTATTGTATCGGGCTATTTTTAAATAGTATTTTCAAGTTAAATTCAAGTGTTACGATATCTTTTTTTATTAAATTGTTAGGTGAAAGTACAGAATAGTTACAAAACACCTTCCCCTCCCCATGTTAAGAATTGGTTTCTAAATAATCACATTATTATTTCAGCGCGGTACAATAAGTGCATAAGTACCAAAAAACTTATGGGCAAAATTAAAATTTGTCGGACATGCGAGAATCCTTGCCATTTAAAAAAAATGAGAAAAAGCTATGCCTGGAAATAGTCTTCATGCTTTTTGTTGGCATATTCCGATTCTTCCCGTTATCGGCTCGGAAACGCTCGTGAAAGTTCGGCTTTATCGCGGTAACACAGATGCGAAAGTACCGAAAAGTCTATAGGTAAGAAGCACACAAAGAAAAGAAAAGAATTATACAGGGCCCGGGATAATAATCTCTCGGGTGTGGAACTCAAATAGAAATATAATTTTACGATAAGAATTTTTGAATTTCCCTTTTGCGCTTATATCGTTTGGGAAGGCATGAATACATTCTCCTCCCATCAGCTATGAGAAAAATAGTAGGGCAGACTGGGGTCTTAAGCCTTGTAAGGTAAACGATCTAGGAGACGAAAAAACTTTGAATTCAAAACCAAGGATCGTGAGGTTAGCAACTCCACCCCATAAAAACCTTTTCGCTACGAAACCGCAGCGCCATTACAAACGTAGTGTGGGTGTGGCCCTACGCACCTTAAGGGTGTAGAAAACATTTCCATGACACGAGCTATATACTCTGGAAACCTAACCGTATCGTTCACACGTCATCATTGACTCTTATATTGATGCGATTTCGTGACAAAAAAAAAAATTTAAATTAGTCAGTTGTCTGCAGCCTACGTTTAAAGACTTGAGCCATCGACAAAGGAAGTAATCAGAAAGGGATAAATCTGGTGAGCCGACATGTCACAACGTTATAAATTGAGTTTATATCCCAAAGACACGATGTTCCTTATTTCATGGCATGATGGTAACTTAAATGGCATGTCTATTTAAGACATATCTACCACTTGTGTGTGTGTGTGTGTGTATGAGTGATTTGTTCATATGTAAACATTCCTTTCATTTTGACGAATGGTATTATTTTGTGGTCTCATTAAATGATGCTGCAACTCGTAAATAACCATTTATTTTGGCTTTTGCTTTCTTGATGATTCATTCAATGACCGATTTGATGAAATAGTTACATTTACGATTAATATATTTCATGATTTGAAATAATCATTCATTTTGTGGTCATTCACTGAAACTATCTAAATAGAGTTTTAATTAATACTATATACAATAATAAGATTATCAGTCTTGAAAAATCTGATTGACATGTTTTATTACTAGACAAGCCTGATCAGAATAAGACTATCATAGAAAAAGTAATTTTTGTTGTACTCTATGGATTAGGATTAATTATTACTTTGTCCTTTTGTTCTTTACTTTGAGTTGTTTATATCGTTTAATGTCCCACATTCTTTGAATGTTAAGGTGAGGAAAGGTGATATATTTAAAAAATCTGGCCGCATCATAAAAGACACGTGGATTAAAGAGCTCCTTGTGCAGCGTCGCCTTTTACTTAAAGACGCATTTCTTAAGCCAAAGTTATAATCAGAAGTGTTCCAGTAGTGTGCCATGGCATTATGTGTGTTTGTATTCTTTTTTAACTCCCTGCAATTTTTTTTCATCATTCAACGTGTGAAAGCACGTGCGATACCCTGCCCTCATCAGCCGCCAACCAAGGTGATAACACAGTTTCGGTAGCTAAAGGCGGTACTGCCACTCCTGGCGCTACCAAGCAGCTTTTGCCACCGGATAGGGTATTTAAAAGAAATGTATATATATATATATATATATATATATACGCCAGATCAACTAAAAGCAGAGATTACATTGGATGTTCGTTCAGCTTCATTTTAGTGCCGTTTATGATTTAAAAACGGATTTACTTTCAGCCGTTGATGTTATAGCAACCGTTTCTTGATGTTGCGTAATCACACGGGAATGGTGGTTCTGCATGCATTTCATTCATGTTGAAATCCCTTCTATATCCGTCGTCTATTCGGTTCGTTTTCCTTCAGTTTTATCTTTTTTTATGCGTTACTGCACCAAAGTACCCCAGACAAACGTCATATATAATTCTGCAGAAAGATGTTATTTGTTAATCAATGGGACCCTTAAGATGGGTGGTGATCAAAAAGAAAGCTCCTGGTCCAAGTTTGTCCAAGTAGCTATCTGATTATCTTTGGGCCACTAAATTCTTGGCTTGCTAGGAATGTCTCCAGGACGCTGACGCTCACCAATGGGCCCCTGATCACTGTGGGGGTAAACCTGACACCATCATTCGATTTACATTCTCCGGTAGGAGAAATATGTTGTCTGCACCAGCGTGCCTTGTGGATTCGTAACCCTCGCAAGTTGTTGAATTCTCTGTAACATTCGTATGTTTTTATTAAGTTTCTGGAAGTTTTACCGATGTATTTATTTCTGGCATTGCTTATAGGATATTTCGCAAATTCCTGCTTTAGATTTGAAATCCGTTATTTTAGAGTTTGTTTTTGCAAAATTCTGTTAATAATATCATAATTTTCTTGTTTAGTGTCTCCGATGTTTATTTTGAATTGTTAATATTATTTTTTGAAGAATATAAAATTTCGCAACATTTTTTCAACAGAAATTCTTTTCTGAAATTCTAGTCGGATAAATAACCTTTTTTAGTGTTATTCAATTTTACACTATGCTTATCTTTAAGCTGCAGTTATTCATTAGAATTTCTGAACGGTCGGTGGCTCTTGGGACTTTCCTCTTAAGAATTTAATATTGTTAAGTTCAAGGATAAGTTTCATGACATTGTTTTATGGCACTGTCCAGTTATCTTCCCTTATTTAGATATTCGACATCAAGCAACGCAGCTACTCTTTTTACAATGAAAACTTATCACCAATGAGAGTCAGTTTAAAGGAGAGTGTCTGCAAATCTCTTACCCCTGAGATGAAATTCCAGTTTAGGAAACAAAAAGAAAAACGTCACAATGGTCTGAGTGAATATGGACGGTGCTTCACTTTCACAATTGCGTATTTCACAAACAAACTAAAATTCATTCAAAATGTATCGACTGCTTCATAATTTAAAGAATTGTATTGTCACTGACTCGTCTCGACAACATCTATTATAATAAGAAATATTTGATTTGTTTATAACTTATTTATCGGGAAAACGGAACAATTTAGCATTTACTTTTCGGTGCTAAGGCACCTTTATATTTGACCGGCAGTAAAAATGAAATTGGTTTTGTTTCTTTATTTAAAAAAAAAAAGATTTGAGAACAAAAATTGCAAACAAAGATTGGAGCGTGAAGGCTGAGAAATTAGTTTCGATTTGATTCAACAACCAGTAAACAAATTGCGGCTACTTGTTGGATATCTCGACTTGGGAAATTTTCAGATGCTACATACATCACTTTAATCATCTTCTTTGTCTTTCACTCTTTTGGGATCAAATCAGACCAAAAGAAGAGAAAGAATTAAATTATGTTTTCTTATTTTTTTCCAAAAAATGAATATTAGAAATTGATTTACTGTGACCAGAAAATCCGACAAGCATTGCAAGTGACATACGGAACCACTGGTCTCATCAGCAGTGTTATACCGCGATCTACCCAACTGGAGATCGAACCAACGACCACAGAGCCGAAAATCTACAACACATTGTACCGCAAGCGATGCCAAATTAACTAGTCATGGTAAATGCGCGGTCAATTAGCCTGTTGTATATTGTAGTTACATCCATTCTCTTACAGAGGACACGGTCACCTCCAGAGCTACGTCTTCCCAAGAAGATTGGAGATACTCATCCGCGTAATTATAACCACATGGCAAGGAAAATAGACATACATTATTTTTATTTTTAAACAGAGGAATTATATTATAAATTGAATTACTTTGACCAGAAAATATTACGCGCAGTTCTAGTCGGATTTTCTGGTCATGGCAATTCTATTTATATTTCCTCTATTTAAAAATGATTATAAATCTAAGTAAATAAAGGTAAAGAGAAATGACAATAATTGTTGTTGCTATTATTATTATTAATACAATTATCATTATTGCTATTGTTGTTGTTGTTGTCGTTTATAAAAACTTGATGGAGAATTAGACGAATTTTGAATTTTTTGGTTTTAAAAACTGTCAATATTTAGAAAATTGTGTGTATTACATTTTCTTAAGAATCGGATTAGTGTTTCTAAGCAATAATTATACGTATTTTCTTGATAACTATTAGTTTTTAATTAATCCAGTTTTTATTCAGTAATGGATATCGTTCTTTTTAAACATTTTTCGTTTCGAAAAAACAGCAACTTTCGAGAACTACATTTTTCAAAGCCTGTTATTATCTTCATTTAATTCTTTGAATTTTCCGGGAAAATTTTAATTTTTCCTATTATTATTTATTTATGCAACGTTATATTGTTTCATTTTGATATATATAACAGTAATTTTGTGTATAAAAAAGCCTCCCCGCATAAAAAAATAACCACAAAATTCTTGAATATCTTCTATTTTACATTTTGTTCACTTAGCAACGAGACAAAACTCTATTGGGAAACAAGTTTTATTAAGATATATGCGTAAAAATGAATCAATGGATAAATAAATGAATAACTTTGGATAAATATATCACCAAATGCATTTTTTACTATACTATTATATGATAAGTTCACCCCACCTTCCGGTCAATGCCGGGTAGCCCTTCTACTCTTATTATATAAAATCTTAAGTTTTACACACAACTTCACTTCAATTTTAAAAATGAAAGGATTTGTCTGCATACTTTTTGATTACAGTTCGTATAAATCTCGTACGTCAGTAAAAAAGAAAACAAAACAGAAAAAACAGACTGAGCATCCTCTAAGTGAGCTAATTTAATAATTTTTAACATTGATAGTAAATAATACGTACATTTCAACAATTTTTGAAAATACTGAGTATATTAAACGCGGTGAGTTTAAAAAATTATCGAAATTGAAGTTGAATTTACTAATCCAGAAATTAACAATGAATGAAAGTTTATTTTTCTTCAAATTAGTTCCCTTGCCATTTAATGCACTTATTCCAGCAAGTTTTCCATTAATCACAGCACTTTGATATCGTGTGAAGCTGCTCTATCATATTTCTTTAAAGAGTATATAAATCAAGGGAGTGTAGATTTTCAGAGAGGTGTACGTTGCTTACCAGAATATTCCGAAATACGGAAAAAATCCTTCGGCTGGAAAGTTTTACCTTATTTCCAATGTTCACTGAAGTTAGCAGATTTGGAGTATCCGTTTTCATCTCTAGAAAGTTTATTTTGTTTCAAGATATTTAGAAATAAGGAACTCCTTACGCAGGAAAGTTTCACATCATTCTCGCAACTCACTAGTTTTATCCCCTTTGGATGATTCTTTGTTTTGACAATATAAGAATTACTTATCAGAAATAGAAAAGTAAGGCTTGAAAATTTTGTCTCATTTTTCCATAATCACTGGACATAATATCTTTGGATTATCGTTTATTTTCCGCTCGGCCTTTGGGGCTTGAAATATGCTAAATGTATCCCCTTCAAAGATGTACGCCCCAACAAAGGGTGTGTCCTGGGTATGACATTAAACAGCATATGATGGTGAGGTTCCAGTTCTGGAGCTCTGAGGAGTGTTTTATTTTTCTTCTTGAAAATCTAATGCAAGCGAATATTTAGTATCATTGCATATCGATTTAATGAACTGATTTTTTCTTTATACGATAAAGACACACTCATATTCCATTTACCGCTTACCTTTCTAGGTTTCAAATGTGTCTATTTGATATGAGCAAATTTCTATTGAGTTTATTCGAATATTCAGATCTGTTGATTGTTATCAGATGCTTTTAAATTCAGATTTCATTGTCATCAATGCTTTTTCTCCTCTTTCTTTATTTGTATTGATATTATTTATCATTTTTTCCTTAAACAATTTCCACATCTTATTATTCAAATTTACTGAAAATTGAATCAAAGATTTACAGTATTCCGGTAATTTACGAGAGAAAAGTATCAATTGTTTTTACAAAGAAAAGGAAATCGATTAAATTTGAGTTAATAGTACTGAATCAGTCAAACTGGAAAGAAAGACAGAAATAAAGAAAAGGAATCAATAATTAAAATTAAATATAAAAGAGGAAAGAAAATTAGGTATGTAAAAAGGAATGAACGAAATAAAGAAAGCACAAAAGAAAGAAAGTAAGTAGAAAGAAAGAAAGAAGTATCAAAAAGAAAATTAGTTTGAAAGAAAGAAAGAAAGAAAGAAAGAAAGAAAGTACAAAAAGAAAACTAGTCATAAAGAAAAAGAAAGAAAGAAGGAAAGAAAGAAAAAACAAGTATTGAAATGAAAATTGTGTTTAAAAAAATACAATTAGGTATAAAAACGAAAAAAAAAAAAATCAAAAAAGAAAGAAAAATGCGAAAAATGGAAGAAAGACAATGAAGAAAAAAGAAAGACAATGAAAAAGTACTTGACCAAAAAAAATGAAGAAAAAACTAAGAAGGAAATAGAAAAATGAAAAATAAGTAAAGAAAAAGAAATGCATATAAAGAAAGAATGACCTGAAAGAAAAGAAAGAAACATTAAGGATAAGAAAGAAAGAAAGAAAGAAAGAAAGAAAGAAGTACCAAATTTTATGCTTTATTTTCTTAAGCATAAAAAACAAGAAAAAAAGTAAAAAGAAAGAAACAAAAATACAAGCAAAAACAGATGAAAAAAATGAACAGGATATTTTGATGTCGAATCTTTTGACGCCGGATATTTTTTTATTGTCGAATATTTTGCTGCTCGCTGTTTGTCACTAAACATTTGGAACTCAAAATTTGGAGATTGTATTTTGAAACCAAATATTTGTTCGTTTCTTAGTACTGCTTATCCGTGGAATTTAAATAAGGAGGCTGTTATGAAATATCGTGTAACTGACATATTAGTGTCAATTAAATAAAACATTGATCAGTTCAATTCAATATTAGAATAATGAAAATGTCTTTTTTATTTGTTTTTAAACAAAAATATTGAGCTTTCTATTTTCTAATAATTATTGATTATTTTAATTTTTCCAAGCCAAGTAAAGAAAAATATGCCATGACCTAATATTGAGGAAAAGTTATGGAATTCATTGACAAGAAACTTAGAATTAATTCTTAATTGCCCAGGTTTATTTCTCTTTTTTTTTTCGAAACACTACAAGAAAAGACGGAAAAAAGTACACCAAACGACGAATACGAAAATTTCGTCAATGCACACCTCGAGGCAGCGGCAAAATACATTCCAACAAAAATTAAAACTAAATATAGAGTCCCATGGGAAACTTTAGCGGTGAGAGAAAAACGTGCACTAGTGAAAACAGCCTCCAAAAACTATCGAAAAAACCCAACAAACACAAATGCCTTAAAACTAAAAACGGCACAATATCAATTAGCAGGCATATATATAAAGGAACAGACAGAATACATTCAAAATCAGATAGATAAGATTAGAGACTCGGTGGAAGATAGACAATCTAGAATTGCCTGGCAAACAATAAACGAAGTGAGCAGAAGAAAGAACACAGCCAAAGCAAAACTTAAAGCAGCAAACCAACAAGAAAGAATAAAACTGTGGAAACAGCACTTCGAAAACTTACTTGGAAACCCACCAAAAATAACACATGAACCAATCACCAGAATAATTAGCAAACAATTAGACATTAAACTTGGACCGTTCACACAAGAAGAACTCGACTCGGTTCTCAGAAAAATTAAAAATAGGAAAGCTGCAGGGCTGGACGAAATTCCCCCGGAAGTATGGAAGACCAGACAATTCGACGACATACTGCTCCGACACTGCAACGCAGTATACAATCAAAATCCGATAGATAGATGGAAGAAGGGATGCATACTCCCCTTCCCTAAAAAGGGGGACCTCGGATTAGCCAAAAACTACCGAGGCATAACACTTACATCCATAGCTGCCAAAATCTACAATGCCCTACTGCGAAACCGAATAGAACCCAAAATCGACAACATACTTAGAAAAAAATCAAAATGGCTTCCGAAGAAATAGATCCACGACCTCACAAATATTAACCATCCGCAGAATCCTTGAAGGTGTACGGGCAAAGAACCTACAAGCGACATTAATATTTGTCGACTTTACCAAGGCTTTCGACTCCATTCACAGAGGAAAGATGGAACAAATCCTACTAGCGTACGGCATACCTAAAGAAACCGTAGCGGCAATAACGATTCTCTATAGAAACACTAAAGTAAAAGTACGATCACCAGATGGAGACACAGAATACTTCGACATTGTAGCAGGAGTACTACAAGGGGACACGCTGGCTCTGTATCTCTTTATCATTTGTCTAGACTACGTACTTAGAACATCGATTGACAAAATCAAAGAGAATGGCTTCGAACTGACGAAGAAAAGAAGCAGAAGATACCCCGCAACAACAATTACCGACGCCGACTACGCCGATGACATAGCGATACTGGCAAATACACCTGACCAAGCCGAAACACTTCTGCATAGTTTGGAACGAGCAGCAGCAAGCATAGGCCTCCATGTTAATGCACACAAAACGGAATATATGTGCTATAACCAAACGGGGGACATCTCCACTCTAAAAGGAACCCCTCTTGAACTAGTAGACAAATTCACGTACCTAGGAAGCAGCGTCGAATCAACCGAAAAGGACATCGAAACGAGGTTAACGAAAGCATGGACAGCTATCAATAGGCTATCGACTATATGGAAATCAGACCTAACCGATAAAATGAAACGCAGTTTCTTCCAGGCAGCGGTCACATCGATACTGCTATATGGATGCACTACATGGACGCTAACAAAACGGCTGGAGAAGAAACTAGATGGCAATTACACAAGAATGCTGCGTGCAATCCTGAACAAGTCCTGGCAGCAACACCCCACAAGACACCAACTGTACGGCCACCTGCCCCCTATCACGAAAACTATTCAAGTTAGGCGAACCAGACATGCAGGACATTGCTGGAGAAGCAGAGATGAACTCATAAGAGATGTACTCTTATGGATCCCTACACATGGCCGCGCAAAAGCAGGACGACCAGCACGAACGTACATTCAGCAGCTATGTGAGGATACAGGGTGTTGTCCGGAAGACCTACCTAGGGCGATGAACGATAGGGAGGAGTGGCGAGAGAGGGTCAGGGATATCCGTGCTGCCAGCACGATATGATGATGATGATGATGATGATGATTTCTCTTTAGCCCACGTTGATCTCATTTTTCTCTGTATGGCTCCCTGGTTTTCGTTTGATTGTTCCTTGTGAAAATCCTATTTCATTCGATAATTTTTTTTACACAAATATTAATTCCTATTTCAACCAATTTGTTTTTCTTTGTTTCGTCGTAAGTTTTCTATTTTCAAAGCATATTACTTTCAGTTTTCAATCCTGACGCTTTGATTCCTTTCCTACTCTAGAAGTATATTAACCATTTTTTAACGATTACATTTATTTTATATTTGTCCCAAATTTTAGACGCAACTGGCTGGAAACAACTAACATTTTTCTCAACACTCCACTGTGGATTGCCTTTTTAAATAAGTTTAACAATCCTTTCTATTGTTCCAGTTGACAGTTATTTTGTTGGAGCCATGTTTCCTATCAGTTATATATCCCTAACTGCTTGTTGAGGTCTGCAAAAACTATTTTTTAGCTGTAGACTGATTGACTGGGTTCGGCTGGTATTTGTTTTAGAAATGCAAGATCATTCTACGATATTTTCCTCAACACTGGGTTAATCCATAATATTTTCTTCAGCATATTTTGGGAAAAATATGCCATTAATTCAAATATTTTGTTTATTTAAGGTATATTTTATGTATTCGAGATGGAAGGTTATTTACAAAAATTGTTTTGTCATTAGTTCATTTACTGCTAAATAAAGAACCCCCAAAGTGAACATCTTCTAAGTGTGCTAATTCCATAATTTTTGTCATTGATAATAAGTGCGTAATAAATTTAATATACGCAGTGTGTTCAAAAGTTATCGAATTTGAAGCTGAATTTACCAATCCAGAAATTAAAAACGAATTTAATTTCTTCGCCATTCAACACATTTATTCCTGCGAGCTTTTTATTAGTCGAAGTACTTCTGAAATTCCTCTTTTGACATGGTGTGAAGCTACTCTCTCGTATTGCTTAAAATGTCCTCCAATCTTGAAAGGAAATAGTCGCACGCAGCTTGGTGAGCATGGAAGGCGGTGATCTTACATAATTCTGTCCAAAATATTTCATTTAAACATATCGAGGATTGGCACTGATTCGTTTAGACCAGTGATCCTCAACCGGGTGCCTAAAAGTCCCTGGAAGAGGACGCCTATGGTTCCAGAGAGGGGGTCCGAATAAGATTTTTTTTTGTTCACACAAGCAAAATAGTAAATTGGGAAATCATGATAGTACCTTAATGGTCAATGAAAATTTTTTTGCTTCAGATATATAGTTGCATGTAACTGCTTTTCCTTCATCTTGTTGAATCTGGTGTCAGTCGTCTCTCAAAAACTCCTAACCGACTCGATATTGTATAAATTTTATCAACGCTGGAGCCAAATATTGCAACACTAGCAGAACAGCATCAACCACAAGGCTCGAATTGAATTAACTTGTAACGTGTGTTTCTCAATAAATATGTCCTTGTATATTTATGATGCATTTTTATTAGGGAGCATTAATTTTCCATAGAATCTTGCTGTTGAAGTTTATGTGTAATAAATTTGTTATACTTCTACTATATACAAAATATTTACAAATTTTTACCACGAAACTTGGAGGTATTACAACTTTATTCTTACTTAGGGGCGGTGGAGTAAATAATTTTGACATCAACAGTCCCCCCTCTATCTATCTATCTATCTATCTATCTACTGAATATTTTCCCTATTTAATGATAATAATCATTTGCACAAAGTTATATGGTACCAAGTATTTTAATTTGATAGACATAATTCTTATCTCACCTTCCTTGTCTCATCTATTGCTAATAGTTTCGTGTTTTATGAAACGAAAAATGAAGAACACAATCTTCAGACAGAAGTTTGTTGAAAGTAAATATAAAAGTAATTGTGAAAAACTGCGATGAAATATTTTGTCATATCTGAAAATAGTGAAAGAAAAAATCATTGTGATAGAAAAATGAACCCTTTCTGAAAAAAATAAAAGAACAATACAGATGACCAATTGAGAAAGTAAGTAATAAAATCAATCAACAAGAATTGATTGATAGTTAAAACTTTTGAAGACATAAGTATATTTTTTGTGCGTCCCGCTGAAGTTTATTCTTCCTCGGAAGACAGCCTAGTCACATCAGTGACAGGAACACAGATTATAATAAACGCGTATTTACCAACCCCTCTACTGGAGCAAAATGTAACACAAGGTCAATTTTAATAGGAGTTTAACAGGTTTTCTTCTTCTTGACCGGTTAGCATTCCAAGGTTAAAGAGCCTGGTCTGCTCTACTATTTACCAAAAACTGGAGGGAGAATAATTGGATGTATACCTTCCCCAGGGGTATTCGTGCAATGAGAAATAAAAAAAGCCTAGTGCATGATTTGAACTCGGATAACCATGTCTATTTCCTACGACGAAACCCATTTTACAACGTGAGCCTCCTGATAATGACAGATAAAATGGCAAATCCAAAACGACATTGGACTCAAATGATAGATCTGAGTGTCATGATCAGCTGGTGTTCCTTTAATAGCTTACATGGGGCTCTGTTCGTCATCCTGCGAATGTTTGTCTACCTAAAATTAGAATAAAGACCAAACTAGCAATACATCTGAGAGACACCAAAGGCAAAAAATGGACTAGAGAAGACAACAAAGTTGTAATATACTGTTATTTTAAAATCAAGCTTACACAAAGAGGTTATTGGAAAATTATGATTGAAATTTGTTCAGAATACGTTTTTTATTGCCGAGATCTCCATTTGATTCTCGGGTTCTTCAATCTGGGCTATGTCCTGTTTTAAGTTTAATAATCTCTTATATTCCAGACATTGATTGTAAGTTTATTTCTGGATCTTGTTCCAACATTTTTATGCTTATCGTTTGTCTTTGGGAGATTTCAGACCCAACATGAAAAATAATTATTTAAATTTGTTTTCAGTTAACTGCTACATCATTTTTCGCATTTACAATTTATGATTCAGACGTATATGAAAAAATCATCCTTCATATTTTTGTTAGGTTCTAAGCCGGATATCTCGTATGAAAAATAGAAACTTTTACTCAAAGAATTGTAGTCAAGGTTTTTTTTACTGTACCTTCAAAATCTATAGTTATTTACTAAGCTTAGCTTAGATGTGGAACAAGGTTTGAAATATGGGGGACATTGCGAGAATCGAACTCACTGACAATGGTCTACTAATCTAGCGTGTTAACAATCAAAGCACGTGAAGTGCTCATCTTCAAAATTCCTATCACTAGGTTTGCTAGGCAAAATGTAATCGCAATATTTTTGTGTTTGAAGTGTCCAAATTTTCTCAACAGTAGTCTGTGTCTTCTCATTTAGTCGGTCAACGCACGCTCTTTCAGAAACATCTTCGAAGCTTCAGATGTGATATTGTAACAATTTTCTGGGTCGTAAATAAGTTCACCGACTGATTTCACAACGGCATCAGAGGCAAACGAAGCATTCGATGTGCTTCCTGATATTTTCTGAAACAAGCCTTCCAATAATAGTTGTAGTTGTTATCTTTCTTGTCGAATTTATCGCAGTTGTTCTTGTTATCGTTGTCGAATTAGTTGCTGTTGTTGAAGTTGTTTTTGTTGTCGAATTTGTTGGAGTTGTTTTTGTTGTCAGAACTGTTGCGTTTTTTTTTTGTGGTAATTGCTATTGTCACTGTCGAATTTATTGTTGGTTTTCTTGAAGTTGTTGTTTTTGTTGTCAAATTTGTTACATGTATTCTTTTGTAGTTCTTATCGCTGTCGTTGTTGCTCTTGTTATTATTGCATCTGTTGAAGTTGTGTTTGTTGTAATTGTTGTTTTAATATAAAGATATTCATTAAAATCGGGGGCCTAAAGCTCCTCCACTTTAGTCGGTAATTTTCTCATCACAGCTTGAGTTCGGAGATCCTCGTTGACTTCCAGTAAATAAATACTAGCGAGGAGAGTTTGATATGAATACTTTATTAAAACGAAGGCAATAGTTGTGTAACGTTATCTATTGAAAAATTATTTGCAAAAATGTCACTTGGCCAAAATTGAGAGAGAGAGAGAGAGAGAGAGAGAGAGAGAGAGAGAGAGAGAGAGAGAGAGAGAGAGAGAGAGAGAGAGAGAGAGAGAGGCTGGTTATCACTATCCTATAATTAATTTGACAAGTTCCATTCGAGACCCTGACAGACTAAATCCATTCACCAAAACGTCAAACGTATTGATTTCACACTACAGCTACCGAAATACCCTGTTTACTCCAAGAGCTCTTAAACTACAATCATGTAGACATATATTGGGAGGGGTTGATTGAAAGTTCAGTGACAAAGATAAAAAATGTTGACGTAAAAAAGGGAAGAAATACCATACTGACAAAATACAGATTTCGATGGGTTAATAGTTGTCTAAATGATACAAAAATAAAACATCTCACTTTATCAGATATATTAACCAAAATTCCATACAAATATCTTGAAATACTAAAGATTAAATTTATTCAAAGAAATAGAAATTGGCTTTACACACAGTTTCTTGACGACTTCGGAATCTCCTGCTTTTCCGATGGTCTCCTTGTTTAAATTGGCAAATACTGCCATTATTTTTACCTTCAGTTCATCTTGAGTGCTGCACGGAGTTTTGTCGCTTATTTTGGCCGTTCGTCCTCTAAGTTACAGAGGGATGATCTCCGTTGTCTTCTGTATTTTCCTGCTTCAGCAATGTCACTTGTAGTTTGTTGTGGTAGAAGTGTTGTTTGCTTTGGTGGATTGAATAGATGAAGAGGTATTTTGTAGTTTGGTGGAGTTTATAATGGTAGCTAAGGTGTGTAGTGCTTGGGAGAAGATGGAACAGAGTGGGAAGATTCTAAAGCCCCTCTCTCTTTTTTCTTTTTGAAAAGTAGCAGTTTTTTAAAACTTTTCCTTCCTCGTATTGACACATCCAGCGTGACCTTTCTGCTTTGCTGCATACAACTGCAGTATTATTAGTTGACTGAACATCCGCATGCTAAACATTCATTTCACCTTTTCACCTTTTCTCACTGGTAGTAATTCTTTGTCTGATTTTTCAGGTTAGTGTGGAGAGTTTTAGATAGTGGGGTGGGGAGCAATTTACTTTTTACGATGGGCGGGACTATGAGAGTCTTCATTTTCTCCTAGAATCTACATGACAGAAGTGGATTACGAATCTGAACGGACGACGTTTCTGCGGCTTTCTTCTCTGGGCCTGTGGACGAGAGGTGACCAGCCGCCTCATAAGTTCAGCATGCAAGCTTCCGAGCAGTGACTACAACTGGTATCTTTCGTCCATCTGCATCTACCCAGTGGAGAATGAAGGGAAAGGCTTTCAAGTCTATCATTAGTTTGAACCTCTATTCCCTGTGCATACTGTTCTGGGTAGCTCCAACTAAAACCCAATCAATATTAGAGAAAATAGGTGGTCATATTGTCTCAAAAGATGTAAACCTAGGAATTTCATAAATTCTTACCGTTGTCCAGCGTCTCCCAATTTATTCTACCCCAAAGATATGTTCTTTATTTTCCAGTTTTTTTTTGTTAGGGTGACTGCACATTAGCAAAAAGTCCCCAAAAGATAAGGTACTACCAGCAATGATAATCTTAACCCCGATACTGAGAAATTATTTTCTTATAATTTCCTCCGTGAAGTTGACAATATTTTTTGATATTTCTGTCAACCATGAGGACCGATACTATTCTCTTAAGTAGACCATGTCTAAGTTCGTCCAAATTAACCAGCAGTCCCTTTTTTATGAGTTGGGTTAACTGCATGGTCCGTTGGACCAACTTGGTGACATTGACCGTTATGTTGTATGGGGCATTCCAAGTTCAAGGAGAGTACCGGCTTTTTCTTGATCTTTTTAATTTTTTCCGTTATGTTATTTTCTTGTGGACCCCTTTATCGAGGGTCTTAAATAAGGTCTTTATTGCCGACCGAATTTCTGGTCGGCAACGAGGTTGGGGGAAAGTTCCTAAGTTTTGGTTGTTAAATGAATGTCGCCTCAGTCAGGGCCTTCTCGATAAAATCCACTGAAGGAAAAACCTTGTCGGATGATATTAGCGATACTTCATTTTGCCATAGTAACCTTAACGTAACAGAAGGTATTGTGAGTAATTAGTTTTTTTTTTGTGAGCCCGGTTAGCTGGGCATAGAATAGTGAGTTTCCAGTTTCCCATTATCATAATGTATAACGTAATATAAAAATAAAAATCCATAAAATCTTTTAGTATTTTTTAATATTATTCCTTTCAATCGCTGAGAACACTGTAACAGACATGATTGGAACTTGATAGAAAATGAAAGCTATGCACAAATTCACTTGCTGCCGGTAAGTGGTGTGTTGGAAAAATCAGATAATTTGGGAAGCAGTGGTCAAGTATAATTAAAATAAAGTTATTTCATATATATATATATATATATATATATATATATATATATATATAATTTTCAACTGGCATCGGCTATTGTTACATTATGTCATAGAAACAGTTATATAGAACTGCTGAAAGAGGGGGTCACATAATGAGAAATTGCCCTCTGCAGAGTGTCTAGAAACGGAGAATGCCCACACGTAAAATGCTTTCCAAAAGCATTAGAAAATGCAACGATGCCTATAAATAGTGCAATGGATTCACCAAATTCTATCACGGTTAGGTTAGGGAATAAGTCTTACAAACTTCTGGTAGATACAAGCACGGATGTTTCCGTTTTGCATTGGTGAGTGTACAAAGCCTTGCAGGCTTGACCTGAATTGAATTAGAAAAAGATGAATTAAAAAACTGCTAGTGGAACTTCTCTCTATGTTCTTGAGCAGACCCAAATAGAAATTAGTAGCGACAATCAGGAGGATTCGTACCTTTTTCTTGTCTTGCGAAATTTAAACAGAGATATCAACCGAGGTCGGGATTGACTCCGACAAAACTGCGAGTGGATATATTTCGATTTGGGCACACTGAAACTTAGGAAGGAGTATGTAAAAATAGGTGATAGGACATACTAGATAAATACTATTAATTCCAATAATTTCGCTCCGCAACAAAATCTGAAAAAAGCAAAAAGACAAATAGAAAGAACAAAAACAACATCGATAGATTAAGTAATAAAACTAAATATGTCGGGAGATTTTGCCTTTATAGGAATTACCAAAAACGATGACAAATCGAAAACGAAAAACAAATGCTACAACAAAAGATATCAATTAGAAAATTGGAGACTTAGGTTTCTACAAAAATCAGAAGAAACTTGGGAAATTAGCAGGCCCCAATAATAAAGACTCACACCGAAAAATTACGTGCTTCCTTTGAGAACTCATAGGATATACCCGATGTTGACTGACCAGCATGAAAGGTGACTCTAGTTTCACTTGTCGATTCCGAGACATCAGATAATTATTAGGAAATCGAAGTAAATAATTATCTAAATTTTATATATTGGTTTCAGAGGTATAAAAGTGATATACCGATTATGGATCGTCTTATGGCCTTAAAAACAGACTGACAAGAACAGCAAAAGAGTGTAAATTATGGCTAGTGCTGCTAATAGGTGTTTGAGTTATTAAATATTTTTGGAAAAACAAAACTTGTGGTAACAGTAGGAACCGGAGGAAGACATTTACAACAATTAAGGATCAAACCAATAGACTCATTTAGGGAGAGGATTTTGGTGGCTCTTTTGTTAGTTATAGTTTAAGTCCTAAAAAGACTCGGTAAGGTATAAATTGCGACGAGTGATTATTTCAATGGAAAGTAGCAACAAGGAAAGAGAAGCCAAATATACAGATATAGAGAAAAGAAGTAAGCACAGCAGACGTGTGACGGGGAAGAAAGAGATTGAACACGAAAATACCCACAAAGACAAACACATTAATTATTGAGAAAAGAAAGATATGAAAAAAGAGAAAAAAATGACTTAATAAATATTCTCGCTGAAATGTTCTAAAAGGATGAATGAGATTAGTAGATGTGTAAGCGAATATGTTTTTAGCGTTTGGTGCTCGAACAATTTAGTAATAATTGAAAGGAAATAAATTAAAAACTAATATGCCAACATTCAGTTTTAATTGAAGGTGTAGTTACCGCCTCTAATGAACCCTAAAAGGTCAAGTGTTGGTGCAAGTAAACTTTAAACGTCTCAAGTAACGTTGAGAGGCGAGGAATAAACAGAGAAGTAAAATTCACCAAAGTAACTAAAAATAATAAACACGCATCTATCAGGGAAGTGAAGGAAAAGGAAAGAAAATTCCCTTGATGAGAATGAATTAGTAAAAACCGACCGCCAAATAAGACTGAATCATTTTTGATCTCATTAGAAACAAAATATAAAATAAATAAAAATGTAAGGATGGATAATAAAAATAAATCCTTTGAACAGATCGCATGATCGGTTGATTTATGAAATCAACGTGTTTTAATAAATTTAGGTGTAATTGTATTTCCCCTTTGTTGGTATAAGATATTGAAATGGATAATTAATAAGATTAAAATAACAGAGAAATAGAAATGTAGAGAAAAGATGAGTGTAGAAAGGCTACAATAAAAAAAATTATATTATACAAGATATTCCCCTCCCCCCTTAAAATATCAACTTTTTTTGTCACATTTTTTGATTTTGTTGTAATTATTGTTTAATTTGTACTGCTTAACGGAGAAAGATAGGTATTAATTGAAATATATTTAGAAATCTATTTATTGTGGTGACTTGATAGAGGAAATACAAGAAACATAAGTTTATCAAAATTACAAGGAATAGTTTAATGATGTATAGAAATGCACGTTTGTAAGAAAGCCATTAGACGTCTTAGCAATTAAGAAACATGATAGTGATTAGAGAGGTTTTTGAAAATTATACTACGTTCAATCTTAAGATGGTGGTAATGAAGGAATGTTACATTATATCATTGGCTGATGGGTAAATAGCATAGTTTAAGAGTGTTTCAAATCAGTTTTTTTCTGAGGTCCTCTGTTCAAATATATTGATTATTTTGGCTAGAAATGAGAAGATGAAAGAAAATTGGATAAAAATAGTACTAAAAATAGTCCACGAGGAAAGAAAATCAACAAATAAAAGAATGAGTCAATCAACTGAGATCCATGCTTAAGGAACCTTAAGCATGGGTCAACAAATAAATGAATAAATATTTGAAATAATAAATCACCGATCAGCCCACTCAGAGAAAAAATAAATGACGAAAACTCCAGAAGTATTGGCGATCATCCTTCAAAGAAGGTTCTTTGAAGTTCAAGTTGACGGTCTTGTTAAATTAGGGCCAAGTATTTTGATGTGTAAGGTGATACCTTGAAATGAATCAAAAAATGATAATATATTTGATATCTGAAGAAAAACCCAACAAAAATTGGTCGATGTCAAATTAAAAAAGGTTAGTGAAAAATAAGATAGAAAAAGTAAGTAAGTAAAGTTGGCGACTGTAGTTAAGGGCGTCCCGAAGGCTCCCTTTTCCGTAGCTACTACACCGAGGTGTAGGGGAGGGCACTACTCCTTTCCCTGGATTGCTCCACTTTACCCTTGATACGTACCTTATAATGCTCAGTGTTAAGCAAGGAGGTATGAAGTACCATTTTAAAAGTCTTTGGTATGACTCGTCCTGGGATTGAACCCCGCTCTCCCGTACCATTGGCGAACACTCTACGCACAATGAGCCGAATAATAATAATAATAATAATAATAATAATAATAATAATAACAAACTTCGTCGAGAAAACCATGACGACCTGGTGAGTTGAATAGACAACAAGAGGAAAAAAGCTTGGTATTTTCCAAGGAGATGCACTATCACCCGTACTATTCATAATTGCCATGATGCCACTTAACCACATTCTCAGAAAATGCACTGCCGGATACAAACTTAGTAGATCGCAAGAAAAGATCAATGACCTAATGTACATGGATGACATCAAACTATCTGCAAAAAATGAAAAAGAACTGGAAACCCTAATACACACAGTTAGAATATACAGTCAAGACATAGGAATGGAATTTGGCATAGAAAAATGTGTCAAGCTAGTAATGAAAAGTGTCAAACAATATAGGACAGACGGAATGGAACTACCAAATCAAGACAAGATTAGAACGCTCGGAGAAAAGGAAACCTACAAATACTTGGGAATCTTGGAGGCTGACACCATCAAACAAGTTCAAATGAAAGACAAAATTAAGAAAGAATATCTCAGGAGAACTAGAAAGCTACTCGAGACAAAACTATGTAGCCGAAACCTTATCAAAGGAATAAATACCTGGGCTGTACCCCTTTTTAGATATTAGGGACCCTTTGCGAAGTGGACCAGAGAAGAACTTAAGCAAATGGACCAAAGAACAAAAAACTAATGATCATGCATAAGGCATTACATCCAAGAGACGACGTTGACAGACTATATGTATCAAGAAAGGAGGAAGGAAGAGGACTTGCTACCATTGAAGACAGTGTTGACGCATCGATACAACGACTCGAGTACTATATAGAAAAACACGAAGGAGGTCTGATTACAGCCATCAAAAACAATACTGATAGCACGATAACCAACAGAATGACAATAACTAAGAAACAAAAATGGGAAGAAAAACAACTTTATGGGTGCTTTAAAGGACTCATGAACAACATCTCGCGCGGGAAAACCTGGACGTGGCTAAGAAAAGGAAACTTTAAAAGAGAAACAGAATCTCTCCTAATAGTAGCACAAAACAACTTCGTAAAAACCAATTAAATCAAAGTGAGAATAGATAACAATAAAATAGCAAATGTAGGTTATGTGGTGATAGAGGCGAAACCATCAATCACATAAGCGAATGCAGCAAATTAGCACAGAAGGAATATAAGACTAGACACGACTGGGTGGGCAAGATGATCCATTGGAAAATGTACAAGAAATTTAAATTTGACTATACGAACAAATGGTATATGCACAACCAAGCAACTGTCTTGGAGAATGGCACACACAAACTCCTATGGGACGTTCACATACAAACGGATCACCAAATCTCGGCTAGAAGACCAGACCTTATAGTAATCAACAACAAAAAAAAAGATAACTTGCAAGATTGTGGACTTTGCTGTACCACAGAATAAAACTGGAAGAAAGTGAAAAGAAGGATATGTACTTCGGCCTCGCTAGGGAATTGAAAGAACTATGTATCATGAAGGTAACCATTATACCAATCGTGATTGGTGCATTCGGTACAGTAACTAAAGGATTATTAAAGGGACTAGAGGACTTGGAAGTTGGAGGACGAGTGGAGACCATTCAAAGTACAGCATTGTTGAGAAAGGCCAGAATACTGACAGGAGTCTTGGAGACTTGAGGTGACTTGCTGTCTCTCATACACCAGTGAGAGACCATCAGCTAACGCTGATGAAAAAAAAATCTCAAAGAGTAAATAATAATAATAATAACGATTAAGAAGAAGAAGAAGAAGAAGAAGAAGAAGAAGAAGAAGAAGAAGAAGAAGAAGAAATAATCTCTGATTAATGACGTTTTAATTTTTGGAAATATATACAGAACTAAACTTCAATGCATTGAGAGGGTGTTGAACATTAAGGCATTATTTTGTTCAGGGACAAGCTCTGAAAAAAAATCTAGTTGTTAGTCACTCTCTTTATTTCTCTCTCGTCTGACAGAATTTTGACTGGCTCTCCACGGACAAACAATGAACATAATAGTGAACTAAAATCTTTTGCGTTGGTGTCAAGAAAGACGCCTTTCTTCCAGAAAGGAATTGTGAGTCTGCTTTTCAGAGAAATATTGACCGAAAAAAAATTCGACAACGGTGCAGCACCCCCCAACAACAAAAGTAGAAACAACGGGAGATATACATTCGTCCGCCGACGACGACGACGCTACATAAGTAGTACTTCGGCTACGATACATGAATCGTATTAGTGCCGGTCACATGACATAAATCGTTTCGACACTGAGAAAATTACACAAACAAAGCTGCTTGAAGTAAATTTTCTGCTTGATTTTACAGAGAATTGTGACTGTTTACTTCCACTGATTAACCAGGCTGAACGTAGATACAGGAATAGTTTTGCATCTATTTCCGGATGTGACAATATTACAAAATATAAATGAACTCGAACACATATATCACTGGGATTGGGACTAGTAACAAGATGTTCTTGAGATTGAATGGTAGTGGGAAAGAAAATAATAAAATCTATAGCTTTTTACGGGGCATCGGTTCTAAAGTAATGGAAGTTGTCACGACTGCAATCCGTAGGTTGATACCTTTTTTGAATAATCGACTGTTCTATCTATCTATCTATCTATCTATCTTTTTCACTTCATTTATATATATATTTCTTTCAGCATCTATCTATCGTCTATTCATTTTAGCTTAATATAAAAATTGTATTTAGTAATAATGCATAATAAAATAATAGATAACTTTATTTTAGCAAGATTTTACTTGAAAGATAAGCGTAAAGTCGAAAATTAATATAAAAATACAAATGAGTTATATGTATAAATGAATATAAATGTGTGTGTGAGTGTGTGTGTGTGTGTGTTTTACTAGCAGAAGAACTCTGTGTTCTAGCTGATGGCAATGCAGTTACTTTTTGAAGGAATTAGGACTTCTTGATCAATGTTAGACTAAAATATTTCGGATGCCTTCGGGAGTGGGTGTTGTTATCACTGAAACCCTCATCCTCGCACTTCCCCACTTTTATATACCCTCAAACATAAACGGAAGTCCAGAGAGTTTCCATACCTAGTTTTTGACAATAAGCTAAATATATACAATAAATAGTTTTCGATTTTTTTTCTGCAAAACTTTCAGATAACCGCTTCACATGAGATTTTCAAGTGGATGGCAACTTTATTTGCTTTTTGAACGAATTAGATCTTGGTTTAGTTCGTTTGTTTATTAGCATATCAACTTTCGCGTATTACTAAACATCAAAGACATCCTTATAGAAGAACAATCATAGAAGAACTGGATTTGTAGTCCAGCGGATAATAGGGTTCCTTCCTTTCCAAAGTCCAAAAGTAAACTTAATAGAGCGACTGAAGTTGGAACTCGTTTACTACTATGTCGCAGTTCGGCACGTTAACTACTACGCTACGTGGACCCTCCGCGAATCAGATCTTAATCAAATTACGCTAAAATGTATGAAGCCCACCTCCCGCCAACAAATACCATTAAAACACTCCCTGACTTTTTAAAAATTCCTTTGCTAAGTTTCATCAAGATTGACTCACGACATTGAACACTCAGGTAACAAGGTAATAAGCGATCAATCAAGCAAATAAAGTAGATTTTATATATATATATATATATATATATATATATATATATATGATAGAAATCGGAGGAAAGTTGGATTATTCAAAAACTTAACTCAGATTTAGATGTGTGATATTTCGTTCGGGCTTTATTTAGCACTTGCTAAAAGAAAAAACCCAGAAAACAGTCTCAGTCTTGAAGAAGTTTGTGAAGATGAAATAAAGCCCGAACGAAATATCACACATCTAAATCTGAGTTAAGTGTTTGATTTATCCAACTTTCCACACACACACACACACACACACACACACACACACACACACACACACACACACACACATATATATATATATATATATATATATATATATATATATATATATATAAAAGAGTGTGTGATGCACATAGACCTTTAAGTAATGAATTGTAAGAGTACATAATTTGGATGATTTAGGTTTTAGATTTGCCCTGCCATAGTAACATGGATCCCCTTTTTTATACACTTATTTTAATTTCATTCGTGAGCTTCTTTCCTTATATAAATGTGTGTTTGTGTGTGCTTGTTTCTGTGTCTACGTTCAAAATGTTCCTTTTTTTATCATCATCTTAAAAGAAAATCGATTTTCAACAGTGTATTTCTGTATTTACCAATATAACTAGGGAAAAAACGGTTTATATTGTTGACAGTGATATAATCTTTTTGTGTAGATTAAAGTATATTTATTTATTTTAAAAATGATTTTGTTCAACTATATCTTGAATACCATTTTGAAGGCTGTTTATCTGTTTTTGAAGTTTATGTTATAAAAGGGTATTTTCCACATGCTATTTATAATTGGGTTGTCTTCAATTTTATGCTGATTGGTGTTAGTTTTTATTGTAATATTTTTGGATAGATATCAAGTAAATCCATTTCTACTTAAAAGCAAGTGCTAAATAAAGCCCGAACGAAATATCACACACACACACACACACACACACACACACACACACACACACACACACACACACACACACACATACATACATATATATATATATATATATATATAATCTACTTTATTTGCTCCTTGGTAATGATATAAAGATTCCTGCTCTTTCACATAAATCTGAATCAAGTTTTTATTGTAGCATTTGTAAAACATTTCTCTATTTTCTATCAACCTTTGCTTATTCTTGATTAAAAAATTCTCTTAGATAATTTCAAGACATTACTATAGCAGCGTGTGATCAGATTAGATTTTCATCGCCTGAATAAAAATCATGGACGGCCGATCTATCGATATTAAGGGTAACTGGCAAAGATAGCAGCGAAATACCGTTTATCGAACTCAACCATAATCCTGAGTTATTGGAGACTGGTCAAAGATCCTTATTTTTCGAAACGCATTCGGTTTTTCTTTATCTGAAGAGAACCAAATCCCTATATTCTATGGCACCGATGTTCGCAAAGATAACACTCAGAGAGGAAAATAATGTATTGAATAGGGAACATTGTACATTAAGACTTCATCGCTAAATATATTGTTCCATGAACAGCGATGTCAGTTATTTAGTTGTCATTTAATCTCTCTGGTCGTAAATATCACATCTACAATTCTGCGCTTGCACCAATTCACAATGTGTGTCTGTGCGCATTAATGTGCACGTCCATTTGAAGACATTAATTTTCCTGTATAACTTACTAATACTATTTCCTTCTTATTCTCGGTGACATGGTTCAAGTCTTCATCGGATACCTGAAACTGCAGATAAAACCGAACCTTAGTATTGGATGGGTTTACTATAGAAATGATGATCGTTTTTTACACCATCAGTCTCATATTTAATAGACCGACCTTGTGTGTATCTTTCTGTTAAATATAATTAGCAATATAACATAATTACTAATCAACTTTCTCCTTTATAAAATGTTTCCCATAGGAAGTCACACGCTGAAGAAAACAGTACAGGAGTTTTCGACTGACACTACCTCCTTTATAAATTACCTTTTTCGTATTGAATTAAAATAAACTGATTTAATTGGATGAATATGATGAAAATATGATAGTGTGATATTTACTGATTTTGAGTAATTCAGATTGCTTTTCAACTTGTTGATATAGCATATAATATAGCATGTGGAGTACCATTGTGCATATAAGATTTAATGGGAATAACTTAAAAATATGATGGGAGGGTGTAATTCTGATTTCAGATTTGAATTCAGGACCTTAAGTTAAAAAAAGAGCAATTACTTTTAGTTGCAAACGAAAGTTTAGTTTTTGTTTTTCAGTGTTATACACTTTCAGAGAAGAACGCTTCAGGTAAAACCATAAAAGTAATTATTTGAATTGAACATTCTAACTCTTTGAAATGAAGTTATCATTTTTTAAAATCCCTTATCGACTAGCAATACTTATCAGTACCTTCCCGGTTCTTTAAGCTGAAAGTTCAAGTATCCTGTCTCTCTCAGTCGAATTCATGCCTTTGGGTGAGACGCAGCTGCAAGGCAATACTTAACCTAAAATGGGTCACGGGAAACAGAGCTTTTTTTTGCACTTTCTCTTGCCTAGGGACATATTCCTTGACTCGTAAAACTGACAAAATTCAATTGAATTTTTTAAAATGAATTAGCACAAAATTATTCACTCGTGAAAACAGTTAAAGTTGTACATAGAAGAGAGACAAAGTGGAAAAATACTTTAAAAAATTGTTTCATGAACTTCTTGGCATTTAAGAAAAATATTGTATTTGAAAAGTTAAATGATCAAAAAATAATTTTTCCTTTTTGCAGTTCATCTATTTTGCTTTCCTTTTGCAATAAGATGTCATTGACTCTATGTTCCTTCAAAGTTTCCTAACTTTGTCTGGAACAACGAACATATTATGTATGATTATGATAAGAAAGCAGAACCCTTTATACGGGAAACAGTAAACAATAATTCACTCTTTTTTTGAGGCGGAATCATTTATTACTATCACTGGATACTGTATTTTGAAATTAATTTGTTTTCACGATATAATCATAGAAGCGTTATAGAATACTCTCATAGCTATATTGCTTCTTAATGATCACAAGAGAATATTTTAGAAAAAAAAATGTACATTAATTCCGAATCAAACGTTCCGTAACTTTTTCTCTAAAGTTGAGGCGAATTATAAGATCTTATAATTCCTATCTTTTTGTAATTTGTTAGTTCCAATTATCAACGATTTCATTGGCTAATATCATTGCAATAAAAGATCAAAACTATCTAAACAATCAAGGAATTTAGTTTTATTTTATTCATTTTTATCATTTGAATTTTTACTAAAAACCCATCTTAAAATCTATTTTCTTCTACATTTTCCTTAATTCCCTTAAGTATTTCTTTACTGTAGCACATGTGGTTAGGCAGTCATCATAAGCCGGTCGACTTGTTGGCTGGAGACATAGGCTGAACCCAATTCAGTGAATGAACTTCATAAAAAAAATATCACTCAATAGAGGGCGTAATAGCTAAAGCACTAAACTGCGGCCTCGAAGTGAGTTCGAACTTCAGCGGCGCTATTATGTCCACTAAACCAAACCCTTGATGGTACCAACAATGTCTACACACCCTAGTCGTTAAAGCTCGATTAAAGGAGAATTATCAAGACTTTGTCTATTTTTCCGATGTAAGCGTTCTTTGTTTTAAGGATATATCACAAATTCTATACTGTTTGAAGCTTGGTACAAAAGTAAAAAATATACCATTGAAGACGAAGCAGAACACATAATCCAAACCCCTGCAAAGATAATTTTAAATGACAATGAATTATCAATGCGAAAATTATCCATCTAATAGGGAATTCATGAACATTAAAAAAGGATCTGAATAGTTGTCAAAGTATTCGCATCTGCTTATAAAAGCGTTGTGAAATCTAAACCAAAAGCTGTCTGTATTGGCCAAGCTATAGAATCAGATAACCCGCCAAAAAGTACTGCATTGCACCAGTGCCTTTCACTTTAGCAGTTCTGAAGGATTATATATTTGGTTCAAAATGGCTGAATTCATAAATCGTCTTGGTTTTTGCGTAAAGTATGATTCAGTTAGAATATACAAAAAATATTGTTGAATGAGGAAATAGATAATATCCTTTAAACGCATTGTCCTGGTTTCATCACACAGTGGATGGCAGACAACGTGGACAACAATCCTAAAGCTCTTGCTGGCAAGAGGTCTCTTAACGCCATGGAAATCAGCTCAAGATACGGAAGGAGTTGCACCATCATTCATGATGCTGAGAAAGAAACATGAAATGACTGCAAACGTCACAAAGTACAAAGGTGTGCTTATCATGTATATGTAAACTACATGGGAACCGGCCTTTCTAAAAACAATTTTTTAAGAGCTTCCAATACTAGAACTGTCACATGTTATACAAACAATCTGTTACTGCAACGTCCTTTGGTACTTATCCCACTTTTCATTATGAAATAATCGTCCTAACAAGTTTGGTTTTATTTCATGAACAGTGTTGGGTGAACATTACGGTAAGGAAATTATATCCTTTCTATTGGGTTTGAAACTAAATACCCTGACATATGTTTACTATGTGCTATTGTTTGTACAGAATAGGCCAAGACAACTTTGTAACCCAACTCCTACACTAAAGTTTGATCAACCATTGTGGCCGAAAGCGATGAGGATCATTAATGATAAGTCTTTGTATATAGTAATAATATTGGGAGTTTCTTCAGAAATCTTTATTTATGAAAGTTTCGGGTCTTGTACATGTGGGATGAGTGTCAAAAACTTCTGAAACAAGTGATATCGTCAGAAGAACAATTTGAAAGTGTAAAATCAGCAAATCAGAGAAGAGGAAATTGAAGCTCGATTGGACACAGTGGCCCTTCAACCAATGCCGGCAAAGATGTCAGCAAACATTCATATTGAACAATCTACATCGTAGACGAAAAGTTCAAAGAAGTTATGAATGATATATCATCTCAATCCCGCACTACTAAGTATTGTTGTCAGTCCTTACGCTACGTAGAATTAATAAAAGATTACATCACTGCTGAGATAATAGGGAACTGACACCACTCCGCAACCGTGTGAAGAATGATAACGTTTTTCACTGCATCGGCACTAATAAATTACTCTAAAAGTATGAAATTATAACTACTAATATTAATGGAGTTATCTGAAAAATATATATGAACAATTTTCTCGCTTTGGATTTCCCACTGTAAGAAGTTAGTCCTGAGGTGGCATGTGGAGTGATCTGATTATTGAGCTGGTGCATATAAAACCGTTGAAGAGTAGAAGCTGTATTACTAGAGGACACGGAGTTTCTGAATCGGTTAAAGTTACTTGGATTAACACAATGCATCGATGTGCCAGCGTATACAAAGCACTAAATTATGTCACCAATTTACAACGGCGAACAAGTGAACAGCATGTAGAATTTTCCAGTAATCGTATCGAATGAGACAAGCAAGATATTACGAAGCTGTTATCCTGGTTTGATGTGCATGAACCATTTGGCTTTGAAGAGACTCTGCTGAAAATGTCTATCTACCATTGAAGTTGGCGTCAGCGAATATGATGCCGAGAATGCAGGTGGAACAAATTCAAGCATATGTTTAAAAAATGTGTTCAAAATTTCATAATAAAGAGAAACACCAAGGTTAAGACGCTGAATGATCTCCTTCAAGTGAGAAAATCCAAAATCAACATCAATCCAATAATTTTTGTCCATCAGGTTGACTGGATTGGCACAATCGTTTAAGAACATTCATGATCATTTCGCATACGAACTTAGGTATGAAACAAAACCGCTGGTTAAAGATGGTCTCATAAGAAAGCCACAGAAGTCAAAACTGGGACAGAACCTTATGAACCAGCATAATCATCAATGAAATAGAAGTATCTGTTGAAGATGGCAGGGCGCTACTTAAAAACTCACGTCGATAGTATCAAAACGCTTCTTCCCATTCATGTCGACGGTATCAAAATGCTACTTCAGATTCATGTTGATAATATCAAAATGCTTTCAGTTGCATTCTGAGAGCATTCCACTTATAGAGCGTGGCTACTTACAAGTCTGTCAATGGAAAGGATTGCAACTAGATGTTATTGATGCAACAAAATAGGGTTGTAATCTTGTTGACAAAATTTTAGTCTAAATCAAAATAGACCAACGGTAAGCACCTGATTAACTTATGCAATTCTTCCTTCGCAGTTGTAAGTCATCCTCAAAAAATCCATGTGGAACAAGCTTATCCACTTAATAGATTATCCTGTTTATCCTAAATAACCACAATGGGCGGTGAAAAAGTTTATTCAAGATCTATGCCGGGAAGCATTTGATATGTAAATATAAACAGGATGAGCTTTTGATCCATACCAAATTTGCTTTATTAGAAATAATTTCCGGGTATGATCCTATTTTGATCTTTATCGACCTGAATATTTTAGAAGTTTTGTGAACTATAAACTGTCAACATGATTTGACTCCAGACTGTGACTCTTTAGATTTGATTTTGCATTGTAAGATCTTTGTAACATTTCTTTGGTCATCATTGGAGTTTCTTATCACATTCAAATTCTGAATAAAAAGGTGACTTGGCATGTTGTGCTACTTTACACAAAACACGTGTCTATAAATAGATTCGCTACAGACATTATATAAGGAAAGTGCAGGGCATGATACAGCTTGGCATCAGTATAGTTACAAAAGCTGCTCGGATGTTGGATTGTCTTTGGGGCTGATTTTTGGTTTTTAAATCCAAGGTTGATCACCTACCAAGAAGAGAGGGAGAGAGAGTGGGTGGGGAGAGAAGGGGACTATTGCGGATTACAATAAAAATATAGATTCTAATATCTTGTCGAATCTCCAACGATCAGTAAATATCTTACGTTAACAAGCATCCCTGTCTTTTCAGACGTTCTTTTACCTCCACAGTAAGAAAATCTGCTTCAGATAAGAAGCGATAAATGTGAAAAAGAAAAACCCTCCTAAATCATCCTTCACGAAGCCAAGATGTTATAAAAATCTCGGAAGCATTGCAGGAGCAAAAAGGCGTGTTCAAAGAAAGAAAAATAGTTGATTGAAAAGTAGCTTATTTATTTCGTGGTGAAGTGCTTTCCAGAAAGTGTGTAATGTCTGGTTAGGCAGGGGCATTGCTGATCAAGCAAGCTGAGTAAATAGATGAACAAATTCAGCTATATCGACAAATTTCAAGAACATTTGAATAGCATGTACGCGGACACACACACACACACACACATACACACACTTACGTATTTCGGAATAAATCGAATTTCTGTGTGTTCTTTTCTTAACATCAAAATTGCCTTTAAGGCAGGATTAACGTACTGTATGTACTATATATTCCAACAAATGGTGTTTATCGCAGTCATGGAATATCTAAATTGCATAATTATTTTTAAAAAGCAGGTTTAAACAAAAACTGTCTTGTGCTATTTCTAATTTTTCTTTATTTTCATCCATATATGCAATAGTTTTGTATATAGCGTTTTCGAGAAAAACAAAAGATTATTTTGATTTTGTTAAGTTTTAATGAAAAGGTGCAGTTTGCACGGTGGTTCGTCAATATTTAGGCTTTTTCATTGCCTTCGAAAAATACGCCGCCAACATAAACGCACAGGCGAAATGAGAAGTTAAGAACAAATTGTTTTGTAACGGCTATAATGAAAAGAAAAAGCATAAACTTCCACGTAATCACACAAATATATGTTAAGGGTCTTTATTTTCATGGAGCATCATTACTATCACTTAAAAAAAAATTTCTGGCATGATTTCAAATTGAATGTCTATCTATCTTGAAAAAATGTTCATGTGAAACGCAGGTTCACGGAAATATATATATATGTATATAATGAGTTGGAATTATCCCAATACTCTACCGATTTTTTATTACACCGTTTTTTTGCTATAGCTAAACACAAGATTAAGGTTAAGAATCGAATATTGATTTTTTATACTATAAATTATCAGTTACATTAATAAAATATGTTTTACAGATTGATTCTTTACTTATTAAGATTACTTAATGTGCGTATGTGAATTACATATTAATTCTTTGTTTATTACGATTGCCTAAATTACTTGATATACTAAATTGTTCTTAATATAAATAACAGGAATTTTTACGATAATTTGTAGGATTAAAACTATTTTTTGTAAATTAGGATAGAATTTAATTATTATTTCATGATAACAAGAATTATATTTTTAATATTAGGTAAACATAATAGTCTCAATATAAGTAGAATATAAATTTTATCTAGATTTTAAAAAGTCGTGTACCACGATTTACTTTTTCTTGGATTAGGTTTTTAATTTTCAGTTGTATCAAAATCAGGGGTAACATTTTTTTATATATAGGATTGTGTAAACACTATATAAATGAAAAATATAATAGATATGATATTTTCAACTTTAAAATTTCTTACCTTGATTAAAAAATAAGATGAAATATATAAAAAATTATTTTAATTAAAATTATTTTTATTAGAAAGAATAAATGTTAGGAATTTTTTCAAATCTCATTTTCGCCGGAAGCAATACGAAAACATTTAAATAAAATTTTGAATTACTCATCTGAGGAAGGTTTTAAAAACTTGAAATAAATTTATAATGATACTAAGAAAGTGATTTTTTCTTTTGTCTTTATATAAAAGGATTTTTTTAGCTCTGCACGTCAAGTGTTGATGCATCATTAATCACAAATGAATTATACAACAATAGCCGTTAGTATTGAGCACTTAAATTGGATACTCCTACCCCGTTGATTTCCTTCTTGGATCATATAAGAATATATATATATATATATATATATATATATATATATATATATATATATAAACGATAAAAGGGAAGAGGAAGGATTTGAACTCGCACTTGCCAGCAGAGAAAATTGGTTCAATATTGGTCAGTATGTCTTTAAGTCCTATTAATTTAAAATGCTGAAAATTTTACAAAATTTTATGCTGTATTTTTCTTTGTAAGATATTGCCTAAGCTGTGCGTTTTAAATGTAAAAGACACCCTTACTATAAACCCAAATTGAATATATGACTCTGTCCAAATGTCAGCGAACACGGCAAAACGTTTTTTAATCTTTTCTAAAAGTTTAAAATTCTTAAAGCCCCCTCCCCAACAGTAGTTTAGAAGAAAAACTAAAAAGCCTAAAACTCCCTATGCTACCACAAAAAAAAAAAACAACAAAAAAAAATTTACATTTGCAAAAGCTATATAATTCTTAAAGCCCCCCTCGGCTCTCAACGGTAGTATAGAAGAAAAACTAAAAAGCCTTGATAAATGTCCCAATACTGAAAAAAAAAACCCCAAAACATTTCAGTACCAGTATCAGAAGATAGGTGAAAATATAACTAAAAGTCTAACTAAAGTACCTTAATCCTGGACTAAGCCCCCACTTTTTTTTACGTACACATGGGAAGCAGCATGATGGACGTAAAGGTATTTGAAAAAACCCATTGATGGCCAAACTCAATACCTAAACAGGTCCTGGACGTGAGTTTGACGACTTAACGCTCAGGATCGTTAGTTCAATCGGGGAACTACTGCTGCTCCTCTCTAAGAGTGGCTTCTATAGAAGAGAATAAAACAGCCATCGAAAGATAACCATGACCCACACTCAAACCACATACACAAACCGCATCGCTCTTCGCGCGGGTAAAAAAGGGGCGCGTCCTGCTGAGGTTGGAGCCCTGGCCTCAGTGTTCGAAAAATCAGCTACAGAGCTCAAACAACAAAAACTACTAAAATGCTAACAAACAATACAAATAGCGACATTTAACGTTAGAACCTTAAATAGAATAGGACTACTACCAGAGCTAATAGCATCGGTCGTAGAACATAAGATAGACATAATATGTATACAAGAACACAGATACATACACACCGAAGATATCAAATATCACGAAACTGGCAATGGATGGACGCTAGCCACTGTATCGGCATGGAAAATCTCTGACAACGCCGCAGTAGGAGGGGTAGGATTGCTTATAGGACCTAGAGCATTAAAAACGCTAAATAGCATTGAGAAAATACAACCTAGGATGATGGCAGCTACTTTTAATGGCAACCCCAGAGCGACAATCATCTCCTGCTACAGCCCTACCAATGTTAGTGAAGAAACTGAACTAGTCACCTTCTACGATGAGTTATCCTCATTAGTGCGTAGCATCCCGAAACACAACATGTTAGTCATTGGCGGAGACATGAATGCCCAAATCGGGAAAAACGGAAACAACAAATACAGCCTCCACAACACGTCAAATAGGAATGGGCAACATCTAACAGATTTCATGATAGAAAATAGATTAGCATGCCTCAATACAAACTACCAAAAAAGGGAGGGAAAATTATGGACATACACGTATGCGAACAATAGTAAAGCACAGATAGATCACGTCCTTATAAACAAGAAATGGAAAAATAGTGCAATGAATTGCGAGGCACACTCCTCTTTCGAGGGTGTGTCCTCCGATCACCGAATAGTCACTGCAAAAATACGGCTAAGCCTACGAAAAAACGCCAAACGAACAGCGACCACCAAACACTATGACTAGGCCCTTTTGAACAACTGAGATATAAGAGATAAATACGTATTAGAATTAAGAAACAGATTCGAAACACTACAAGAGAAGACGGAAAAAAAGTACACCAAATGACGAATATGAAAATTTCGTCAATGCGCACCTCGAGGCAGCAGCGAAATGTATTCCAACAAAACCTAGAACTAAATATAGAGTCCCATGGGAAACGTTAACGGTGAGAGAAAAACGTGCACTAGTGAAAACAGCCTCCAAAAACTATGGAAAAACCCCAACGAACACAAATGCCCGAAAACTAAAAACGGCATAATATCAATTAGCAGGCATATATATAAAGGAACAGACAGAATACATTCAAAATCAGATAGATAAGATTAGAGACTCTGTGGAAGATAGACAATCTAGGATAGCCTGGCAAACAATAAACGAAGTGAGTAGAAGAAAGAGCGCAGCCAAAGCAAAACTGAAAGCTGCAAACCAACAGGAAAGAATAAAACTGTGGAAACAGCACTTCGAAAACCTACTAGGAAACCCACCGAAAGTAACACATGAACCAATCACCAGAATAATTAGTGAGCAATTGGACATTAAACTAGGACCGTTCACACAAGAAGAACTCGACTCGGTTCTCAGAAAAATTAAAAATAGGAAAGCTGCAGGGCTGGACGAGATTCCCCCAGAAGTATGGAAGACCAGACAATTCGACGACATACTTTTCCGACACTGCAACGCAGTATATAATCAAAATCCGATTGATGGATGAAGGGATGCATTCTCCCCTTCCCTAAAAAGGGTGACCTCGAATTAACCAAAAACTACCGAGGTATAACAGTTACATCCATAGCAGCCAAAATCTACAATGCCCTACTACGAAACCGCATAGAACCCAAAATCGACAACATACTTAGGAAAAACCAAAATGGCTTCCGAAGAAATAGATCCACGACCTCACAAATATTAACCATACGTAGAATCCTTGAAGGTGTACGGGCAAAAAACCTACAAGCGACATTAATATTTGTCGACTTTACCAAGGCCTTCGATTCCATTCATAGAGGAAAGATGGAACAAATCCTACTAGCGTACGGCCTACCAAAAGAAACCGTGGCAGCAATAACGATTCTTTATAGAAACACTAAAGTAAAAGTACGATCACCAGATGGAGACAGAGAATACTTCGACATTGTTGCAGGAGTACTACAAGGGAACACGCTAGCTCCATACCTATTTATCATTTGTCTAGACTACGTACTTAGAACATCGATTGTTAAAATCAGAGAGAACGGCTTCGAGCTGACAAAGAAAAGAAGCAGAAGGTACCCCGCAAAAACAATTACCGACACCGACTACGCCGATGACATAGCGATACTGGCAAATACACCCAACCAAGCCGAAACACTACTGCATAGTTTGGAACGAGAAGCCGAAACACTACTGCATAGTTTGGAACGAGAAGCCGAGATGTGCTATAATCAAACGGGTGACATCTCCACTCTAGATGGAACCCCTCTTAAACTAGTAGACAAATTCCCTTACCTAGGAAGCAGCGTCTCATCAACCGTAAAGGACATCGACACGAGGTTAACGAAAACATGGACAGCTATCAATAGGCTATCGATTATATGGAAATCAGACCTAACCGATAAAATGAAACGCAGTTTCTTCCAGGCAGCGGTCGCATCGATACTGCTATATGGATGCACTACATAGACTCTAACAAAACGGCTGGAGAAGAAGCTAGACGGCAATTACACAAGAATGCTGCGAGCAATCTTGAACAATTTCTGGCGGCAACACCCCACAAGACACCAACTGTACGGTCACCTGCCTCCTATCACGAAAACTATTCAAGTAAGAGGAACCAGACATGCAGGTCACTGCTGGAGAAGCAGGGACGAACTCATAAGAGATGTACTCTTATGGACCCCCACATATAGCCGAGCAAAAGCTGGACGACCAACACGAACATACATTCAGCAACTATGTGAGGAGACGGGATGTAGTCCATAAGACCTGCCAGTGGCGATATTATACGATAGGGAAAAGTGGCGAGAGAGGGTCAGGGATATCCGTGCTACCAGCACGACATGATGATGATGATGACATATATATATATATATATATATATATATATTTCCCAGTTTATATTATGATGTTTGATGTAGTTTTAAATCATCATAAAAGTAAGTAAAAAAAGTAAAGTTAGCGACCATAGTCGAGGGTTACCCGAAGGCTTCCTTTTCGATAGCTACTACACCAAGGTGTAGGGGAGGGCGCTACTCCATTCCCAGGATTGCTCCACTTTACCCTTGAACCGTACCTTATAATGCTGAGTGTTAAGCAAGGTGGTATCAAGTTCCATTTTTAAAGTCTTTGGTATGACTCGACCTGGGATTGAACCCAGGTCTCCCGGGCCATTGGCGAACACTCTAACCGCTGGGCCAATAACAGAAGATAAAATCACACACACACACATACATACATATATATATATTTGTTGAGAGTAGAACATTAATGGGGTCTCAAGTAACAGACAGATAACATATATGAAATTGGATTGGTGAATCCTTCGCCTCCTACATAGATATGAACTGAATTTTTTTCTAGAATTTTCAGTGTAGACTGATCAATCAATATGAATGATATTCACTACTGAATTGAAATAGATTAACAGGAACCAGGTTTATGATAAAAAATAATTATTGCATAAAATAAACACTTCCTTATTACTAGACTGCAGTCTTTTTGGCGTGCTTCTATAAATGCAGACAGGCTTGAATGCCCCAACTATACCCCCACCTCCCGCAAACGGTTAAACACTCCTAAAAAAAGTGGTGTCCTGGGCGTGACACTAAACTGCATCTGTGGGTAAGGATCTACTTCCGGAACTCTTGGGAATGTAGAGTTACTCCTTCATTGCCATTACTCCCAGGTCCACTATGATCCGGAGTGATAAACATTGAAAATTCTACAAATTATGATTTACTCTTTGCAAGCTTTTTATACCAGCGTTGTCTGATAGTCTTTCATTGGAATCTGAATGAAAGCAAATCTCCTAAGGACTCTAGGACTCTTCTGAGTATTATAGCCGATCTTAACAATGCAGTGGTCTGTATTGTCTCGATTCTTTCTCCGATTTCTCACTGTTCTAATCTCCTTTCCATTCCCTCAGGCACCGTTCCAAGTTTATAAAATACAATAGGTATCACCGTCACTCTCATGCTTCATATTTTTCTCGTTCTTTTGCAAGGTCCAAGTATTTCTTTATACTTCACTTTCTTTTATCTTCACTCTGTGATCCGCCGAAACAGCAAAATCTAGAATACGGCAAGTTTTCTTTTTCTTGTCAATTAACACTAAGTTTGTTCTTCTGGTCGGTAATCCGTTTGCATCTCAAAGTTCCCGGAAATTTATGCGTCTCATTCCCTAGGACTGATTTTGGTTTGTGTATTTAACATTTATTAGCATGATCAAATTTTAATCTCTTGCATAATTCCCAGTAAATCACCTTTTCTAACTAGTCATGCCTTATTTTGTACTTCTTTTGTATCAGTTTACTGCACTCGCTCATAATGTGATTAACCTTTTTATCTCTGTCACCATATAATCTACACTTACTATTCTGTTGCATATTATCAATTTTTGTTTAATATATTTGGTTCATACGGCGTTATTTTGTGCAGCTATGAAAAGAGATTTAGTTTCTCTCATGACACTTCCCTTTCCTAGCCATGTGCAGATCTTCTGTGCAACCACACCAGTTTGTTGCTTGGCGTATTCATGCAATTGTTTTTTTCCCATTTATATTTTCTAGTTTTTACCGATTTTGTTTGGTCTTATATTACTATTGCCATTATTGGTTGTGGTAATTAGTATTTTTGGCTCTTTTTAATATATTTCTCGAGTCCTTGTATTGGTACATTTACGCAACCAAATACTCCCAAATCCTCTTCCTCCTTTTCTTGATACATATTGTCTCTCAGGTGTAAGGGCTGGTGTCTTACAAGTTTTTCGCACCAATTTAAACAAGTGGGTTTTCACTGAAATCTGAGTGAGATAAAATCTCCTTTGGTCTCCAGGACTCTTTTATTTATTCAAGCTGATTTTAATTGTTTCCATCGCATAGGAATATCGCAGAGAGAAAGCAATAAATTACTCTTAATTGCTTTTTTAAATTTGTCTTTTATGATATAATTGAAAAAAAAAGAACAAAAAGCAAAGTCAATTGCTTTCCGAGACCAGATCACAATAAAATCAATAAATGTGAGACTTTATAATATCATTAGAAACATGTTAACACTTCCACTCAAAAATGAGTCGTATATAAAGTGTCTACAAAAGAACTAGTTACTATTCATTAATTCTCTTACCAAGATACTGACAATCATGATAAACAACTTTGTATGGAAGCACTGGAACTTTATTACTGTTCACCCATTGCTAAAATCTTGACATGCCACAAATCCATCATCACCTTCTTTTGTGCAGGTCACTTAGATTTTATAACAACTGCACTTTATAAGAAATCATTTTAAATAGTTTTTGTCAAAAATTTCAAAGTGTATGATGCAGAATTAAAAACCCGTTAACAGCCCTCCTTGTAGATTTCTCTGGGCTGAATACGTAACGAGCACGAACACGCACCAAGATTATGAACAAAAGAATAGACTCATGAAGCTTGGTAGAAAATTCTCTTTTAGATATGTATTTGTTGATCTCGACCAATATCAATTTTTGACTATCACCAAAATATTTTTATTCTTGATTGAAAGGGGCATACAATGCTGATATTTTTTGTTTATAAGAAATTTCACTTTTTAACTTCCAACTCGTTGTGGATTGACATTTTAGAGATTCCCGTTTTAGTTGTGATTTACGTAATATTTCGAAAACTTCTCGTGTAAAAAAGATGTTATAAGAGAGACCAATGCCTCTTATTGCCTGCTTCAGGCTATGCGGAAGATATCCGGCTTGAACATCTATATTTGCAAGATACTTTAGATTATCTGCATCAGTAATTGTTTCTGCGCGATACCGTAGGCTTCTTGGGAAACCATTTTCTTTCATCAGATCTATTGACATTCGTCGTACATAATTTTGGTACATTATGAATATGAATGGTGCCAATATCTTTACTTGTAAGATTCCAGTGACAATGTCAAAGAAATCAGTGTCATCATCTGTAAAGCATCATTATAGTTGTAACAGTTTCTTTGGGAAATCATATGCTTCAAGTATGTTCTAAATCTGATTTGTATAGAATCAAATATCCGAGAGTCAGAACGTCGCGATGATGATGATGGGTTTTATTTATTTGCAAACTTTTACAAGATAAGCTTACCTATATTCTAACCATTTTGCTGTCTATAATACAATATTCCTAAAAAAATAAGTTGTTGGAAGATTATTGTGAGTTTTAACATTAAAATATAAATTGCCTATTCCTCTACTTCAAGAGTTTCCATGCTAAGATATATAATTATGAGGAGGAATAATATAATTTTACGAAGTCGTTTCTGTCATTTGAATCACATTGACATTTTTATTTTGTCTCTTGTGACATATGTGTGTAAGGTCGAAGTTCTTTCACCAAGTTTCGTCCAATTACATGCTTTCTTAAATTTCAATATCCATTTAAATTTTCAAAATCCCGAAACATATAAAATTCTTTTACGGTAATTCGTTTTACCCTTTCGTTTGCAGTTTATTTTCATTCGCATATTGATTGTCTTATTTGAAAATATTACTTTTCTAGTCAAAGGAAAAGAAACAGTCTTTGCTTCAATCAACCTTCCAACCAATGCATTGATAGAAATATACCTAAGGTATTCATTAAGCAGTTGGACAAATACTTTTTCAATGATCGAACAGACTCCATAATGTTTTTCTAGGGATACACCAAAAATTATAAGTGAAAAGAAAACATCTTTGAAATTCTGCTAAAATATAATAAAAAACATAAACACAGGAACAACCCCTGTCGGTGAATGCAAAACGAAGCGACATTATATTTCAAAGTGTTGCGTTCATTGCTTGGAGGAGAAAATTTTCTTGTTTGCAGAATAATAAAATAGCAAATAAAAATAATCAGAACTAACCCCAAATGCAAGTATAAAGATAAATTTTTATCACACAATTTACTATACTGATATGACTATAATGATTAAAAACAATTTCGCAACTATCGATGTATTTTTAAAAATTAAAAAAATAATTGCAATACGTACTTTTAACTTTTATCATTTAGAGTATTCAAACTATTTTCTATATCTTTATGGTCATATTCACAAAATTTAGGCCGATGCATCCTTCGGCCTTCTTCAGGTATTTCTAGTCAAACTCGAGAGCCTACACAGAACTTAAAACTGGACTCTTTATTTAATTCCACGGGGATAGATTATTCAAATTCAATTAACAATAACCGGTACAAGTATTCCTTGTTATTTTTACCTATGGTAAGACTTGAACATGCATATAATTTCACTAAGAAGTTCATAAACTAAACACCTATATCCGTAATGTTACGTGCCCTACTGGAAAATTAGGAGTGAATTTTGGGGATTTATAAACGTAATGTTTTTATCAACACTATGAATTACTACTCATTACTATTATGCACAAGTTTTTTTTATATTAATTCATATAGCAATTTTTCTAGCATTTTTGATTATTAGTTGCCATATCATATTCATCTCTATACTTGGTCTACTCCGCAGATATATAATAACACTGGTTTACAAAGAAATTGAGGCAAGCACAAAAATACCCGTTTTTATCTAATTTGAGGGTGCTGAATTCAAATTTGAAATCCGTTTTTTAAAGTATGTCTGTTCGTCCATTGAAGTTCGTCATTATTGTTGACTATGTTTCCGTTTATATTTGTACTATATATATGTATGTGGCTATACAACATATACGATTTGGTGCCTGAAGCAGGTTCGCGCTCGCATGGCGTGATTTCGAACCTGAATTAAACCTAGACGATCAAGGAAGCAGCCGATATCAACACATCAAGAAAATGAGAAATGAAAAGCAGAAATGAATATGAAACAAAGAAGAGAAACTAAGAGAGAATCGGAAACAGAATGCAACACTTCAAGGACGAACGAGACACAAAAAGAAAGAAGAAAAATGGAGAGATAGAGGAAAAGAACAAAGAAAAATGCAACAGACTGGGAGAAAGAAGAAAACCTGAACAGACCAACAACGAATAACAGAAAAGATGAAAAAAATAAGAGAAACACTCCAAAGACTGTAAGTAAATTGCTCATTCGAGTAATGTTCTCTCTGTCGATTCATATTAGGGTTTTGTGCTGAAAGAATTTAAAATGATTATTAAAAAAATGAGTAATAATGACAAGTGGGAAGTTAAAATTTAGTCTTGTTGGCTTATATATTAATGTTATTTGGCCTTTCTAAAAGATAAAATGGAAATAATTTTAGCCCCCTCCCCCCAAAAAAACGATTGAACCCTACATATAAAGCATAGAAAAATGATGAAAACTACTATATGTAATTTTGAATCGTAGTGAGGAAGAGAGAAAGAAAGAGAGTAAGAGGGAAACATACAAGCAGGTTGCTGTGAAAAGAAAAGAAAGATGGCCCCTGTGGACAGATATACTTTACCTGTGTTAAAATGATTGACGGGTCATAATATAAACTTCTACTTGGGTTTTGAGTTTTAATTTTTATGAATGAATTTGATACTAAGCAAAATTTTTATGACTGAAATTTTGAAGTAACTTGTGAATGCTGTTCTAGCGCATGGTAATTTCAAATTAGGATTTTAATCCGAGATCTGAAAAAAAAAGAGTTTGTTTGAGTTTAAAGGCGACATTAGAAACATTTTCTTCTGTTTTATATTATGAAATTTGACGAAAACCATTCAGAGGGGATATGATATTAAGTTTAGGAAGATCTTAAAATAATGTTGATTCTAATTTTTTTGGAATATTGGGTTTTCGTGGTATAGGAAATACTTTTTTGTAGGTTTCTGTTTTTGAGCAAATCACGGGCTGACACGAGATTAGGACAGAGATTCATCCAAGTTATGTTACAGATTGTTTTGGGCATACGGTAAGAAGTAATTCTATAGAGGAATTCACCGTCCCATAGATTTGTTGAAGGCCTGTGGTGGCCAGTATTTTCAGATTCGAGTTCTAAGTTGATGAAATAAAGGAAAGAAAGGCGTGACTTGCTCCAATATTTTGTGGATGAAGTCAGAATCTTTCAGTCCAGATGATGTTTTGGATTCGTACGTGGTTTGGCAAAGTGGAATGAATCTAGAAAAGGCGAGGTGCCTATATCTTAGTAGCCACGAGGGTTCCTGATTAAATTGAAAAGCAACCCGGCGAGGGTGTGATTAGTTAAAGCATGTTCCTCAAGGGTTTACAGACCAATGGGCACGGTAACAGAAACTTAATAATGAAAAAAAAAATGAGTAACATATTGCTAATAGATATTTTGTGTGGTCTATTTTTGGTGGTTTACTGCATGCATGGCAGATTGTGATACATTTGGATGTATTGTTATTTTTTAGAATTGTGATGCATTGTTTTGGGCCATGATTTTGTAGATTTATGAGGAATGTTTTGGGCCTTGAAGATATTGTTTTTTTTTTAGTTGTGGAATTCTCCAGTTACTCCAGGTAGGAACCTGCTGAGCGAAGGAGTGGAGCGCGGTCATAAGGAATCCAGGCGAAATGTATTGCTGGAATGACCAGGGTCACTAGGTTTGTGACCAGGATCTGGGACCAGAGTATGGTCCTTTTATGGTTTTGAGATTCTTCCAGGAATTGCAGAGTGCCCTATTGTGTTTGGGAGGATGAAAGATGCATCCGTATTGTACTGTGGTGCACGCATGTCAGGATAGCCAACCGCGCAAAGGATAGTATGAAATAAATTTAGATGCTAATTAGCCCGAGCAAGTGTTACATAGTTAGAATGTCGCCTTTTTTTTTTTTTTTTTTTTGCTTTGGTTCAAGTAATTTCTTTTTGTATTTTTACTGATGTGGTCCTTGAGCATTATTTGTAAAATGTGTGTGAAGTGGGTGGAGACGGACGTGAAGAAAAATTCCACATGTGGAATTTTGAAAAATAAGAATGAGATGATTGTAACATATTGACCCTCGACCGAGCCATCAATCAAGAGATGTACCTGTGTGAATAAGCGGAAGAACAGCGGAAGCAAGTGGGCATTAAACAATAATATAACCAGCACACAGACGGCTTGAGTCAGTTGGAGTTAGTTGGGGACAAGATGCCGAATTGAGAACCAGCGGCAGACAGAGAGCTTTAGGCCCTCAGTGACCCACGCTTGAACCACCTTAGCCAAGACGAGAAAGAAGTGCCGCTATGGTCAGAAGAACTTGGATCATCATGTAGCAGTCTGTCCTCGTCTCCAACTCAGCTCTCATACACAGCCAACGTCAACTCTTTCGAGAATAAAGAGTGAGAGATTATATTTTTATAAAGAAGTGTGTTCATTCGTTCATTGAAGTTCGTCATTATGTTGATTTGGTTTCTGCTTATATTTATATTTATATTTGTATATGTATGTGGCTATACAACACCTCCAGATGAATTCAGTCTGAATTTTATAAACCAAATGCATAGAAATAAATACAATATGGAAACCATCAATTAAAAAGGTGAGAAACAATTGCAATATGAGTTAAGTTTGGTTTCGTTTGGTTTTATGGCATATCAACGATTGTAAGTTATTTAATACCAAATCCGGTTTATACATATATATTAGATATATATGATTTGTAAACATAAGCCAATAAAGTAAAATGGTTCCAAATATTGTATGTATCACTAACAATTCGATTAAATATCACTCACTCGTTTACGCACAGTTGAATGTTCAATCAGTTCTATTTCAAACACTTCAATTTATCATAAGTCATTTGTTTGTACTCTGTTTAAATGTCAAACAGTTCTCTTTGATAAATAGACAGGACCCTTTCAGATTCTATCCTTCTGAGCCAGAGTGGACCTGGGAGCGATGGTAATGAAGGAGTACTCTGCATTCTCCAAAGTTCCTGCATTACTGGAACCTCATCATAAGATTTTTTAATATCATATCAAGGACACTCATTAGAGGGATCTTACCCCTTTGCAGAGATGCAATTGGTGCATTCTACAATCCCAATTAATATGAGGTAAGGTAAAAATCGTAGACAATAGTAATTAGTAGTATTTCACCCAGTTTATAAGTTCCAAATATTTATCCTGATTTGTTAAGCAGGACACGTAGCATAATGGATATCGGCGTTATACATATGTAATGCAAAAATTCACAAAAATCTTCCTACAATTTTTACAAATGTTGATCATCAGGTAGGCAGCAAATTGAATAGAATTTCATCTAATTTGCTGTTTACCACTGAATGAATATTCATAAAACGTAAGTAGAAGACAGATTTCTCTAAGACAGATTTCTGTAAGACATATTATTGCATATAACATTTCTTATAGAGTATCGATAATTTTTTTAGAGTTTACTTTGCAATTTTCTAATTTTAGAACACGCACACACATACACATACAGAAACATTCATACATACACAGAAATACACTCACACATATATGTATGCATGTAAGTGTATATGTGTGTGTGTGTGTGTGTGTGTGTGCATGCATGTACGTTTGAAGCACATTAGTTGCAAACACATATTGAAACTTTCGGTTGTTGCATGTTTTCATGATTAACAGGCATTACGAGAGAGTGGTACTTGGAAAACACAGAAGCTAAAAACTGAATCGGATTTACTGCACAAAAGATCCAGGAAATCTCTTGGGGAAAAATTCAGTGGAGATAATCAACGAATAACGTATATCAATAACAAATCAAATTGTATTAGCAAATATGAGCAGTGGTAGGTTTGAATTATACTTACCTATATAACGTATGTTTGAATTTCGTGCAATCATTCTACGAAGCCAAACTATTCCTCATTACCATCTGAATATTGTTCTATCAACGCGAAACTCTGAGTAATGGAGGAAATTAAGAATATATATATGTATATATATATATATATATATATATATATTGCGTTGAACACTCTTTCTGACTTTTTATGCTTGTTTAAAAAGATAAAAAAAACTTACACACACACACACACACACACACACACACACACACACACACACACACACACACACACACACAAACGTGTGTGCGCACACACACACTTAGATATATATATATATATATATATATATATATATATATATATATATATATATAAGCAAAACTTACCTAATAATCAAAAGTTTGTGATTCTTTTTCTTTTTACGACCACTGTTTCATTTGCTAGTATTAGCACTGCTTTAGATTTTAATCTGATGTCCCTGTTTTTAGTTTTTAAATCAAGGTTAGTAATACTTATTTATCGTAATATATATATATATATATATATATATATATATATATATATATATATATATATATATATATATCATCATCATCAACATGTCGTGTCACCAGCACGGATATCCCTGACCCTCTCTATCCACTTCCCCCTATCATTCATCGCTTTTGGCAGGTCTTCAGGGTTACATCCCGTATCCTCACATAGTTGCTCTATGTATGTTGGAGCTGGTCGTCCTGCTTTTGCTTGGCCATATGTGGGGGTCCATTGGAGTACATCACTGATGAGTTCGTCCTTGCTTCTCCAGCAGTGTCCTGCGTGTCTGGTTCGTCTAACTGGTATAGTTTTCGTGATGGGAGGCAGGTGGCCGTACAGTTGGTGTCTTGTGGGGTGTTGTCGCCAGGACTTGTTCAATATTGCTCTCAACATTCTTGTGTAATTGCCGTCTAGTTTCTTCTTCAGCCGTTTAGTTAGCGTCCAAGTAGTGCATCCATATAGTAGTATCGATACAACCACTGCCTGGAAGAAACTGCGTTTCATTTTATCGGTCAGGTCTGATTTCCATATGATCGAGAGCTTATCGATAGCTGTCCATGCTTTCATTAGTCGTGTGTCGATGTCTTTTTCGGTTGATGAGACGCTACTCCTAGGTAGGTGAATTTGTCTACTAGTTTCAGAGAGGCTCCGTCTAGTGTGGTAATGTCGCCTGTTTGGTTGTAACACATATATTCAGTTTTGTGTGCATTGACATGGAGGCCAATTCCTGTGGCGGCTCGTCCCAAACTATGCAGTAGTGTCTCGGCTTGGTTAGGGGTATTCGCCAGTAACGCAATATCATTGGCGTAGTCGGCGTCGGTAATTGTTTTTGCGGGGTACCTTCTGCTTCTTTTCTTTGTCAGCTCGAAGCCATTTTCTCTGATTTTGACGATCGAAGTTCTAAGCACGTATTGATTTGATAAGTGTATATGCAAGGGATCTATCGTTTGTTGATATACATTTAATTTTTGAACCAATGTATATAATGATCTATATTTTATCATTTATGGTAACCCAGCTATATCTTCTGCAGGTTTATTGTTGAGTAAGCTTAAACGTATTTTTAGTAGGCTGTAGTTTTTTTTCCGTCTAGGTATATATATATATATATATATACGTACGTGGTGCATTCAATAACCTTCCAGACATTTTTGTACAGGCGTTTAAAATTGTCGTAGACTCTTGGAAATTGACTATGTTATTGCTATACATCTTATGAGATGACTGACCAATTTTTATGATTGCAGCTTCAAATGAACAGCTACAGTAGCAATTAGAATACACCCTATTAAACCCTGATTGTCACAGCTGGTGAATTTCAAAAATGCAATCTGGACGTCAGGACAATTTAGAAGAACGATATGCAATAAAATTCTGTTTTAAACTTGGAAAAAATGCCATAGAAACGTATGGAATGCTTTAGACTGCTTTTTGACCATCTTGCACGAATCGAGCATCAGTTTTTGAGTGGCATAAGAGATTCAAGGAATGAAGACTGTGAGGGATGATGAGAGGTGCGGGAGGAGTAAGGAAGTCAATACACCAGAGTTGATTGGCCGAAGGGTTAAGGTTAGGGTTACTATGTTGAGGTTTTAAGGGAGTTCAGCAAGAGATTCCGTCGGAAGAGGCCAGCACTCTCCAAATCAGGTCAGTGGCATTTCCACCAGGACAATACACCAGTTCACAACTCCATCCTTGTCACAGACTATTTGACCAAGATGAGCATCAAGACAGTTCGTCACCCTCCCTATAGTCCAGACCTTGCTCCCAGTGACTTTTGGTTATTCCCTAAGCTCAGAGACTGTCGTTATGAGACAATTGAGGAGATGAAACAGGCTGTAACGAATGTCATTGACATGCTCACACAAGAGGACTTCCATGGGGCCTTCCAGAAGTTGTTGGAACGGTAGAACAAGTGCATTGCAGCCAGAGGATATTACTTCGAAGGGGGCTAGAGTTTCATGTGTGTACTATCAATAAAAGTGCCCATCCGAAAAAAGTCTGGAAACTTATTTAATGATCCTCGTATATATATATATATATATATATATATATATATATATGAGTGTGTGTGTGTGTGTGTGTGTGTGTGCATTTGCGGGTGGATCAAAAAGTCTGCAGTCTAACATGTATTTCTTAACAGAATTTTGATCTGAAATTATTATTGTATATTCTTAAATCTATGAATGGAATATTCGCCACAGAATTAAGGGTAATGCAAAAAGAGAAGATTATGCTGAAAATTATGTATTTGTTTTTTGTTAGATTAGTCCCATTTTTATCATTAAGTAAGTAAGTAAAGTTGGCGACCTTAGTCGAGGGCAACCCAAAGCCTCCCTTTTCCATAGCTACTACACCGAGATGTAGGAGAGAGCGCTACTCTTTTCCCTGGATTGCTCCACTTTACCCTTATTGCTGAGTGGTAAGCAAAGAGGTATCAAATACCATTTTAAAAGTCTTTGGTATGACGCGATATGGGATTGAACCCAGGTCTCCCGGACCATTAGCGAATACTCTACTCACTAGGCCATTGAACAACAGATTTATTCACGAAACTGTACACACTATTAATTCTCAAAGAAAATAATATCTTTGCTAATTAATTACCCATTGTTGGTGTGTTGGAGGAACTTATGGTAACATAAATATAAGCATAGCATAGCCTTCACCAACACCCTTGGCGCTAGACTATAGAGGATATATAAGACATTTATGAATGCTTGTGTTACGTGTCACAATTCAAAGTTCAATAAAACTGGCCTTATAAACGGTAGCAAAACGTTGAACTTGAATTGGTGTTCGTTTATTGGATATGGACAGTTACGTGAGACTTGAGAGATTTAGTTAGATTGAAAAAGTCAGTTGAGGACTAAAACTTCGTCGACGAGTTTGAGGCGAAGTGAGATGCTGTACCCTTTATTGGGGGTGGGAAACGGCTTATAAATGAAAGGGTGACTCCTTTCTGATGTCGATAGGGAAGGGCCACTCACTCCACCATAACCTTGTTGGTACTGGTCGAAAGATAATATGTTACGGCTGAAATGAATGTGAGGCTTTTTTTAGCAGTGTGTTTGTTGACGTCTTTCGTCATTGGGACCAAGTGACAACCTCTTTCTTATAATTTAGTCGATTATGTTATTATGACAACGTAAATAAATGCAACACACGAAGCGTACATAAATTAAGATAAGTAAATCATAAGATAGTTATATACTCGCAACAACCAGCTGGTTTAGTTAAAAGCCAGGGTTTCGAATGCTTATTTTGTAAATTTACAGTGCCTCCCAAACAAGAGAAACACAATATTCTTAATCTATTTCTACAAATCATAGGTCGGGTTGATAAATGTCCCATCTAATATTTCCTCTCTCTTTCTTTCTCTTTTTCAGGTTGCAGGCATCAAGGAACGACAATGAATAACGTAACGTTTATCTACGATGACATCGTGGACGAGATGATTTCGTTGAATTCGTCAAACGGGTCATTGAACAGCACATTTTTCTACGACCCGATGCTCATTTTCTATCGAACCATCATTGTCAGAATCAACGTCTACGCCTACCCGGTCATTTCACTGATCGGTCTGACCGGAAACTGCCTCGCTTTCATCACATTCATGTCCCTGAAGCTGCGCAAGACATCATGCAATCTGTACCTGGCCAGCCGTACCATCATGGATTCAGGCATTTTGTTGTTGGTTTTCCTCTACTGGCTCGAGAGGTTCGACATATTTCTGGTAAACTCGGATACGCTGTGTCGAGTCGTGACGTTGCTCTCCTACATATTTGCTTTCCTCTCCGTTTGGCTAGTGGTGGCGGTGACGTCAGAGAACTACGTCAGAATCTGTCACCCGTTCCGAGCGTCGCGCTTCTGCACAGTGGAGAAGGCGAAGAAAGTGATTATCATACTAGCACTCATCAGTTGTATGCTGTATAATTTCGCCATTTGGACGACACAGTCCACCGTGCGTAACAACGTTGTTAAGTGCCACAACAACAGCGCTTACTCTCGGCTACTCTCCATCATGACCTATGTTGACACGTTCGTAACCTTCTTGTTGCCGTCAATCCTCATGATTTACATGATCATCTCTATATTCTACAATTCGTTCCAGCTTTCCAAGAGGCAATCATCGAACATGCCGGTAATCCAGAACAATCGACGTGGTAGAAGTGATAAGAAAAGATCCGATCTTCAGAGTAAAGTCACTCGGATGTTGCTGGCTGTATCATTGGTGTTTCTAGTCCTGAACCTCCCGCTGCATGTCTTTCGGATTCAGGCCATCTTACCTTCATTGATAACAGGGCGAAATCTTGCTGATATGATCACACCATCCGCTTATCTCATCAACAACATATTCTTACTGCTTTATTATATCAGCGCAGCTATTAACTGCTTACTTTATCTCGTATGCGGTATCACGTTTCGACACGAGTTTGTCAAACGTTTCTACTATTGCAAACACACGCAGCAAACATACAATGATACCGACTCGGGTCACTTGTCCACAGATCGCATGCGCACAATTAACGATTTGAAGAGGTCCAATGAATACGAACTGTCGCTTATGAAAAGCGTCGGTGCAGACGAGAATGTCTCCAAAAATTTGGATATTGAGAATAATCTGGCTACTGATAGTTAAGTGTCGACTCTTCTTCAGTATCTAAAATAAAAATGGTGCTATACTAAGCAAGTAAACAATACAAGATATACTCCTTCGTTAATATATTTGCATCTTTCTGTAGATGAGAGGAATGAGTATTGTTTGTGAAAAAGAGTCCCACCAAATTTCGGCTAATAGAAACTGGATACTAGTGGCTCAAAAATAAGGCAGGGTAACCGAAATGAAAAATATTCTGATGTTTTGGTTTTGTGACGAAAATACAAGCAAGGACATTCAGATATTGGATTATTTCTAAGCTGGAAAAAGCAGAGAAGATATGAGACTTAAGTGAAGACCAGTTTGGGCTGATTTATTTTTTTGAATAAAAAAATAATTAATGACAGACTTGCTACCTTGAGTAGCCAAGACCTAAATAATTTCGTGTACAGTAAAAAACAACAACAAAAAACAAAAAAAAAAAACGAACTAAATAAAAATAAGAAAAAAGGAAAAAAACAACAAAAACAAAAGAAAGGCAAACAAAATCTACAGGAATCCCGGCAAAATTGATTAAGCTTTCTTGACAAGCTACGTTTCTTCTTCAGATATTTCCAGCCATTTCAATACAGAATGTTCAGTGTTTTCGCAAATGGTGAGTTGAAAATGACAACGAAAATTAGATACGCCCACTACTACCCCCCCAAAAAAAACTAAAACAAACTAAAAAACTGAGGCAAAGAAAAAAAATTAAAAAAAACCCAAAAACCGAAACAAAATAGCCAGCCTAAAATAATTAAAGAATTTAAATGTTGAACTCAGTGGATCAAAGCAACAATTTCATGCAAACTTAATCTTTACCTCTGATTTGGGAAGTTCAAATGTCTATATATCATTCACATTTTTATTTCCTTTACACACACACACACACACACACACACACACACACACATATATATATATATATATATATATATATATATATATATATATATATCAGTGGTCCGGGAAACCGGGGTAAAATCCCAGGTTGAGTCATATCAAAGACACAAAAAATGGTACATGATACCTCCTTGCTTATCACACAGTATTATAAGGTACGGATCAAGAGTAAGTGGAGCAATCTAGGAAAGGAGTAGTGCCCTCTATATTTCTGTTTAGTAGCTATTCTTCGGGTGGCACTTGAATACGGTACGCCTACTTTATTTACTTATATATATATTTATATATATATATACATATATCATTGAAAATTTCATGTCATTTATATATATATATATATATATATAAAATTAATGAATTTAAGGACTCTATGGAAAAATGTTTTCAAAACAGTTTCTTCCTCTTAACTCAGTGTTGCGAGGACCTGCTAATCTACAATTATATATATATATATATATATATACTGCGTAACGTATCAGTTTGATTTTCCATACTGTCCTCCATTTTATATATATATATATATATATAAATTTTTCCGTTGGGCCAATGAGTGAAAAAAGCAAATACTTTAAAATGAATTGGTCCACGAGTTAATTTACTTTTAAGTTATTTATTTTTCTTCAAAACGTGTTTTTGACGTTTTAATTTGTCTTCAGGAAATAAATGTTTCATTTGAGTTTTCCCTTTGTTTTTTTCTCGTGGCAACTGTTCTTTTAGAGTTTTTGGTTCTTTTGAATTCCAGGATTTTGTCTGTGAATGTTTTGTTCGAATTAATTGCCTGTGACAAACTTTGGTCTCTGCAAGTGTTATTTCTCTCTCTCTCTCTCTCTCTTTCTCCCTCCTCTCTCTCTTTTACAAGAGTATATTCTGTGTGTCTGTGTATCTGCGTGGGTGTTCGTGTCCATTTATGTGAATATACTTTCAGGTTTATTTTTTGTTCTTCCTTTATTACTTTTCTCCTAAATAATGTATGATTGTTGATATGCCATAAAGTTTAACTGACTACTAATCTTCCTCCTTGAGTGACTGTGTGTGTGTTTGTATGTGTGTGTGTGTTTAGTTAGGTTCTGTTTAATGTAGGTTTGCATTTATCCATGAATTTTTTTTTTTATTTGAAGTAATGTGTAGTCATCAGTTTGGTATATTAGTATTATTTTAAATCTCATTACAGCTTTCGGAGGTGTTTTGAAACATAGAATTTACTGTTTTCTGGTTATTTAATATTACTTCTGTGTGAGGGTATTCTGTTATTTAGAGCTTGACCTTATACTTTTTTACCCTTACAACATTCGATTACATAGACTATGATTTTTGAATTGCGGCTTTAGTTTTTATTTATTATGAATGTCATTTTTAGGTTTTCGATGGGTAGGATTTTCCTTCTATGATTATATTACATCCTCTACATCTTTTATTTTTGCATTTTGTGACATTTAAAAAATTCTAGGTTGTTTGAAGCTTTTAATGATTTTTGTTGTGTCAAGTAATTTTTTGATTCTGTCATTGTTTTTAAGTTGTTCGAGTTTTCTTTATTTCTGTGAATATTTCCAAGTTGATTTTGTCGTATGATGAAACGTATCCTAAAGGTTTTTCGTAGCTATTTTTGGGGGTTCGCAGTTCTTTTAAGGTACTTTTTCTGCTAAGTTGAATCCCTAATTTATTAGTGAGGCTGGGTATGCCCTCTAGTGAGGAATACGCGTAATTCTTCTCGGTGAGTTTTTCTAAGAGTTTTATTAGTGAATATGGTGCTTAATCTACGTGCAAGAGTGCAAGGAATGGATTTTATGCCGTTTTAGTGGTGGTGACTATTGAAATTGAGGTATTGTTGGATGTTTGTGGGTTTTTGGTAAATGTCTGTTATGTTGCCATTTTCGTTTTTAATGAGGATTTCAAAAAATGGTTGTTCTTTAAAGGTGTGTTCTATGGTGAATATTATTTTAGGGTGAAGGTTTTGGAATAAGTTTTGTAAATCGTAATCTTGTCCTCTGGGCTGTCCAAGAATATTAAACAATCATCTAAGCATTTTTTTCATGATATAATAAATTCAGTTTTTATATTGTTGTAATATTTTAACCCATGATGTCAGATTGATTCTCTTCCAAATATGCTAAAGTTAAGGTGGCGTATGTTGATGCCATTTTAGTTTCCATAGCTGTTCCAAGGGTCTGTATTTTACGTTATTGAATTGGAAAAAGTTATTATCTAGAATTAGTTCTATACCATCAGTGATAATTTTTTTGTTAGACCTTGCGTGGAGTGTATGAGTATGTGTATTTGTTGATGTACGTGTATTTGTGTGTGTGTGTGTGTGTGTGTGTGTGTGTTTGTGCGCATGCGTGTATTGTATATGCATATGTATGTGTCACATGCTAAAAATTTCCTATGATGACGTCAGACCGGCGTTGATAATTTTTTTATCAATGTGATCCAAGCACTTCAAAACCGATTGAAGAAGTGTGCGGACCGCAAGAGAGACTATGCTGAAAAATTAACCACATTTGGTTAAATTCAATGATAGTCAGCCTATGAAATTTTCAGTCTATCCATGTAGACGAACACGAATTCTCACGTGAACTGAATGATACACACGTACACATACGCTCACACAAATACAAGCATGTGTGTGTTAGTGTGTTTCTATGTACGTGTCGGTTTGTGTGTCAAAAGCGTAATCCAGCAGAAAATATTGATTTAATGGAGTTAACTTTAAACTGCTAATCAGATCCTTCACTCCTTTCCAAATAGAAGAATCAGTATCGTCATGGATCACTTAAGCAACGCTAACGCAACAGGTTCACGAGCCGTCTGATGTATAATAAAATAAAAGTGGATACGTTGATCGGTAAAAAGGAAGGTATTTCCGTTTGGTTAATTTACCTTGACTCGGAAAAATGTTATTCTCTGAGATTGTTTAACAATCGTAATTCCATCATTTAGTGGCAACACTTACTTAGCAACAGCAAAACATCGATATGAAGGAACTCTTTCAAGTTTCGTCATGTTGCTATTTCATCAGATAATTCTTGTAGACTTTTTAAGTTAATTCTAAAATTATTCATGTAACCAAGCGCTGTTTGATAGACAATTAAATGTGATTAATTTGTTCAATATTCCAATATTTACGGAGATAATCCACAGTATATCAACTATCAAAACTGATTCATCGCCATATGATGTTAAAAATAAATAAAAAAGAAAAAAGCAAGAAGTGAAAGGAGAAAACAATACGAAGATACAGAAATTTTTATGTCCAGCTCTGACTAAATTGTCTAAGTAAATTTGTATTTATATTTATTATAAAACATGAAAAATTTGAATATGAATTTTTAACTTTAAGTTGTTTCTCTTTCAAAGAGATGAATATAGAAAAGCATATTATTGGTTATTGGAAACATTTAAGTTGAGCAAGAAACTGAAGCTCCACTAACAGAAGCGAATGCAAATAAACTGAAACAAGTACCAACTTCAGACTAAAAAGAAACATAAAAGCAAAAATGTAATACAAGAAAAAAAAAAGAAAAAAAAAGAAACAGTTGCAGTGTAACACAAAAAGGTAGTGCAAAAACCCCAAAATAAAACAAACAGAAGAGTGGTAACCCCGTGGTGTAATGCTTAAAGCGCTGGACTGTGGAATCGCGCTATTACGTTCACTTTCAGACAAATACCCTAGGGAAAAGTATGAATCCCTTTATCCTCCCATCTATGGGTTAAATATTACCTCTACTCTACTTCTAAAAGGATGGATTTGGCATAGAGAAGGTTGATATTCCATTAAATAACAAACAAATAAAAAATAACACAAAAACAAGCAAAACGTAAAGATAACGTATCACAAAACATTAAAAATAGTTGAGAAAAATTTTTTGGTTTAGATTTAGATTTACAAAAGAGGAAAATTATTTTTGTTAAATTTCTTAATAACTTATATGAAATATTTTTCACAGACGTAAACCTTTTCCTCGTGTAGGAATTTTTACTGACAGACCTTGGGATACACTTACACACTTTTCATTTAATTTGGACATTTGAATTTTTTTTACTGCCCAAGAGAAGAGAACACTCAAGTTTTTGAGTGTAGAAAAAGCATCCTTCCCCCCAACCCAAACAAAGCTAAAAAATTTCATCAGCATAAATAAGTGGGATCTTGAAAAGTATATTATTTTGTGTAAGGTAAAGTTAGCTTACAAAATGATTTGCTTTGAGATTCTGCTTAGGCAGGAATAATCTTGAAAGGTGATTGATTTTGGAATTCTTACATAAAAGGTAAATAATCTTGAACAGTTTATATAGTTTTCGGAGAAACACAGAACAGTATTTACTCAATCAATTGCACGATTGGTATGCAAAGAAAAATGGTAAATGATTTTGTTTGTATTTTTTGTTTATAAATGTATTAGTAGAAAGGTAAAAAAAAAACAAAGTTTGTCAACAAGAGTAGAACAAACTTCAAACATTTTCTAAAGTTATAAAATAAAATATATTATGGAGGAAATGTTTTTCCAGTTCCCACTTATCGAGATTAAGAACTTATATATACATATTGATAACTTTAGGAACTTTCATAAAGTTCTTTGTATTGTAGGTATGGGAACCTTTTTTAAGATATTAGTTTACCAATGCCTGAAGAATGCCGAAGAGTCATTGAGGCCAAAACATTGTGAAGATAACAACCACAATAAGAAAAACAGCCCAACACCTAAATAATATAAATTAGTCAAGTCCGACAAGAAAGTCAGGAAGTTGTCTCATTATCCTAGTCATTATATGAAGACCTGCTCAATGGATTTTGTCTTCTATTAATTCCCTGCTCTTGCAGAAGAAGGTGCAGCCATGGGCCAACTCCGTAAGAGATCCTTTTTCTATAATGTTGGTGTCTCTCGGGGCTGCGATATCAAAGTTATAACGTGCGAGTTCCTTGACTAACAAGACCACGATAATAAAATGAAATAATAAATTAAAGCTTTCCTTTGTTTTTGAACAAAACAGTTACAAGAAATACTACTGATTAAGCATTACTCATATATATATATATATATATATATATATATATATATATATAAGTTATAGGTACATAAAAATTTAAACATACAGATACTAAGAGACATATGCAATTAGGGAGATAGCAATATATGAAAAAAATTATTGGAATCGCAAGTGCCCTTTCATCTGACATTTGTCAAGTGACAACATCAGAAGTCCTTTAAAACAAGGTAAACAGATAAAATGGATAAAAGGGGTGGTGGTAAAAGTGAGAATTATAACAAGACCAAGGGGGCGGAAAAACATTTTTAAAACCACCATGAGTCAAGCAACAGTTATCTTGCACAGAGTTGGCCTATGAAGTTGGATGTAAAGAGCTCTAAGACATCTAAATGTTGTTTTGTCCTGGTAAAACACCAAAGTATTGGTATTTGACATACGCACCCCCAAGCGTTCGTGTGTGGTACAAGGCCGTTTTTAAGGTGGGTCCAGTCGCAGGGCCGTAGCCCAGGTGCATCTGGTAGTCCCCCAAAATACCTCGGGCCCTGTCGGCATTCCCCTTTAAAGGGGCGCCTCAGGCACCAGGCGATGAACCCCCCCGAAGATGGTTAAAGCCTGGGCGGACGGCCCCCTGATGCCAGAGGGATCTCCAGTGCTGAGGCACACCCGACCGGAACCGTGCAGTGCACAACACAGCCGGCCGAAGTGTGACCCAACAATTGGAGAGGCGCACCGACACGATGATTGGTGCACAAGACACCTAAGTACTTATCGTTATAATTAACCGCACAACTATTTATAGCATTCAAATGCTCACAGATGGCAGAATTGAGCAATTTTGAATGCCCGTATGTTGTGCAGTTTCGATTATCTCTAGGAACATGCTGTTTCACTCTAACCTCAAAACACTCTATATATGTGGCATTGCAGCAACATTCAAATTTATAAATTTAATTGCTTTGTTGAAGGATGGGGAGCACATCCGTATGAGTAGAACGAAATGCTGCTCGAGTTATAAAGATAGTTCGAACCATAACTGCATTATAACAGTGTGTAACAGAGGAAGAAACCTTCAGTTGACTAGGAGATCCAATCTGGGGATGTCTCACATAAACTGGACATTTAGGAGGGTCAAATGGCCTTATGTTATTCCTAAACTTATTAACAGTTTTGTTAATGGTAGCAACAATGACGTCCTCAGGATACTCGTTACCCAAAAATGAATTTTTAATCTGTACAAATTCAGTTTTGATTTTATCTGAACAAATCTTAAGAGATCCGAATGTAAGACACTTGATCAGGTTTACCTTCCTACACTTAGGAACAAAAGTATCCCAACTCAAATACTAGCCAGTGAACGTAAGCTTTCTGCATATACTAGTTACGAAAGCCAACGAACTTCGTTCAACCTATACATCTAAGCATAATTTTTGATTCTGCCATTTGAGCATTTGAATGCTATAAATAGTGCGGTTGATTATAACGATGAGTGCTTTGGTGTCTTTTTTTGAACACTTTTAAGCGTGGAGAATTTTTCTAGTTGTGGTTCAGAATGGGGTTACTGTCACCTTTTTTTGTCTGACAGCTGGACGCAAGCTGCTCCGCATTTCCCTCACACTAGGTCAGACTTCACTAGCAACTGACGGCCGCGAATGTGTATTCATTTCTAAAAAGAAATGAATATTTTTGCAGCTTGCCTCAGTCTTATCATTATTTTAAAGCCATCTTTAGTTAGTCATTTTTCTCAATTTTTTTTAGTTAGGTTCATTCAAATAACATAAGCGTCTTACTTCTCCCTTCTGGTTGCCTCCCGCAACCAAGGAGGACCCGCCTCTAATGGGTTCCCCAAATAGCTCCCAAACCCTCTTTGGGGTCTACCCAGAACTTTCTGAGGGTTGACAGAAGGAAGCATCTGAACTCACTAAGGAAGCCTTCCCAGCTAATCCGGAAGAACACGTGGCCAATTGGCCAGCCCTTCTTGTCTCTTTGCCAGGAAAACCCATAGAAACAGTTTATTCGGGCAGTCCTATTTAACCAGAACAACAGCCGACGGAAAATGCAACACCAGCCTCCAGGAAAATTTGTCAGAAAATCCCGGAGGAGTATGAAAGGGATAGGGTAGGAAAGAATGCCCCTTTTTTCCAAAGCAGTGTTATCTTGCCCATCCCTGAAATATCTTCCGAAAGCTCCAGTGAAACCCAACACATCGGTGCCAAAGGAAACTGCCCGAACATCTTCCAAGAAAAATAATCTGCCACCTTCTTCTCCAGCGACCAGAAAGACACCTTCAACGGAGACCCTTTCAACAGCAACACAGTCTTCTCCAGCAGCAGCAGCACCCAGGAAAGTCACATCCCCAAGACCAAAAGACATCCAGACCCACAAGGAAACTCCTATGGACACGCCACAGAACCTTAAGAGAAGAAGGGATTGTGGGGAAGGCCAGGCGAAAAAACCACTCCTAATCCCCAGCAAGATCAATCCCAACAACCCCCCGCCCAAGAACAACACTCCAATCAACAAGTCTCCCCATCACTAGAAACTCAAACACATCCAACCCATCCACAAACTCACCCAACCCACCCACAAATGCCTTCACCCCTCCACAAAAATCACCCAACCAATTCAACTATCCCTCTACCTTCCACTCTCCCTTTTTTCCCTCTCCCTCCTCCTCAAACCCGAACACAATCGGAGGACAGGTTGCAACGCAGCTCAGCTAAATACACTGAAAACCGATGCGTTTCTCCATGGATGTTGGAGGAATGTTCAGAGATGGCTGAATTACCACTGAATTCGGCACCGGCTCCTTGAGACAGGCCGTTGGCATCCTTACCCTCGTGGATTTCCGAACAATCGTGGACACTGAGTTGGTAAGTGGTCAGAATGACTCTAAACGTTGCCAGCTTGAACGTGAGCTGACTGAGGGATCCAAGCAAGTTCACTTGCTTGGTGAACTCTCGAACCTTTGTGTGTGCAAAAGACTCTCGAACCTCTGCAGTGCACTTCATTTGAGTAGATGACAATTGGATGCTGAAGGGTAACTTTGAGGCCTTTTCAGCATACGGTAACCGTTGCAGCGCATGTTGGCCGCAGCCTTATGTGATTGTCAATCTTGTCTTAGCAGATGACGGGGGCTGGCTGGTTGTGGCTGATGTTGCCGTTAAAAGCTTCGAGTTCCGGGTGGTCGCAGTTTATGCGCCCAATTGCATTGGCGAGAGACGCTCTTTATTCCGATGGTTGGGGCCGGTCCTCGACGATTCTAAACGGTTAGTTTTAATGGGTGATTGGAATGTGATCCTTGATCCCAAGTTAGATAAGGGCGGGCGGGATGCTAGTGGGTCGGATAAGTGTGAAAGCAGTCTAATCGACTTGCTGGCTGAGCACAATTTGATCGACAGGTTTCGTCTGGATCACCCAGCACGGGAGATGTAGACGTGGTTAAGAGATTCGCTCGCTGGCCAGATTCGGTCTTATCTGGATAGTGTTAGTTAGAAGAGCAGACAGTGACTTCCTTACTTGTCCCACGTTCCACTGGATAAGGCAGACTGACCATAAACTTGTTATGGGTCCGTCTGCAGTTAGTCAATAGGCCTAGTCTGTCCAGTTACTGGGAAGTCCAATTCCTCCTTACTGGAGATAGGGAACTTCTGGGAACGGCTGGAAACCCTAATTCAGCGGGCACTAGCGGGGACGGTTACTGGGAATAAGTGGTGGGGATCCCTTAAGTATAGAATTAGGGACTTTGCCATCAAATACAGTCGACATCTGAAACTAGATAGCGCCAAGAAGTCGAAGTTTTTAGACGATAGACTTTAGCAGGCGGTGGAGAAAGGGGATTCCCTAACCGTAGATCTAGCTAAGATCGAGCGTTATAAGGATTTAGTAGTTAGAACTAGGCTAAATAGTTTCCAACGAAGCTGTGAAATGTAATGCATTCGTGCATGAGGAAGAAGTACTATGGTTTCCCCATCGGTACATCGAGTTCGTCAAGTCCCCGGATGGCCACGCGCTACGGTTAAATCGTGAGGTGCGCGACGCCTTTTAGGCGTACTTTCGCTTTACGCGTTGTCCTGGTCTCCTGGTTCAGAAGTTTTGCAGCTATTTAGATGATTTCCCTCGCCTTGGGAGGGAAGAAGCGGCTAACTGCGAAGGTTTGGTTACTGAATGTAAAGTCTGTAACGCGTTGAAGCAAGTCAGCCTCAACAAGTCGCCGGGACTGGATGGTTTGCTCTACGAAGTGTTCTTGAGAATGTCGCACATGTTTGTCCCTATTCTGACGGATTTGTTCAACCATTGGTTTGCCCAGGGAGCAATTCTGGGTAGCCTTACCAAGGGTGTGATCACATTGCTGAAGAAAGGTGGAAGGCATGTTTGGGAGGACTTAGATGATTACAGGCCCATAACTCTGCTAAACACAGAGTTAAACATTTTGGCCCCAGTCTTAGCTAACCGTTTGCAGCTTGTCATCAGCGATTTAACTGGACTGGAGCAGAACTACGTTGTGAAGGGAAAATCGACCCAAGACAACTTGCATCTGGTTCGTGAGATCCTAGAGAGGTTAAAAGCCGCGCTGATCAATTTAGATCAGTCCAAGGCCTACGACAGGGTGGACCATCGGTTTTTGGTAACGTTCTGAAGACCACCGAATTCGAACTGGAGTTCCGCAAATGGATCAGCATGTTGTACCACTGCCTGCGGGTTGTGGTACAGATGAACGGAAAGTGTTCGGAAGCGTTGCCCCAAGTCTCCTTTTATGTCCTCGCTTTGGAGCTCTTGCTCTGTAGGCTTAGGGATGAAAAGGCTAATCCGGTCCTGCATAGAGTCCCCTTTGCTGGCCGTGTTAGCGCGAAGGTCTCGGCGTACGCCGATGATATCACTGCCTTTGTGTCCCGCCATTTGGATATACTGGTTGTGAAGAAAGCGGTTGAGAGGTACGAAAAAATAGCAGGTGCCAAGATTAATTTTGATACGAGCAAAGGCCTGCAGTTGGGCGCGTGGAGGGGTGGTGACCCCCTACCAGGGCCCTTCCGCAGGAGTGACCGACCGGTCCGCATCCTCGGGGTGTGGTTCGGGCCTGGCCTCCAGCTGGAACGAAATTGGTCGGTGGTCCGGGCCAAGGTAGAAGCACAGGTCGGAACCTAGCTTTGAAAGTGATTGTCCTTAAAGGGCAAGGCGTAGGTTGCGCCGTGTACATCTTTTCTTTGATCCTTTACTACTTGTTCGTACTTCCCCTGTCTAAGGGTCACCGGGTTGCGCTGAAACAACCTCTCTCCAAAGTACTTTGGAAAGGTTGAAGTCCGATGGCCCGTGGACAGGTCTGCTACCAACGTCCTCGAAATGGGGATCTAGGGATGCCAGATCTAATGTGCCACAGGCTCGGTGAAAGACTGGTTTACCTGAGCCGATCCTTGTCAAGGGACACTGTGTGGGGACAAAAGGCGAGAATCGTCTTTCTTCGCCTGAAGTCCAATTCCAAAGCCGAAGGATGAAGCACTGTTTGCCCGCGAGTATCGTATGGCTCTCCGTAAACTTCCTGGGTCCCGTGACCTTTCTCAGCCTCGAAAGGAACCATATCGGGAGTTAGTGGTGGGTTCCCTTTCGGATCCTTTCGTTGGTCGACTCGGCTGGTCGCTGGGGGAGTTTCGCTCTCAATGGAATTGGGTGCCAGGCTCAAGCTTCTTGAAAAACTCCGCGTTCTCGCTCACATGGCGGCTTGCCTGGAACGCGTTGCTCCTTAACGACTGACATGCCCGACTGTCCTCACTGCGCCAGTGGTTTAGAGGAAACGGCTTTGCACGCCTTCTACTACTGCGAGCGAGTTCACCCGTTCTGGAGTCACGTCGGAGAGTGGACGGTCTGCATCAGTCCCAAGCAGCTCATGATGCTCGTCGTTGGTTACGTCGTGGACAATATTAATCCTCCGTATCAAGGTGAGAAGCGTGTAGTGTTTTTCGTGATCCTAGCTGTGGCTAGAAAGGTAATTTGGGTGACGCGAAACAATATATTGTATGACGGTGCAAACTTTTCTCTTTAGGCATTAGCTTTAGGTCAAAATTTGATGCGATAGAAAACTCTTGGACCGCATAATATTCGACAAAAGGTGGGTGTATGCAGCTAGCCTAGTCGTACGAAAAGGGGCAACGTTGGAGTCATCCTTTCCTCCTTTTCCTGTTGCATGGCGACGATGGTCCGGGTCCCTCGAGACCCTACCCCCGGTAAGTAGGAATTCTTGAATCCCTTTACCCCTAGTTAGCAGTTTGAGGTGTGTCATTGGCCCATCACTTAGTGGTTAGTTTCTAAGATCTTCCCCATCCCCCATTCTTTTATCCCCTTACCCTTCCTCTTGTCCCATCTTTAATGAGGATCTTGGACCCACATTACAGTAATCCATGCCACCCATTCCTCGTCACGCTCTCCCCCGCGTTTCTTTTATCCCATTAGTTTAGATCCACTCCCCCATAGGGATAGCTCGGGTTGTTTTCGGTCCGCTCGGATACCGGAAAACAGTCAGCACTCCACATCATAGACAGGGGGACGGGAGGGTAACCAAACGAGATTTTATCTTTGTTTTTACCAATTATTTTTTTCTCCCCTCCCTCATCATTGCTCAAATTTTATATATGTCTTCATTGTATATAAATCATTCATTTCACCTAGTTTAAAGTAGGTTCTCATCGAGTGAATGTTGTATTTTGGTGACAGTTGCGCGCCTGTTGATGCATGGCTGTCTTTTATTGTATTGTGCATCACGGTCGGTGCATGGGACTAGCTAGGGCTCCCTATATATCGTAGTCTCCATCTCTCCCTCTCCCCTCAAAACTTCTGATGTTGTCGCTTGAAAGGGCCCTCGCGATTCCAGTTTTTTTTCTTATATTGCTATCTTCCTAATTGCATATGTCTCTTAGTATATATATATATATATATACAAACCCCTCTCTCGCTCGCTCTCTCTCTCTCTCTCTCTCTCTCACACACACACACAAACACTTATATATATATATATATATTTGGGGTAAATGGAAGTGAATTAGATGGTATGCACATATAAAAATATGAAAAACGCAAATATTTTGAGGATGATTTTATTCAGAACTGAATTATATGTCAACATTAAACGTTTAGACTTTTCACATTAAGCCTTCTTCTGGGAGTTTGAATACTTAAAACATTTAAACGCATGATGGAGGTTTAATATAAACAACCCCGAAACGTTCAAAGTTGGCAAATCATTCAACTATATATAAAATCATGTTTAAATATCTTTATCTTCATTATTATATTCACAATATTTCGGCCGATGGGTCCTTCAGCCTTTTTCTGGTGTTTTATGTTGAATTCGAGAGTCACTCAGAACTTCGAACCGAACACTTTATTTAAATCAAAGTGATATAAATAAAACCCTTCTCTGAATATTTTCTGTTTTTTCATATCCTCTCTCTCTCTCTCTCTCTCTCTCTCTCTTACACACGCACGCACACATTGTTTTATTGTCATAGAATTATTATGCATCTTCGGTGCGATGATTGTAAAGATTTGATAATGTGAGTTTTCCTAAAGAAAAAAAAAAGAAAAAACAAAGAAGAGCTTCTCCCTACTTTTTTCTTTCTCAAGTCCAATTATCCTATTTTATTTTAATCATCTATTGTAGATTTAGTTTAATCTTTCATTTATCGTGAATGCCACATAATATTGGTGCATTGGATTCGGCATTTTTTTACTCTTTTTTGCGGATGGGTTTACGCAATTTATAGTCAGCGATGGTGACATTTGAAGCACACAATAAAACAGATAATAAAAGAAATAAATGGTTATACTAGAGTCTTTCTATTTCTTTTTCTTCCTTATGGTAACCTATAAAGAGTTTTTCTTTTTTCTTTCTGTTCATTTTGATTTTAGGTTTCTACTCAGTTTGATTTATTTTTGCCCTACTCTCTTTTCAAGACGGCCAGTTAAAAAAATAATAGTTTGAGGAGACTGTATTTATAGTGCAAGGATGTTCTTGTCTTTTTATCATTAGTTGAGCTGCATATAAAAAGTGTCTTCTACATTTTTAGTCTCCAATCAGAGACGTTCTCCCATGGACTCCCACAGATGGTCCTGCCAGTACTGGCTTACTCACGAAGACTTACATACCTCAGCTCTGTGCAGACACCGGATGCAATCTTGTGTTTCTGCCGAGAACGATGGAGGAGAGAGAGAGAGAGAGAGAGAGAGAGAGAGAGAGAGAGAGAGAGAGAGAGATATTCTATGTTATCAGCACGATTTGATGACAATTTTTTCATCATACAACCTGTGAAAGCACGTGCGATATCCTGCCCTCATCAGCCGCCAAGTAGGAGTGATAACACAGTTTTGGTAGCTCAAAGAGGCAATGCTATTCCTGGCGCTACCAAGGAGCTTTTGCCACCAGACAGGGTATTTAATATATATATATATTCCAGATCAACTACAAGGAGAATTTTACATTACTTCATTTTTAGTGCAGTTTGAGAGAGAGAGAGAGAGAGAGAGAGAGAGAGAGAGAGAGAGAGTTAGAGAATGAATGGATTCTATGCTATCAGCAAGATTTAATTACAATGATATATATATATATGAATGCTTGAAGAGTTAGAAAAAATCTACCAAAGTTTCAAATAAACGGATTATCTGGACATTTCTTGAAGTAAGAAATGTCCCCATGATCCAAAAATGATAGAAAGAGTTCTATTTATCATCTAATTTTATTACAGTGCCTTTGTTAATGAAGGAGCTCGCACGTTATAACTTTGACATCGCAGCCTCGAGAGACACCAATGAATTCCATGCTATCAGCATGATTTGATGACAATATATATATATATATATATATATATATATATATGAATGCCTGCAGAGTTAGAAAAAATCTACGTAGGTTTCACCTAAACGGATGAACTGGACATTTCTTACTTTTAGAAATGTACTGATGATCTGTTTGGTTGAAACCTAGGTAGATTTTTTCTGACTCTATAGGCATTCATACTTCGCCTTTCTTAGTGTATTGAGTGCCCTGACATTAAGTTTAAGGAATTCTGTCAGTGTTTTTTCTTTTGCCTAGGCATGCGTTATTGGTTGATTATTTTCAAGTAGTACGTACATTTTAGTCTTTTCTTTTTTTATGAAAGCTTTTCCTGGATACCAGTTTGTGTAATATTTTTTATTTGCAAATTGTACTGGTTATGTCGAATAATATGCCAATACCGACTCGTGGTTCGAACTCAGATGTCCAGCCAAGAAATACAACTGTTGAAATGGATTGTTCGACTGGGGTCACTTGACTAGAAGTGGTGGATATATAAATGGGTCAGATAAAGTCCTGATGCGAGACGAGTAGAGCGTATGCACGGTCGGCCGGTACATGGATCAGGTCGGGTGTGCCCTAGTTCCGGTGGCAGGCGGTTGAAGCCTTCTGACATGGATTCCAGGAGGCCGGTATTGATGTCGGGCGCACCAAAACTGGCATCCTCGATTGGTCGGTGGGACATATGACAAATATCGACGTTCTAAGCACGGTTTCTTTGGAGAGACCGTAGGCGAGAAGTATTTGCTCCATCTTCCCTCTGTGTATGGAATCAAATGCCTTGAAGAAGTCTATAAATAAAAGTGTTGCCTCGAGGTTTTTTTGCTCGAACACCTGCAAGAATTCGACAGTTAGTCAAAATTTGTGATGTCGTGGATTGATTTCTCCGAAAGCCATTTTGGTTCTTCCTTTGTATTTTCTCTACTTCAAGCCTTGCATTAATATTGGACGGAAGTTGTAACTCATGATTACAACTGGTTTGGTTATTTGTTTAAATGGGATATCAACATCTGTGGGTTATTTGATGCCAAATATTTATTATTTATATGATTTATAAGCAAATAATTTATGGTTAAATATTTTTGTTTATCAAGAAATTGTTAGGATACAAGAGAAAAGTGAGTTGATGACTTTTCTTCGCAGACGCATGCTAAGTAAATAGAGTTGTTTTGAAGGTTTATTTTTTATATTTTTGTATATATTTACAGCTTTAAGATAGGGGGTTATTTTGTTGATTTCAACATTTTTCTATAGTTTCTTTATATTATTTTCTTTTTGGTATTTATATCTTACAAGGACTAGGTGTGTACATTCCGTCAAGATATATTTTGCTGTGAGTGCGATTTGACATATTGAGCATATTAGCTCATCTCCTTCTAGTAAGTATGGGTGAGATATTTGTGGCTTATGCTTAGTGGCGATGGTGTTACTCCGTCTTTCTTTATTCTTCTTGAACTTTTTTCCATTCTCCTAGGATCGGTTTGATGGAGCCAAGTTTATTGTTTGTATTATTGTTCTTGCATTTTTACTATTCTTATTGGATATAATTGTTTCGTCTCCTTTTTAGGTCGGTTTGACATTTTTTTCATCGAGTTCATTTAGGGCTGATTTTGCGGCTGAATCTGCTTATTCCTTTTCCTTAATTCCTGTCTAACTTTAAAGCAAACTTTGTACTATCTTTTTATTCGACGATGAATCTAATTTAAATAATAATCTTATTGACTGTGGGTTAAATTATTTATTTTTATTGCTATTATGATTGATAAGAAATCATAAAATATTACTTATTTTTCTTTCTGTTTCCAGAAATGAAGTTTAGTGTCAGGTCTATTGAAGATTGAAATTTCTTTTTGAAATTTCTTTTTATTTTTCCATTATATATTGTGACTTTTCGTAATTTGATCTGTTTCTGAAGATTCATGAAGATTCGAGGGAGCTTTCTTTGATTTTTTTTTCAGATTTCTCCCAGAGGTTAATATGGTGAGTTCTTCTTTTAAGATATTTTTGAGGTTTAATTTGATGTCTGGTATTTTTATGATCCCAGGCAGTATATCTAATATAATTGTATAATAGATTTTCGATTGGGATATCTTCGCTTCTTTGCCAGAGTCTTCTATCTTTCTCTTTTTATTAGAAGAAATCACAGTTCTTTGGATTAAATGTTGTGAGCAGTGTTATTGGGGCATGATTTTAATTTTATATAATACTGTTCGTTCGGTTTATCGCATCTCAAATTTGGAGGAGTTTCGTTTGCTTCTGTGTATAGGATTTCTACTGGATGCGTTCTAAACGCTCTAAGGCAAATCTTAAACCTTCTTGATAGGTTGTTTTGAGAATTTTCTAATATGACTTTCTTGATGATTGATACAGAAGTTTCTGTAATCCACTTTCTATCTAATTTGTGTCTTGATTAATTTCCGCATTTTTTTCTGATTTGTTTCCCAATTTGTGTGGGCTACTACATGCAGAAGTCGAAATATTTTATTACATTTTATTTTCCAGTGTTTTAAATATCGGATAAATGACAGTTTCTAGTCAATAATGATTCCCAAGTATTTAATCTGATCCATTGCAAGAATCTCTATCCATTCCTGTGGCGGTTCTGAATCATTGTGTAGTAATAGCTGTGACTGATCCATAGAACAATGCACAAATGTTACCGCATAAATCGATTATCACCCAGCAGCGTCTCGCAACTAACGTCTAACTTCTTCAAATGAAGTGTCACTCAAAGTTAAAGATATATAATTTGGAATAGTTTAGTTATCTGTCCTCTATAGACGGCCAAACAGTTTGATGTTTAACGACTAAATTTGGTATTCATAATTATTTGATCGAGGAGGAAATTTTGATATAAACATGATTGTTCCTTAAAGTTATCTTCGAGAGGTGGTCTCTAAAAATAAATTACAACCAGTTGCTGTAAGACATCACTGATCGTAAAAAGAAAAAAAGAAAAGAAATTACCGAATTATTTTCTTACTAAAATAATTATTTACATTAAATCAAACATGACCAATTTGGTAGTTCATCAAGTTGGGAATATAAAATACGTACAAAGAATTATCATTTAGGAATTAAAATCCCGTCAAAAGTAAATGTTTAAATCGAGAAGATTCAAGTTTGACTCATTTTTATTACACTTTGAAAATTTTAGTGGAATTTTAGCTTTGTAAGATAATATAAAAGTATTATTATGCTAGGATTAGCGCTGAGTGAAAAATGGGGGATAGGGTTAGGAGTATACCAATTCGAAATATGTTGCAAAATATCATTTAGTGCTTCTCGATGTATGTGACCATGTTGTTGCTTCAAGATGAATTAATTCAAATACGAATTTAAACATTGTACACAACGCTGTGTGACATCATAATTCGTTGTCTGCCCTGTATGCAAATTATTTGTATTAGATAGGAATAGTTGAAACAGTACTACTGTATGCAAACTAACTTGAAATTCTAATTATGAGCCGAAAAATGATTATAAGCAAATATGAAACACTGAAAATGAAACACTGAAAATATAATTTGGATTGCAATCAAACATTTAAAAAAGAATCAAACTGTGGCATTAAATAACCAATAAGGAATTGATACACCATTTAACAAGTAAACAAGCAAACCATGATTTATTGTATACACCATTCGCACTCCTGAATAGACTCTAATTTTAAACTAATATCATGGGAAGTGGCGTCAATAAGCTGACAAAAGACGTCAAGTAAATGAATAACCAGTAGGAAAAAATATATATACTTAGTGATCTTTTTAGGATTCAGACTTTCTTTTTATCTCTTCATTGTAGTTCTTGTTATGTAGAAAGCTATGCTTAGCCAGGCACACAGAACTCTGATTGCTATCGTAGCCACTAAGTACTCCCGTCGGGCTTCTTAGTTATACCTGTGTCACGGCCACCTAATATCGTCAGCGAACGAAATATTTCACCAAAAACCGAAAACTGTTTTCCGCTGTCCTCAGCGAATGGAATTTTCTACGACAGACCGAAAATTATTTCCGAGATCATTAATTCTGTCAGTCGTTTCGGAAATATTTTCTGACTGCGACATATAGCAAGTAATATTTACTACCTTCTCTTTGATGTATAATGACCAGTTTAAGGATACAAGTATTTCTGCCTTAAATCATTTGAAATCAGCGGAGAAGCAATCAGCTTCGCTATAAAACTAGCAGTCATAGACGACACTGCTAGAAGGGTTGCGGGCTTACCCGAGGCGAAAGGATTTTATTGTTACTTTTATTTATATGAACCCCGAGTTCTAGATAATCAGACGCCTTGTTTTTCTTAGTAACACCCAGTGAACTCAGCAATTCAAACTGCCCTTTTCAGAGTAAGAACATATCTCTCACCAATCCAGCTTTCTTGCCGATCCAACTTTGATGAAGAGACAGTTCTAGACCAGCTAGTCCGATGCAGCGACTCCCGGTGTTGCAGACTAACCAACCCAGTAAACTCAGCTGTCCCGTTATTTTTAACTACTATTTTCAGGGCACAGTTACTTAAAACTGCCCTTATCGGAGCAAGAAAGTCTTTCTCGCCAATCCAGCTTAGAGTACCAGAGATTTCAAAACCAAGTAGCTCGATGCAGTAACAGTTGGAGCAACAGACAGACCTGTGCAGTGCACCGAAGACTAGCAACTCAGGCCGTATTCACTCATGCACTGATGACACCAGTCCGTGAGCGGTAGACACCAACGACTAGTCTACGGCTCTATCGACAGAGACTTCGAAACATTTTGAATTTATTAACGTTGTCAAATTAATCTCAAAATAATAAACTTTTTTACACTCTAATATTTCGCTTTGTCCTTCTTGCTTTTCCTGTGTCACTTCACTAATTCTTAAAAGGTTGTAGGGTCGGCTACCAGAGACGACCTTGCAACAGTACACGCTATTTCTAATTTAGGGAAATATGATCATAGGACGTCGGACCCAAAAGATTCCAGTTTTATCTAAGTGCTGGGCATGCTTGTGTGTATATAATTTTAGGGTGGGGGAGCTCTCGGATCGGTTCCGCTGATCCAAGCATTGAATGTTTAATGATTTTGTACATTCGAATTCTTCTCTTTTTTTTCTTTCTCTTCTTCATCTTTTTAAAAAATATATTGTTCATTATTCCTTTCTTGACTACCTGTCATTTTTTTTTTCATTTTTCTTCTGTCAGGCTGCTTTTTTTTTCTTCATCAAGTGATTTTTTCTTTGTTCTGTCGCTACCAGGCTGGCACAGGGCCAACTTAAAGCATTCAGTCATCTTTGTTTCTTCTATCTTTTGGGATCATATTCACTTTCGACATTAGCGAGTCTTGTACATTTTCTAAGTCTCAACCCGCGAGTGTCGTGATGCCTGGTCTCTCTGATCTCACTGCTTACTGCTTTGCTGACTGCTGACTATCTTCTTGGAGTTGAAAACTTCCGTCGTAATATATTTTTCGGACGCCTACGCAAATCGCGTGGCATTTCCGCTGTCCCTTGTTTACTTTAAGACACAGGTTCACGTCCTGTTTTGAATCTACAAACCCATACAGCTCGACAAATGTCATTATGTAAAATTACTCTTCTAAAAAATTATAACAATTAATGCTTTTATCATTTCTCAATCCGTTGTATCCGTTTAAAATTCGACACATTTTAAACACCATTGCCTGCATCAATCACGTGAGAGTTTAAAAAAAGCTCACTGAAAGGTTATTAGTCTTTCTTTCTTTGTATATACTTTCTTCTCTCCTGTTGTCTTAACTAAAACAACATTTTTCACCACCTTAAAGTGCTTACGAAGGTTTATCAAAACCGAAACGTCTTAACGTGGCTGTACATCATAATAAATTCATCACATTTGGAATACTTTCTATTTTCTTCATAGTGTCGGATTTATTTCCATAATAATGCCGAGCGTCTCATCTACTGAAAGTGATGTCAATATTTACCAAGCAAAGGCGTGGACTGCTATCGACAGGCTATCGATCATATGGAAGTCTGATCTATCTGATAAAACAAAACGCAATTTCTTCCGAGCAGTGGTTGTGTCAATACTACTGCATGTATGCACCACATGGATGCTGACAAAACGTCTTGATAAAAAGCTAGATGTCAACTGCATAAGAATATTCCGAGTTATATTGAATAAATCCTAGAAGTAACATCTCCACTAAAACAACAGCTGTACGGTCACCTACCTCCCATAACTAAAACCCTCCAAATAAGACGAACAAGACATGCGGCACACAGCAGGAGAAGCAAGAAGGAAGTCATAAGTGACGTTCTACAATCGACTCCTACGCATGGATATACCAGCGTTGGTCAACCAGCAAGGATGTACCTACAACAGTTCTATGCAGACACAGGATGCAGTTTAGATAACCTGCCGGTAGCGATGAACGATAGAAACGGACGGAGAAAAAGACTCTGAGAATCCGTGCTAGCAACGTGACTTGATGATAATGATATATATCGAGTGGCGAAAAGTCATTCTTGTGTAGCTCCTGTCTAACTTTTCTCTAAGCGTTTCTTTAAAGTGGCACTTAAAGCTAGGCACTTAAATTGAAGATGGTTTCTTTTTGTTTAAACCATAATATTAACTCAGTTTTAAATTTAAAACTGACTTCCGGATGAAATAATCTTGCAAGAATTACACTTCCTTAAACGAAGCAACGAACCAATCTTCTACAATTTTTTTTTATTGTTCTCACAAACCAATATACTCTTGACGCGACTGTACCTTAAAATTTGGAATTCGTAAATAATTGTACCTTGATGAGGAAATTTTTCTTGACCCTAATTGCTAAAGGGAGATGAAAGTCCCTGGCCTGATCAAGATCATAATGATCTTCACAACTGAAACGTACATATATTTATTTTTGTCATGATTTCCCAAGTTTCATTATCCATGAAAAACACCCAACAATTATCTTAAATCCATAATTTTTTGGTTGAGTTGAGAACTTTTCCGAATTCTCTTCTTGGGAAGGCAGTTTATCTTCCGGGCAATATGCATAGAAAAATTATGTCATTGATGATGAGAAGTTAACCTTACTACTCTATGTAACAATACCGTTACTTTTTTCTTGGCCCTGGCTAGAAAGCGTTATTTACCAATGGTTTATGCCTAAAGTATATATTAAAGGTCTATTTTTTTCTTCAAAATTTTCTTTCGTGTGCAAGAACTACATATCGAAAACATGATGGGAGATTATATTTAGGAGCTGATATATGAACGTGATTGACATTAAAATCGCAAATCTAACAAAACAAAACAAAAGAAACAAAAACAATCAAGCAAAAAACAAAAAGCAAAACAACTCACTTCAAAACACTTTTGTTCATTCTTCTATAACTTTAGTATAACTACATATGAATTTTGATCCATTTTTTTATATATCGGTGAAAACAGATATCATGGTTGAAAGTCCATTGGTTTTAATTTTTGTCCAAGCAAAGAGTTGTAATTTCTACATAAATTAAAGTGAAGTCCAATATAAATGAAAATAATTCTTTATGTAAATGGGAATGTGCAAATTTGTCCGTTTATATTGAGAAAATAGGTTAATTTCGAAATGTTCTTGTTCAGAGCATAAAAATGTTTGAAGACGATAATGGCCATTTTCTATACTTTTTACAAACATAATAAACTAATTCTTTACAATCTCTCCTTGTTTTCATGTTAAACTCTGCATACATCTGTGATTACTGATGCTCAATTTTCAATGATGCAATTTAGTTGTTGTCGAATTCCTATTCCTCAAGATAGTGTTATTTGGCTTGAATAAATTTTTGAACAGAATTCATTTTAGAGGTTGAACCTAGTGTTTTTATGCAAAATTCTTCTGTAAATTATTTGGTTTCTTTGTGTAATGTTATATCAACCTTCATCGGTTATTTAATTCCAAAGCCATTCTTGTAGAATAACATCAGCATTGAAACCATTTAACCTATATCCAAGGGAATAAGAGGATTATTTAGCAAATTGAAATGTCTGATTTCTCGAGCTCTAGAGGACAGGATATTTGCTTTTAATGATCACCTCTTAAAATGAGACATAGAACGAGTTTTTTTAACATAATGTATAGAGGTATAAACGGGAATATACAGTGTGTGAACAAAATATAGACATTAAACTAACTTTGTGGTTGCTTATCATGTTTTTAAGTTATATATATGTATAATTTTTAAATCGAATTTTACGTTGTGAAAGTCGGTTATCAGTACATCAAATTCTGAGACAAATCTTTAATTTTGTTGGCATACAATTGAACAAACACACTGAATTTCTATATAAATATTGTTATTAGTCTAATATTTTACTTCTACAATTTTTACCGGCTTGAATATTAAACCATTTATTATTCATCGTTCTTTCGTTGTTTGAGGTTGTTTTATGCATTGACTTGCATATATTTTTTGTTTTTCTACCATGCTAATAAAATTAGAAATGAATTTTTTACATTACTTTTCTTTCCTATTGTTGGAAGGTTGGCCTACCAACTTAATTTTAAAAGAAATTCCAACTATTCTGTCATTAATTAGCATTAATGATTCTATTCAATAATGAGCATTTGCTTACACAGTTAAAAGGCTTCAAGAATACATAAATTCTACTTTTAAAAAGTGTATTAATTTGCACTTTCCACTTTAACATTGTTCATTCATTTAAATGACCTGAATGTTCTAAACGAGAGAGAAATACTAGATATCATATAACTGTGTGCCGAAAACACTTAAATATAAATGTACAATAAATGCAATTCCCAAACATCTAGGCATAAAATTACTCTAAACGTGTTGAAATGTCGTTAACATCAATCAGAAAAATTCAATTTGCAATAATCTCTTTTTGCAATAAATAAATAAATTAATGAATAAATAAATATGACACTTTAAAATGAAAAATCCAATAAATTGGCGTAAAGATTCCGCTAATTTTGTGGAGGTGGGGGAGAGCGTCTTTCAATTTTTATTTCATTTTCTTGTCTATTTCAGTTTAGACCATTATAATACAAATGGAAAGTATCATTATCGAATAGTATAAGCTTTTTCGAATCTGTTTGATTTTGTTTGAAAGTTACAAAAAATGTAGTGACCATCTTCATTTCTTGGAAATCGCGTTCTATTTAGAACACACGTCTTTGGTTGTACAATACCTTTTCACATAGCTGCGACAAAACCAAGGACGCTCATTAGATATGATCAACATTTGATGACGAAAATGACTGCTCATGAATTAGCATTTATCTACTACTTTTCAGTCAGAGCTGCCAGCCTGAAAAAAAAAATCAGTCTTATTACCTTCATTTTCTCTACACTCTATAAACGAATTTTAGTAAATATAATATTCATGTGGTGCTTTGCTTCTCTGATTTTCTTTGTCTGAAACCGTATGACTATTTCTAATTCTCCTCAAATCCAATTCCGTGATTGTATTTACACAATCCCGCTTTCACTAGTAGAATGCGATATTAGATCAGTTTTTAGGCTGAGTACAACTGGTTTGAATTCAGAGTTTTCCATCTTGAATGGTTGCTATACTAAAGATAAACACAGTTTGCCCTTTAATTTATCCATAACAGAGAAGAAATTAGATAGTTCATGCCTTTCCTAAAGTTATTAGTGCGATGCAAACAGTGCCGCCCTGGATTCTTTAATTCAAAATTTCCATTTACTGACCCCAAAACATCGAATCGTTGTATACGATAACCGTTACATAACGAACGCCTCCAAACTACATAGGGTCTATTTATTGAGAAATTACAATAAATAATGACGAACTAACTATGTGCAAAACTCTTAAGAAATAACTACATCAAATGTAAACGTACAATGAACATGATTCCTTTACTTCTTGACATAAAATAACCCTAGACAGGTTGATATGCCGTTAAAATCAATCAATCAAAACGAATGATTTTGTGTCTCAACAAAAGGTCTTAAAAGTAAAGGAAGAAAATACGATTTTAAAATTTTGAATTGCTTGAACGCTGACAAATTGAAATAAAAGTTTCTCGGAAATGTCAAGGTTGATGAAAAGGCTAACAAAAAGCTTGAAAAAACAAAACAAAACAAAATATATTCATATATTGCCAACTTCATGACAGAATGAGAAATACTAGAAACCCATTTGACTGTATCGTTAAAGAAAACCATATTAGCCAAGTCTCATGTTCTGGTCAAACCTTACACATTAATCTGATGTGCTTGATATTTTAAAGCATGAATTAAAAAAAAACGGGTTTATTTTTCATTTTCAGGACAAGTCATATTCTCTCAGATTTAGCAGAAAGCCTCAAAAAAGCTTACGACCCAATAGTAAGTGAAATCCGAGGTGAGCTAGCTATGACGAGATGGGCAAAAAGTAGTGATCAGACTTGGAGGCAACTTATTTGGATCAAACTTATGACAGTTGTAATTTACTAAACTTAGCTTAGTTTGGAACAGGATGGTGGAAAGATGGTGGGAGGAAAGCCATTACATTACGCATATCAAAATCAGTTTTCGAATATAAACAATAGAAACAGCCTTATCGGCGATGCTTAGAAGTCGCTGATGGCATCAACTACAGAAGGGCAAGACACTCTTCCCACCAAAAAGGTGTGTCCTGAGTATAATATCAAGTCCAGTGGTGAGGCTCCAGTTCTGAAGTTCTGGGGAGTAAAAGTGACCAATCCATTAGATCCTTGACTTTTTTCAAAATTACATTGTACAACTTTCGAGCTAACATAAAAAAGATTAATGGCACGGTTGATTCTTGAGGCTCGAAGAAAGTTATAAAATCGAAGGGGTTGTCTGTGCCACCGAGGGGGCCTGACACAGGTAAATTTATTAACCAAGGAAAGAAATCGTAAATGAAAAAAAATTGAGGTGGATTTTGGGGTAAGAAGTTGCTGTATTGCAAACATAAGAAGGAAGACATCGTAAATGGATATAAGTTTGAGTGGATTTTGGGCGAATGAGTCGCGGCAGAGCAAAAATAAGAAATAAGAAATCATACATGAAAATATGTTGAGGTGGATTTTGGAAGAATGAGTCGCTGCATGGAAAAATAATAATAAGAAATCAAATATGGAAATAAGTTGAGGAAGATTTTGAGTGAATGAATCCCTGCTTTGCAAAAGTAAAAGGGAAGAAATCATACATGGAATTAAGTTGAGGTGGATTTTTGGTGTATGAATTACTGCACTGAAAAAGTTAGAAGGAAGAAATCATGAATGGAAACAAGTTGAGGTTGATTTTGAGAGAATGAGTCGTTGCATTGCAATAGTAAGAAGGAAAAAAATCAAGCATGGAAATAAATCAAGGTGGGTTTGTGAGAACGAGTTTTTCTGAAGGAAAAATCATGAAAATAAGTTGATGTGGATTTTGGGAGAATTAGTCAGAGAATAGGTGCAAAAGTAAAAAGGAAAAAATCATATATGGAAATCAGATAATATGTGTTTTTGGAGAATGAGTCGATGCATTGAAACAGTATGAAGGAAGAAATCAACTATGCAAATAATCGAGGTGGATTTTGGCTGAATGAGTCAGTGCATTGCAAAAGTAAGAAAGAAAAAATCATACATGGAAATAAGTTAAGGTAGATTTTTTGAGAATGAATCGGTACATTGGAATAATAAGAGGGAAGAAATCAAACATCGAAATAAGTCGAGGTGACTTTGTTAGAATGAGACGCAGCATTTCAAAGTAATAAGGAAGAAATAATAAATAGAAATAATTTGACGTGGATTTTGGGAGCGACTGCATCTCTGCATTGCAAAAGTAAGAAGGAAGAAATCATCCATGGAAAAAAGTCGAGTTTGGTTTTAGGTGAATGAGTCGATGCATTGGTAACATAAGAAGTGTCACGTGGTCTACCACTGAGAGGAGAGAAATAAGGAATTACTACTACCCCTCCATGTTTGAATTAACAGGCCGCCAAAGACTGACCGTTAAAAGAGAAATAATGAATGTAGGTCAACTTCGGCCGGCCTGTCGGAGAAAGTAAAGAATGTGGGTCAGGCTATCTATACTCCGTAACCTCACTCGGGTGAAAGAGATAGTAGTCCGAACGGATCACCTACAGAATGAAAGCCAACAGATGTTTGCACTCTGTGACCGGAGGGAAAAAGATAGAGGCTAAATGATTGGCCAGAACCCTAAAGCGGAAGTTGCACCTTCTTCTGTCGGCGGAAATAGGGATAAAGAAAATCAGTTTAGTGGACAGAGGTCGCCGTGAGAGGATGCGGGATCTGATGCCAAACTCTGGGTGAAGAAGCGAAATAGAGCTCTGGAGAAGAATAGCAGACGCCTCAAGCCGAGCTATGTAAAATTCCGCTAGCCCGTAAAAGAGAAAATTCTCTCCGAACGAACCCGTCAAAAAGATAAGTAAACATTAAGACTGTTCCCCCTACACTCTTCTTAAGCATTGCAATTACTCTCTCTCTCTCTTTCTCCCAATTTAAAGAAAGAAGAAAGAAAAAAAAGGATAAAAGACATTTATAGTTATGTATTATCCGCTGATAATATAGTCGACACGTTGAATATGTGGGTCCGCGTGTGTATTAAAAAGATTGTTATATTTTAATGTCCCCACGTGTTGAAGTTTATTCATTGTGTTGTCTGCCTGTCAAGTTGTCTATTTCATGTTTGTTTTCAGCTTCGTTCGCCTCATGTTATTCTCGCCTAAATTGTCCTATTCTTTCCTTTAAAAATATTATACGGGAAACCGGAGTTGTCGACTACTATAGTTAATATTATTATATCAAAACCTAGAGGCTTATATATTTCATTATTCTGGGGTAGGAAGAGCTAGTGGCCTGGTGGGTGGGTTTTAACGTGAAGTTTGGAAACCCCTTGCCAGCGGCGGTCAGTCTAGCCCCAAATTAATCCTAACATAATACGCCAGTTTCCCTACGCCCAAAAGGGGAATCTTAACTGGAACTTATTCTACGAGGGATCAAGTGCCAGGCCGCCCCGTCTTCACACGTGCGAAAAATAAATTCCCGTCTTGGGATTTTAATAATTTTGCCGTCACAGAAGGAAGAAATAATAAATGAAAATAAGTTGAAGTGGATTATAGGTATATGAGTCGCTGCATTGCAAAACTATAAAGGAAGAAATCATACATGGAAATAAGTTAAGGTAGATTTTTGGAAAATGAATCACTGCATTGGAAAAGTAAGAATGAAAAAATTATACATGGAAAAAAGTATAGGTGGATTTTGTGAGAATGAGTCGTTGGATTGCAAAAGTAAGAAGAAAGAAATTATACATGGAAATAAGTTATGGTGGGTTTTGGGTTGATCATTGCAAAAGAAAAAAGGAAGAGATCATGAATGGAAATAAGTTGAGACGGATTCTGGAAGAATGAGTCGGTGTATTGCAAAGTAAGAATGAAGAAATCATATATGGAAATAATTTGAGGTGGATTTTCGGAGAATGATTCGGTGAATTGCAAAAGTTAGAAGGAAGAAATTATCGAAATAAGTTGGGGTGGAAATAAGGCGATTGAGACGGTGTATTGCAAAAGTAAGACGGAAGAAATAATACAGGTAAATAAGTTGGGGGTGGTATTAGAGCATGAATCGGCGCATTCAATATGAAGGAAGAAATGAAACAAGGAAAAAAGTCGAAGAGTGTTTTGGAGAATAAGTCATTGTGTAGAAAAAGGAAGAAGGAAGAAATCATGAATGGAAATATGTTTTGGGAGAATGTGTCGGTGCATTGCAAATTGAAAAAGGAATAAATAATGAATGGAAATAAATTTTGGAAAAATGTGTCGGTGCATCTCAAAAAGAAGAAGGAAGGAATCATAAATAAAGATATGTTTTGGGAGAATATGTCGGAGAATTGCCAAAGGAAGAAGGAAGAAATCATGAATGGAAATAAGTTTTGGGAGAATGTGTCGATTCATTGCAAATGGAAGAAAGGAAGAAATCATGAATGGAAAACAGTTTTGGAAGAATGTGTCAGTGAATCACAAAAGGAAAAAGGAAGAAATCATAAATGGAAAAATGTTTTGGGAGAATGTGTCGGTACATTGCAAATGGAAGAAATCAAGCATGGAAATATATTGATTTGGTTTTTGGGTGATAGAGTCAGTGCAATGCTAAGGTAAGTAGGAAAAAAAATCACATATGAAAATAAGTTTAGGCAGAATTTTGGTGTAGGGTGTTCCTCCAATGCAAAAGTAAGAAGGAAGAAATAAATTTAGGAAGAATGTGTCGGTGCATTGCAAATGGAAGAAAGGAAGAAATCATAAATGGAAATAGGTTTTGGGAGTATGTGTCGGTGCACTGCCAATGGAAGAAGGAAGAAATAATGAATGGAAATAAATTTTCGAAGAATGAGTCGGTGGATCTCAAAAGGATGAAGGAAGAAATCATAAATGGAAATAAATTTTGGAAGAATGTGTCGGTGCATCTCAAAAGGAAGAAAGGAAGAAATCATGAATGGAAATCAGTTTTGGGAGAATGTGTCGGTGCCTTGCCGATGGAAGAAGAAATAAATCATGAATGGAAATAAATTTTGGGAGAATGTGTCGGTGCATTGCAAAAGGAAGAAATCATTAATGGAAATAAGTTTTGGAAGAATGTGTCCGTGCATTGCAAATGGAAAAAAGGAAGAAATTATGAATGGATATAAGTTTTGGGAGAATGTGCCGGTGCATTGCCAAAGTAAGAGGTAAGAAATCATAAATGGGAATAAGTTTAAGGGGTTTATGGAAGAATGAGTCTTGCATTGTTAAAGAAGGATTAAATAATAAATTTAAAAAAATTAGATGATGATTTTGGGAGAATATGCCACTGCATTGCAATAGTAAGAAGGAATAAATCAAGCATGGAAATATATTGATTTGGTTTCTGCGTGATAGAGTCAGTGCAATGCTAAGTTAAGTAGTAAGAAATAATCTATGGAAATAATTTGAGGCAGAATGTTTGTGTATTTGTTCCTCCAATGCAAAAATAAAAAGGAAGAAATCATAAATGGAAATAAGTTTTGGGAGAATGTGTCGATTCACAGCAAAAGGAAGAAGGAAGAAATCATGAATGGAAAAAGTTTTGGGAGAATGTGACGGTGCATTGCAAATGGAAGAAGGAAGAAATCATGAATGGAAAAAGTTTTGGGAGAATGTGTCAGTACATTGTAAAATGAAGAATGGAGAAATCATAAATGGAAATAAGTTTTGGGAGAATGTGTCGATTCACAGCAAAAGGAAGAAGGAAGAAATCATGAACGGAAAAATGTTTTGGGAGAATGTGTCGGTGCATTGAAAATGGAAGAAGCAAGGAATCATAAATGGAAATAAGTTTTGGGGAATGTTTCGGTGCATTGCCAATGTAACTGGGAAGAAACCATAAATGGGAAGAAGTTGAGGGGGTTTATGAGTCGGTACATTGCTAAAGAAGGACGAAATAATAAATGAAAAGAATTTGACGAAGATGTTTGGAGAATATGTCCCTAAATTACAATAATAAGAAGGAAAAAATCAAGCATGGATATAAATTGATTCGGTTTTTGGGTGATAGTGTCAGTGCAATGCTAAGGTAAGTAGGAAGAAATCATATATGAAAATAAGTTGAGGCAGAAATTTGGTGTATGGGTTCCTCCAATGCAAAATTAGGAGGAAGAAATCTTAAATGGAAATAAGTTTTGGGAGAATGTGTCAGTTCATTGTGAATCCATGAAGGAAGCAATCATGAATGGAAATCAGGTTTGGGAGAATGTGTCAGTGCATCTCAAATGGAATAAGGAGGAGTAATAAATGGAAAAAACTTTTGGGAGAATGTGTCGGTTCATATAAAATGGAAGAAGGAAGAAATCATAAATGGAAATAAATTTTCGGAAAATATGTTGGTGCATTGCAAAAGGAAGAAGGAATAAATCATAAATTGAACAAATGTTTTGGAAGAATGTGTCGATGCATTGCAAATGGAAGACGGAAGAAATCATAAATGGGAATATGTTTTAAGAGAATGTGTCGGCACATTGCTAAAGAAGGATATAATAATAAATGAAAAATATTTAACGACGATTTTGGGATGATATGTCCCTGAATTGCAATAGTAAGAAGGAAAAAATAAAGAATTGAAATGAATTGATTTGTTTTTTGGGTGATAGAGTCAGTGCAATGCTAAGGTAAGTAGGAAGAAATCATATATGAAAATAAGTTGAGGCAGAAATGTGGTGTAGGGCGTTCCTCCAATGCAAAAGTAAGAATGGAAATAAGTTTTGGGAGAATGTGTCTGTGCATTGCCAAAGTAAATGTGAAGACATCATAATTGGGAATAGGTTTAGTGGGGTTATAGAAGAATGAGTCGGTACATTGCTAAAGAAGAAAGAAATCATTAATGGAAAAAAGTTTTAGGAGAATGTATCGGTGCACTGCCAATGGAAGACAGGAAGAAATCATAAATGGAAAAAAGTTTTGGGAGAATGTGCCGGTGCATCTCAAAAGGATGAAGGAAGAAATCATGAATGGAAATAAATTTTGGAAGAATGTGTCGGTGCATCTCAAAAGGAAGAATGAAGGAATCATAAATGGAAATTTGGGAGAATGTGTCCGTGCATCTAAAAGAGAAGAAGGAAGAAATCATAAGTAGAAATAGGTTTTGGGAGAATGTGTCGGTTCATCTCAAAAGGAAGAAGGAAGAAATCATAAATGGAAATAAGTTTTGGGAGAATGTGTCGGTACATCTCAAAAGGAAGAGGGAAGAAATCATGAATGGAAATAAATTTTGGAAGAATGTTTCGGTGCATCTCAAACGAAAGAAGGAAGAAATCATAAACGGAAATAAATTTTGGGAGAATGTGTCGGTGCATCTCAAAAGGAAGAGGAAGAAATCATAAATGGAAATAATTTGAGATGAATTTTGGAGCATAAGTTGCAGCACAGCAAAAGCAAGAAAGAAGAAATCATGAATGGAAATAAGTTTTGGGGGATCGTGTCGCTGCATTGCAAAAGGAAGTAGGGAGAAAGAATAAATAAAATCAATTTGTGGTGAATTTTGCAGCAGCGCAAATGTAACAAAGAAGAAATTATACATGGAAGTAAGTTGGGTGGAATTTGGGTGAATGAGTCGCTGTATTTCAGTAGTAAGAAGTAAGAAATCATTAATGGAAATAAGTCGAGGTGGGTTGAGGGTGAATCAGCCGCTTCATTGCCGAAAAAAGAAAGAAGAAATCATAAATGGAAATAAGTTGTGGTGGGTTTTGGAAGAATGAGTCACTGCATTGCGAAAATAAGAAGAAAGAAATCATACATGAAATTATGCTGCAGTGATGTTTTGAGCAGAATTCGCTGCAGTGCAAAAGTTAGAAAGGAGAAATCATACCTGGAACTAAGTTGAGATGGATTTTGGGTGAATGAGTCGCTGCTTTGCAAAAGTGAGGTTGAAGAAATCATACATGCAAATATGTTGAGGTGTGTTTTGGGAGAATGAGTCTGTGCATTGCAAAAGTATGATGGAAGATGTCATAAATGGTATTTAGTTGTGGTGGATTTTGTGTGAATGCGTTGGTGCATTGCAAAAGTATGTGTGTGTGTGTGTGTGTGTGTGAGAGAGAGAGAGAGAGAGAGAGAGAGTAAAAAAGAAAATCATAAATGAAAATAGTTGAAATGGATTTTGGGAATATGAATTAGTGCATAAGAAAAGTGAGTAGATAATGTATTATTATTTTTGGCTTGGGGGATGGCAGGATTATTTTGACTTAACTTAGGAATTGACCAGACGAATTTTGTTAAGAAAAAGAAAATCTCGAAAGGTACGTTTTAAATGTCCCGGTTCTGGTGAGTCGGGGCGATAGTTCTCCATGAGGTTAGGGCTGCTTACGGTTTGCTGTTTGGGAAATTAAATCTTTTTTATTATAATGTTTTTAGTATAATTTTTTTCCTAAATTCGAAGTGTGCGGTTAAGCTCTCCTTTTTCTTGAAATCGTTTGTGAATTAATGTGTCTGGCCTCATAATCACCTGACAGAAGTAACCACCTACAATCAGGAATAGTACCAGGGTGAGATATTAAGGTAAGGAGAGGAAATATGTCTTTAGTGAAGGTAAGAGGTGCCCGAAAACTAAAGGTGGAGGCAGAGCGAAAGGAAAAAATTAATTAGTGTAACTCAAATTGATAGTGAATTGATGTTATAGTATCCAACGACCACTCTAGCATTAGAACAAAATAACATATAAACCGAGAAGTTTGCAAGCTGAGCAGACTGGCGAGAGGCGGCAGTGGCATTCCACTCTAAGCCCTGTCCTTGTGTTAGACTGCCAAGGAGGTATAACATAATAATACTTTGGGATCATCTTGTACGAGACTACCAAAAGCAGAGAAGCAGAGACTTTGAGATCACCTCGTAACAGACTGTTCAGGGACCTTTATACAAAGAAAATATTATTGTTTTGTTACTACGTTTTAAGAGCAAAAGTAGTTTAAAATCATACTAACGTTATCGCAAACAGATTTATTCGATCCATAGATGGGACTTGAATAACTACTACCACTCTGAGTTAGAAAAGAACTTGGAGTAATGACAACAAATGGATGACACCACACTCCCTAAAAAAGTTTTGATATAATGTGAAGTTGTTTTGAGGTACTTATTCTATTGGTCTTGACGACTTGTCGAGATGAATTTGTTTACGAAAGAAGAAAAAGCTTCAAGGGGCTGGGTCTGATGAGTATACAAGGTGCAGCCAAAGAAATATTGATAAAGAATTAATACTGACTCGTCTAGACCTGAAGGAATTATCAAGAAAACGAGTAAATTTCTCATCATCAATGATATGGGGTTATAAGTCATTTAAACAACAAGGGAAGATGGGAATGATTACTTCAACACTCAATTCACAAATGTACATTGAAATTCTAGACAATTTTCTAATTACATAGATAGAAATTTGGTTTGGTGATGATAAAGTAATTTTTCTGGGTGATAATGAATCTTGTCACAGAGTAAAAATGATAAAGGCTTTTCTTCAATAATCACAAATAAAATCAATGAACTTGCCAGTTTGGATCTAAGTTCAACTGAAAATTTGCTGTTGAAATTAAAAAAACAAGACAAAACAAAACATGGTCCATGAGAAAGCTCTATCTACTCAAGATGTATTAACTTCCATTTGGAAAAGTTGGGAGCATTTTGATAAAAAATCATTATTCTAAATTAGAGAAATCCACAAATAAAAAAATTAAATATTTCGTAAAACCTCGAAGAGGGACAATTAGGTATTTTCCTCAATATTGGATTGTTCAATTATATTTTCCTTTGCATGGCTCGGGAAGAATTATACCATTTATTCAAATAATCGAATCTAGTTTATTTAAAGTATATTTTATGAAGTCAGAAAGTTCAGTTATTGAGTAAAAATGTTTTCGTTCTTATCTGTTATAAGTTTATTCACTGCTAAATAATAATAACCCCCCCAAAAAAACAAACCAAACCAAACCAATCCAAACCAAACCAAAACAAAACAAAACAAGGTGAACATTAATTAAGTGTAGTGAAATAAGACAAAGCGGATTTTTACTGTATATTGAAATAAACAACATTGCAACGCATACAATAACTGTTTACTCAAGATTAAACAGCCAGGATCACAGCAAAAGATCACATATAAAAATCATAACCAGCACAGTTTCCAGAAAAAAGAGGGTATTAATAGTATTTCGACACTCTACCTCTCTATTTCGATCACACACACACACACACACACACAACTATATATGTATATATATATATATATGTCGAGTAAAAATCATTGTATGGTGAAGTCGCCGACGACTATTATGTTGTTGATAGCTGATCATCTGATGAAGCAGAGGAAACATAAAACGTAATTCACCTCAAGTGTTTGGACCACTGTTGTTCTATTCCCTCTAATTTCGGATGTCGTAGAAACATCTTGAAATGGATAACATGTACAATGTGGAGGGTAGATTCTTTGTTTCAGTAGGGAACCAGAAATTCTCGTATCTTCGAAAAGTTCAGTTGCTCAACGTTCACACTACTGCTGATCTCCTCCTGTCTCTAGTCACCCAAAGAGTTTTTGCAGAAACACGGGATTGTGCAAGCGCAACATCCGCCATAATGACTAAACATAGCTTTTGAATTACACCCGAAATGAATACACTGGTATTCATTTGCCTTAAAATAAACGGAAAAAAAAAAAGATTTCTTCTATTGATGTATCCCAAAAAATGATTATTAAGTGACTTGACTTGGGACTGGCAATCCAGTCCTTAAAAAGTGCAAGAAAATATGGTCCGGTCTCTGAATATGTACAATGTCTAATTCTAATCTCTTAATTTTCTAATTGAGATCCAAAGAAATTTCCGAGGTTTAATCTGATATTAATTCATCTTAATAGAAATTGCGTCGAGAGAGAGAGAGAGAGAGAGAGAGAGAGAGAGAGAGAGAGAGAGAGAGAGAGAGACACACACACACACACACACACACACACACACACACACACATGGAGACCGATTCAGACCAAATTTGACCGAGTTTGAAGGCAGATGTAAGGTGACGTTCCCTCGATTCTGATCTTACTAGCCTTGTATCATACTGCCTGAGTGGAAGATAGAAAATAAAGCTAATACCTGTTGGTTTCTGAAAGAACTGTGCTATGTAAAATGTTGATGAATGAGAATTTCAATAATATAAACTAAACACTATTATTGTCTCAAAGCTGTGTTATTTTGTTTATGGTCGCAGGTTTTCTTTTCTTTTTTTATCTGACGTAATTATGAGGAGGTGCCGTTTAATATGGCTTCTGAAACTATTCTACCAACTCCTGGTAATGAGTGAACTTTTGCTCGTGAACTTCCTCTATATTATCCTCCTTGTTTATTTCCTACATGAACACCTTGACTGCATGACCATGTCTAGACGAAGTGTTATTTATATGATGCGATCAGGAATGTTCTACTTTTTCCAAGATCCACTCTTAGTTGCCAGTCTGAGGCTGAGAAAAGTAAGCACTTTGTGTTATAGGCAGTGTTTTCGCTCCAGATTTGAGAAAGAGGGTAGATTTCTTTCTGTGGTGGTAGTTGCTATATTTTAAGATTGGATCCATAATTTCCGCAACTTCCACAAGTACCTGATTTTAGTGCCAACGATAACGACCATCGCTTAAAGATTGCTGGGCCCAATAAAAGCTAAAAAGACCATGCCACAGATCTTCTGCAGCAGCGAACTCTATCACTTCATCCAAATTCCATGTTGCTTGAGTCTCATCATCCTGCTGAAACATACATTTTCAATGCCTGTACCGTTCTCTCTACGAAGGAGATATCGTTCACTCCCTTTGGATTTACGGAGACTGCATCCTTGGAGATAATCCTAGCCTGATCATTCTACTAACTCTGTCCTAATAAGAGCTTTCTGCCTTACGCGTAATTCTGTATCTGCAATTCCCTTATAGCTTTCTATTTTTTTTTATCAGTACGGGTACCAGTATCAGCATCGTCCAGTTTGAAGTGTTCAGTGTTTCTATACTGCATAGCTTCTCTCGTTTAGGTCACTGCAAACTCCTTTGAAAGCCTACAAAAAAGGAACTGAATTGTGTTTGTTGTCTCGTAAAGAGCAGCACTATTAAAATAGTGCTGCTCCTCGGTATGTCCAGTCATTTTCGCAGATAATTCTTGATCTTCTCAATATATTTTATCCCATCGTTGACGATTTAACATAATAATAATAGGAGTCAAAAAACCTTTGGAAAGATGGTGTGGAATCCAGACTTGTCCATAATTGTCAATTCAGAAAAAACAGGTATCAAGTTGACTGATGGTTTTGCTGATTGCACCTTTACCCTGCGATTGAAGAATTTTTCAAAGTTCATCACTGATTTTTCTGTTAAAGGTAGAATGATGTTTCCTGAAATTGTAAAGCAGGACTTATCCACTTCTCCTTTTTTAAAGACAAGATACCTAGACTTGGATGGGTTAAAGCTCGTTCTTGTCCCAAGAATGAGCTTCTCAAGTCCCTTTGGGATTCACCTGCAGTCAGAAATTGATGTAGCTGTATCAGTCAGATCATCTATGTATGCTCCAATTGGTGGTTGTCGCAGTCCACCTCCGATAACTTAATTTGGCGAAAGTAAAGAAAATGACAAACGTTACAGTCAGTCACGATTCGCTTCTTAAATCGGTGCCACCGTGATGCAATTGACTCTGAAGTTATTCTTCCCTGGAAATTGTTATAGTAATCCAGAATGAGGTCCTTAATATCGCTGGAGACGTAATCTTTGCAGTGCCTCTTCAACCAGCTTGCATAGTAAGGAACAGTAAGCATTAGCATCCACGTCGTCACTGCACTCTGTGTCTTCTCTTAAGAGCTGTCATCACCGCTGTATGTTAACACACAGACATCCAGATTTTCTATGTAGTTTTCCCTTCTACACCAAGGTGTCATCATTATTCCTTGACAAGAAATTTCTTAGTCATTGGTATAGTATATATACATAAGAGAGAGAGACAGAGAGAGACAGATGGAAAGAAAGAAAGAGAGATACATGCTGTATCGTCTTAAATAAGTACCCCCAACTAATTGTTTTATAAAAAGGTATTTTTCTTCTAAACCAAGATTCCAAGATTTTACAATTAAAATTGATATTATTAGGTGTTATTTATTGCCACAGCATCGAGACCCTGTAAAAATATGAATATGTAGTATTGTAGTATTCCATTTAATGTTTTTCCTTTGATTCATGGGCGATTTTTAAGCACAGTTTGATGTTATTCATATAGAAGATTTTTTTGCGATCCCTTAATTTTGACTTAAGTTTTTTTTTCTTTTTAAAACTTCTTGATATAGATTATAATTCAGTCGGTTTGTTTTAAATGTTAAAATAATAACTTTATAAAATACAATGAAGTTCATTACTTTAGTTTGCTGTTTTTTGTTTCTTTGTATATTTTTCATTTTTTGGGGCGGGGGTTGTGCAAAAGAGTATTTTGAAGTAAGATCATACCTCACTTTAAACACTCAAGTTTTTTATTTCATTTTTACATAAGATAGTTTTTTTCTTTGTCTTTTGCACAATTTAGTTTAATATTGCATAATAAAATAGAAAATAGGGATATTTCTTTTTGGGTGTGAAAATACCGTTCTAAATTGATATGAAATTGAGAACGACATTTTCATTCCCGAAAAGTTGTATCCTGATTTTCTTTCATCATATGCGATATTTAACTAGATTTTTTTTTCAGAAAATGTTATCTAAAAACTTTTGAAAACTAATTTTTCATTACAGCATTAACAGCTGCATCGGCAGCAATAAAACTAATGTTTTCTCTCTCTTTCATTTTGGAACATTTTTATGAAGATCGGTAGAAACAGGCTCCTAAAATGCGTCTTCAAAAGTCATGAGTACATGGCTTTCTTTATTCGCAAGAACATCGTCTCTCTGTGCCCCTTGAGCGATGACAGAACAATCAATGCAATTTCCTGTACATCCATTTTCAAGTGAGCAGAAATTCCCGCTGGTTGTTCTTGACGGATTGTCAAGTGGATATCAACACCATTCCGAATGTCATCTCTTACATGAGGAACATCATCACTAACGTCAACTCACAACTACAGTTACCTTTATCATTATTATCATCTCCACCAACGTACCACACTACTATAATTATTATTATTCCTTGTGAGTTTTCATACAAGCGTTAGCTGATGGCCTTTTAGTGGAGTCTGAGTGACAGCAAGTCTCTTCAAGTCTTCAGAACTCAACCCAGTATTTTGGCCGATCTTAGTAATACTGGAGTTTGGATACTCTCGGCTCGCCCTCCCATTTCTAACTCTTCCGGTCCCTTTACCAAGCCTCGAGGAACAGTTGTAAGCGTACTAATCATAATTGGTATCACCGTCCCCTTCCTGTTCCATAACTTTTTTAGTTCTATTATTTGTGAATATAATATATATTTTTTGTCATAATAATTACGCGGATGCGTATTTCCAGTCCTCTTGGGAAGACATGGCCCTGGAGGTGACTGTGTCGTCTGTAAAGAGTACGGATGTAACTTGCAAGACACAATCAGGTTAATTGGTCGCGCAGTTACCATGACTAGTTAATTTGGCATCACTTGTGTGCGATATGGACTGCAATCTGTGGTCGCTGGTTCGATCTCCGATAGTGGAGATCACGGTATACACTGCTGATGAGACCTAATAAGGTTGAAACAGTTGTCCAGTGTTTTCGTATGTCGTGCGTAAGTGCTCGCCGGATTATCTGGTCATGGAAATTCAATATAATTCCTCTACTTAAAAAAAGAAAATGTACTTCTATTATTTTACTCCTTTGAAAGTTTTTCGCACCAGCGTAAGGTGATGGTTTCACAATAGAATTTGAGTGACAGCAAATCTCCTCAAGTCACCAGGACTATTCTCAGTATTCGGGCCAATCTTATTAATACTGTAGTCTGGGTGATCTTTATTTGTCCTCTGATTTTAAGTCTTTAAGTCTCTTTACCAATCCTCTGGGGATCGTTCCAAATGCAGTAATTACAATTAGCAGCGCCGCCACCTTTATGTTCTATAGCTTTGTCAACTTTCTAGCAAGGTCCAGATAATCATCCCTCTTTTCATTTTCTTTTAATTTTACTCTGTGGTCTGTCGGAACGGCAAAGTTCACAATTCGGCAGTTTCTTCATGTTTTTTTTACTATCTCTAGGTCTGGTCTTTTGGTCAGGATTTGGTGATCCGTTTGGATCTCAAAATCCCAGAGAAGTTTGTGCGTCTCATTTTCAAGGACGGATTCCGGGTCGTGCATATAACACTTGTTCATATGGTCAAATTTCATTTTTTTTTGCACAAATCCCAGGAATCACCTTCCTCACTCAGTCGTGTGTAGTCTTATAATCTTTTAGCACTAATTTGCCGCACTCATGTATAAGAGGATTAATCGTTTCGTCTCAGTCACCACATAACCTACATTTGATATTTTGTTGCGTATTATCCACTTTTGCTTACTTTGTTATTAGAAGAGATTCAGTTTCTCTCTTAAGATTTTCCTTTCTAAGCAATGATCAAGTCTTCTGATGTGAGATTTCGCTTGTTTGCCGTAGGAAATATCCATACAATTGCTTTTCTTCCAATTATTCTAGTTATTGTTCTATTGATCTTTCTGTTGTTTCAGGTCGCTGTAATTATTATCTTTTGTTTTTTACGTAGTTTTCGAGTTGTCTTATCAATGTATCGTCGCTATTTTCAATGCATGCGAGTCCTCTTCCTCCTTCTTTTCTTGATACATACAGCCTGTCTACGTAATCTTTGTGATGTAAGGCCCTATGCATCGTCATTAGTGTTTTGATTCTCTGGTCCATTTGTTGAAGTTCTTCCTTTGTCCACTTTAAGAATGGTCCCGAGGGTTAACCAAGGTGTTTATCCCTTTTATAAAGTTTCTGCTATATAGCTTGTATTAGAGTAGTTTTCTCGTTCTTCTAAGATACTCTTAAGTTTTTTCTTTTATCTCCGCTTATTTGATGGTGTCCGCTTCCAATTTTCTCAAGTACATGTAATTTTTCTTTTCTCCGTGCGTTTTAATTTTTCTTGAATTGATAGATCTATTCCTTCCGCCATTTGTCGTTTCCTGCATATCATCATGGCACATTTTTCAATGGCAAATTCCATCCCGATATCCTGACAGTATATCTTTATTGCCTGTATTAAGTTTTCCAATTCTTTTTCATTTTTGGCAAACAGTTTGACGTCATCCACGTACATTAGGTGAAGAGACTTTTCTTGCGATTATGTAAGTTTGCAGCCACTAGTGCATTTTCAAAGTATGTAATTGAGTATCATCATCGCTATCATAAATAATAATAATGAGAGCGCGTCTACCTGGAATATACGCTCTGGATTTTTACCTCAGCTAAACTTTTTCTTTCCTATAAATTCCACTCCACCAATGAACTTTATGACTTTCCCGGATATCTGGTGGATTTTGAGACAGTCTATCATCCAGAATTGCGGGATTATATTGCGTACCTTTTTGTAATCAATCCAAGCCATAGATAAATTTTTGTGTCTCGTTTTGCTGTCCTTGAGAATTTGTTGATCAATATATAGGAGGTCTCTTGTTCCTCTTGTTCCCTTGTGGTATCCATTGTATTCTTCGGGGAACAGTCCGCAGCTTATTTGAGAATAGTAAATTTCCTCCCTATTTTCTGCATCAACGTTCGGTACGTTATAGGTCTGTAGTTATTCGGGGTAGTTCTTTTTGGGGTCTTTTTGGATGTGGATGGACTTCTTGCTGGTCATCTATTTGGGTATTCCTATTTGGGCATTTTGATAGCTTGTCTGTCGTGGATGGAAGTGAGTTTTTTTAAACCAGAATCCACATATGCCATCATGGTTTGATATTTTCCAATTCTGTACCTTTTTTTGAGTGTTGCTCACAGTGAATCGATGTGTATTTTCGCTCGAGGCCCTTCTTCGAGTTCTTGTAACTCTTCTTAACGCCAGTCGGCTTTTCTTTTATGATCTTACCATTCCCATATTTTCCTCCAAAATAGTTTTGCTTTCCTTGCATTCGGTTGTGTGTATGTTTTCGTGCATAGCTGGTAGAACTTTATTTCATTGTTTTTTTAATGTCCCGTTTTGTCTGTTTTATTTGATTCTATCTCGGTATCTTTTTAGTCTTCTTTCTTGGGCTAATACTGTCTGATTTATTTCCATGACTTGTATGGTTTGTTTTAATCGTGTTACTATTTTCTTCTCGTCCCAACATATTCTCGTGTTTTTCCTCGGTTTTCGTATTTTCCCTGTTGTCGTAGATTTCTTATCTGTGTTTCCAGGCTAATTTCCCATCCAGGTTTTAGATTTCTGTTCGTGTTCTTTAGAGGAGCACCCATTTTATCACAGACTAATTTCGCTCTTGCATAGATTAGTTCGTTTTATTCTGTGATGTTGTTCATTGATATATGTGTTAATAATTCGTCTGTTCTTTCAGTTTCTGTCATGACTGTTTTCTGATTTTGGTTGCTGAGAGATGGTAATGTGGTCTTTTTTTTTACATGATTCTCTTCATAATCTCAACATTTTTCTTCTTGTGTTAGTGTTTGTTTCGTAGTGTTTGGGTGTGTAGTGTTTTGATTACAATTACTTGGCATTTCAGTTCGGTTAGAGGATTCCTGTTTTTCAGTATTTAGCGTCTTGGTTACTGTATTAAGGTTTTGGTGATAAGATTTCCAATTTATTTGTAATTGTATTTCTGATATATCAAGGATAGCAAACCAATTATTCTTTATTATCATCCAAGCTTGGTCAGTGAGAGTCAGCTTGTCTTTAATCTAACGCATTATTCCCAGATTTTCATCGTTCTTTTTCTATACGCTCTTCGTAAAATAATAGTGAAGTCCAAATTTGTTGTTTTTCCTAGCCCAATTTTTGCGTTAGTGTCTTTGATTTGAGTGGTTGCTTAGTTCTTCCTTTGTGTACTTAAAAAAAAGAACAACCAATATTCGCAGGGCACAGTCTATCTAGGGAGCACCCGCCTATCATAACATCCAAACCTGTTGTCCTGATGCCATTATGTTGAGGTTTTGCATTTTTTCATGGGTAGTATATTGTGGCCATACCAGATCTGTTTTTTTTTTCATTATCTACGCACCTGTCATAGATGATGTTAAGTAACCTTAAATAAATGTGAATTCTTAAGCGGGTCACATTAACTATGTTTTATATTCAGAGACAAAGTAAAATAAGTTCGAAAGATAAACATCCAATTATTTTCCATAGAAAAGAGGGTTATAAACAGATATTTACCCCTTAATTTCTTTTCCTTCCAGCTATTTTTTATGTGTGACAAATTATTATTATTATTATTATTATTATTATTATTATTTAGAAAAGAATATAGCTTGAGGAATATTTTATGAAGCTAGAATGTTCAATCATTGAAGAAAAATGTTTTTATTATTTGATTATATACGACTAAATTAAAAAAATCTAAGTGAATATCCTGTGAATGTGCTGATTCCATTATTTTAGCCGGGGGTAGTACGGGTAAAATTAAGTGTTTGTATTTTGCGATATTCTCAATCAAGAAGGATAATAATAACACTCTGAAGGATTTCTCGGCAGAATGAAAGAAATAAAAAAATTGTTTCAAGAATGTTGAACAGGAGTGTTAACAGAGAGAAGTGGATACACAAATTATTTGATTATTGTATCAGCAATAAAACATACGATATGGAGAAGAAAATGATCGAAAATCAGGGAAATACAGTTGCTAATAAACTAGCAAATGTCTAAAGAAACCTTATTAAAGAAAAAGTTTAAAACTATCTAGAACTTGCCGAACTTGTTAAAATTGAACAGACTAATGAACAAGCGATTACACTGGAAAAGGAAAAAATAGTTTTTCGTCTGCTACTAAAGGAAATTATTCTCATCTTAACTGAATTCAAATCTGAAGTGTAATATAAAAGAAGAAAACAGATCGACGCTAAAGGAAATAATGAAACAACGCATAAAGCATAAAGGAAAAAAAGATATGAGAAAAGAAATGAATTTACAAACAAAACAACACATTCATAAAAAAAAAATGTCTATAGGGAAAAAAGAGAAATGGGGAAAGCAGGAGAAAAAACCACCAAGTTAAGAAGTGAGATAGTTCTGAAATAAGATATGAGAAATAAAAACAGCCATACAAGTGATGCATTAAGAATTAAGAACATCGAATAGAATTGCAATAAGACTGAGGAACAGGAATGGAGAAATACAGACATTACGGAAATACAACACACTCTCAGAGAATCACCAAAATGGAAATCCCCAGGAATATATAAGATAACTTACTTCGGATAAAATGTTTTCTTATCACTAGCAGACCTTTTATTTTATGCTATAAATAATTTTGAACAGAACTCGGATTAGCAAACCTAATTCATTACGTATTTCCTCCTCAAGAACTGATGACATAGTTAAGCGACCAACATCATGTCTGTCCATGAGCTACAAATATACTTACATTGATTTTAACTTATCACATAGGTCTAATCCCCCCAAAAAGCAAACAAAATTGACATCTACTGGAATCCCCTTCCACTCTTGAGGGGAAACTGGGACATTTTTGAAAAGAGAATTGATAAGACAGAACTCATTTGTGTAAAAAGCATATCCAATTTTTGTTTTAAAAATATGCTTTAGTATATTATTATCCTTACTACTTGTGCGTTTTTCACACCAGCGTTAGCTGATGATATTTCATTGGAGTTTGAGCGACAGTAAGTCTCCCCGGATCTCCAGGACTCCTCGCAGTATTCTGGCTGATTTCAGTAATATTGCAGTTTGGATGGTCTCTCTTCGTCCTTCGATTTCCAATTCTTTCAGCACCCTTATTGAGACTTTATAGAGCGTTCCGAGGGTACCAAATGCAATTAGGATCATTGTCACCGTTAGTTTCCATGTATTTTTTTTTAGTTCTCTGGCAAGATCTAAGTGTTGTTTTTCTTTTTTTTTTTTTTTTCGTTTTCTTTGAGTTTCATTCCGTGGTCCGTCGGGACGGCAAAGTCCACTATTCGTTAGGTTGTATGTTTTTTAGTAATTAGCACTAGGTCTGGTATTCTAGTTGGGATTTGGTGTTCTAATTGTATTTCATAAGCCGAAAGAACTTTTTGCGTCTCATTCTTCTGGATGGATTCTGGTTTGTGCATATACCATTTGATAGAATAGTCAAATTTAAATTTCTAGCACAATTCCCTGTAGATCACCGTCTCTACCCAGCCGAGTCTAGTCTTATTCTTTTTGCATTAATTTGTTGCATTCACCTATTATGTGATTAATCGTTTTATTTCTATCATGACATAACCAACACATGATATCCCGTTACGTCTAATCTAACTTTCGCTTTAACTTAATTGGTCCTAATGGCGTTGATTTGTGCTGCTATTTGAAGAGAATCAGTTTCTATCCTAAGTTTTCCCTGTCTTGGTCATGTCCAAGTTTTATGTAAGATTTCGCTTGTTTGTCGCTTGAAAATCCATACAGCTGTTTTTCTTCCCATTTCTGTTCCTTGCTATTGTTGTTTTATTGATCTTTATGTTGCCTGAGCTATTTCTGGTCGTTCTAATTAATCTTTCTTTGCTTTTTTTATGTTGTCTTCCAGTAGTCGTATTATATTATATATGGACGTTATTTTCAATGCTGTCCTCTTTTTCTTTCTTATCTTGATATATATAACCTGTCAATGTAATCTCTTGGATAGAAGGCCTTATGCCACGTCAATATTATTTGTTCTCTAGTGTATTTGTTAAAGTTCTCTCCTCGTCCATATTAAGAATGGTCCAGATTGTCTTACAAGGGTAACAATCCAAGTATTTATTCCTTTGATGAGATCCTACTGCAGAGCTTGGTTTTGACAAGTTTTCTTGTTCTCCCGAGATTCTTGTTTTTAATTTTTTTCTTTCATCTCCGCTTGCTTGATGGTGTCCACTTTCAATATTCCAAAGTACTAGTAAGTTTCCTTTTTACCAATTATTCTGATTTGGCAGTTCTAATCCTTCCGTAATTTATCGTTTTTCGCTTCTCATTATTAACATGGCACATTTTTCTATGTCAAATTCCATTGCTATATCCTGATTGTATATTCTTATCGTTTGTATTCGGGTCTCCAATACATTTTCATTTTTTGCAAGCAGTTTGACGTCGTCATGTATATTAGGTTGAAGGCTTTTCTTGCGAGTTAATAATTTGTAGCCCGCTGTGCAATTTCCGAGTAAGCGATTGAGCGAGATTCCTCTCTGAATTTTCATCTCAGCCAACGTTTTTCCTTCATAGGTCAATTTCACTTTTTAGTTCTTTCGGGATGAACCTAATTACTTCGTCAGATATCTTGTTCATTCTTGGACGGCCGATTATTCAGCTTTGCATGATCATATCATCGGCCTTTTTGTAGTCAATCTGTAACACTATCTTAGTGTTACAGGTAGACTGGCGATATTAGATTAAATGCTTAGGACTAATTAGATAATTTGTTGAAGATTAGATACAGTCTTTTGTTAATATATTGTAGCAAAAATATAATAATAATGTACACCGTGACATATTAGTTTTCTCAAGCAGCGTCATTGAACATTCCCAGCACCTACATGCTGTATTCATGGTTTGAAGTTGAAGTTACCAAAATGCCAGTTCTTGAACGAAGAGACCAGGTTTTGTCATAAACAAAAACGGGATAAAACCAGATTCCAATAAGATTGAGGTGATCCGATTTATGCCAGAACCAAAAACCGTTAGGCGGGTCAGGGGGTTTATAGGGGCTATAGGATACTATCGAAGGTTTATCCCAGCATTTTCCAATATACCACCCACAAAGAAATATGCTCGGTTCAAGTGGTCCGAGGATTGCTAACGGTCATTCGAGGTGCTAAAAGATCAGTTAACGGCCATACTCTTATTAATATACCCAGATCTAAGTAAACCGATGGTCTTGTACACGGATACAAGTGATCAGTGTATAGGGGCGTGTCTTACCCAGCCCTACCCAGAGAAAGAGCGTCCTGTACCAGGAATTCTTGAAGAAATCCCTATCTATTTTTGTCGCATAAACTAAGCCCCACAGAACAAAAATGGCCAGTGATAGAAAAAGAAGCCTACGCTATCATATATGCTTTGCAAAAATTAGATTATTATTTCAGTGAGGCAACTTTTATTATTAAGACTGACCATAAACCACTCCAGTACTTATTAAAGGCCAATTAGACAAATAAAAAAAAATACAGCAATAGGCGTTTAGAATCAGCGAATAGAATTGTAAGATCGAGTATTTATTGGGCTGGGAAAATACCTGCGCTGACTTACTATCACGTATTCCTAACTAGTTAAAACTAGAATCGGAGAGTGTGAGGCAAGTGGATGATAAGGCATACCAAATAAACGTCCTTAATTCGCATAACTTGGAATATAGGCTTAAATTAGACGTAGTAGAAACAAAAATGGAAGAGGGCAATTCACAAGGTTTCCAGGAGCCACTGGCTGGGAATAATCAAGAGGATGAAGAAATCCAGGCAATTAAAGAGACTTTAGAGTCAGGAAATGTACCAAAGACTTGGACAGATATATACCTGGTGCAGGATGGGTTAGTTTATAATCTATTTGGTAAGGATGAGGATATTAGACCACGATTGTATGTATCAAAAATTATTAGAGTGCACATTTTAAAGGAATGCCACGATAATATGGGACATTTGGGAATAGACAAAACCCATGATCTCATTAGTAGGAAGTATTATTGGCCGGGATTATATAAGAAAATTAACAAATATATCAATGCATGCATGATTTGTCAATCGAGAAGTAGTAAACAGAATGCGTCACCACTGCTGGAGACAGATATCCCTTCCTACCCCTTCCAGAAGATAAGTATGGATATATCCGGTCCCAACGGTGAAACGTCACAGGGGAACATATATATAGTTAGTTTTGTTGATTTACTGAGTAATTTGCCTGAAGCCTTCGCAGTTTCAGATAAAAAGGCTCAAACAATCGCTGACCTGATACTAACCGGAAAATTTCCCAGATATGGAGCTCCCTTACAGTTGGTAACAGATAAGGGTAAGGGAAACGTAAACGAGGTAATGAGGGAAACCCTACATAGTTTAAATATCCAACATATTACTACTTCTCCCTACCATCTTCAAAGTAACGCTAAGGTGGAACGATTCCATCGATTCTTGGGGGATGTTTTGTCAAAACTAACAGGGGGAAACTGCAGAGATTAGGATTTATAACTAAATCAGGCATTGGCTGGTGTGAGGTTCTCAATAAATGAAACAGCACAGTTCTAGCCTTACTTTATGCTTTTTGGGCGTGATGTGGTACCACCCCCCATAGATAATCTTTTAAAGCCAAGGAGAAAATACATGGGCGAGGACCATCACAAACTTATCCTTGAATAGCAACATAAGATTTTTGCTCAGGCTAGGAGAAAGAATGAGCGAGCCCAGAAGGAAATAAATAAAAGGGTGAATCAGAAAAGGAAGAGAGAAAAACTTGGCATAGGTGACCCTGTATATTATAAGGCTCATGCCAGACAGGGTAAACACGATATGAGGTGAAGGCCCTATTAGCGAATAGTAGGGAAGACGGGACCAGTTTCGTTTATTATTTGGGATCAGATAAGCGGAACTACGAAAAGGGTGCATGCCAATGATATAAAATTAGCCGAAATAGAGGAATACAAAGCTCCTAAGATTAAAAAAACCAGATAAAACCTTTAGAAAACCAACATGGGTCATCCCTCCTCTGGAGACAGACTCCGATGACGATAACGAAGTAGAAAATATACCCTACATGAGGAACCAAGTTGGGAGTTCCCTTCATGTTACAGAAGCAGAGGACTCTCCTTCACAGGATTCAGAAGGTTGGGAAACGGAAGACGAAATCCTCTTAGCAGAATTAAGAAGGGTAGAAAAAGTGAAATCTAGTGTAGAAGGTGAAATACCACTGAGGACCCGTTTCTGTGTACCCGTTTGAGTAAATATGATCCCGTTCTATTACAGGATGGCCGGTCTGGGACCTGTACATCCAGTAGTCCTATATATATGGCCAGTAGTCAAGACTTGTGTATCCTAGAGTTTTTTTAGAGATAACAAAAAGGGCGTGGAAAAAATTGCCAGGTGGAAATACTGGTTGACACTATATTGCCAAAAGCCGTTAACCTGACCGATGGAATATGGGCAGTAGCTACAAAAACCGAGTTACAAATGACGCAGGTATGCAGTGGGCAATCAACCACTCTTAGCATTTTTCCCCGCTGACCACTCTCGCGCTTCCAATGGGTTGTACAGTATATGGGGATACTATTATACTTCCACCACACTACCAGGCGGATGAATCATTTGAAATGACAGACTCTTCCTTGCGCTTAGTTAATGCCTCAGTTGACAAATGGACGGAACTCTGGAAACCTTTAACTGTGGAATTTCCCGAAATGACACTGCGAGAGATTCTTAAGGTATTAGGACCTTTAAAGAAAATTAAATAAAATGATCCAAAACATAGGATAGAGACAATAGGTAAGGCATCTTCCTTTCAGAAAGATCAAGGGGTAGATTCTCTTACGTGGAAGATAGTGGCATTAATAGTAAGTTTAGTATTGATATCAGCAATGGCTGGGTTGGTCATGTTTATAAGTATTTGGCAGAAACAGGGGGTAAGAAACAAGCCGACAATGTTGTACAGAGGTCGAGGAGAGAGTGTGAAAAATGTAGCTCACCAACCGAAAATATATCCAGAAACAGAACAAATGGAGATGGAGCCAACCAGTACGGAACAACCAACAGGAGCCACACCGGAAGGACCTCTTAGATTGGCTGCAGTTGAAGTACACACACCGAACTAGGATATAACAAATACACACAATACTTTTTTAAAACTGTTTTTCTCTTTTCCTGAAAAAAAAAAGAAAAAAAAGGCTACTTTGATGTTGAGACTTTGGAGACAAATTTGGACAGAACGGTAATAAGATATATATGCGTATTTATGAAAACCCAATCGTACAAAGGAACTTGTTTTTAACTTTTTCTTTTTTTTGTTTCCCTTTATCCCTTTATGTAAAAAGAAATTATAATTGTATAAACCCTTTTAAATGGTCCTTTAGTAAATAAGTAAACGACAGAAAGTGGGGACGAAATGTAACACTATCTTAGTGTTACAAGTAGACTGGCGATATTAAATTAAATACTTAGGACTAATTAGATAATTTGTTGAAGATTAGATATAGTCTTTTGTTAAGGTATTGTAGCAAAATATAATAATAATGTACACCGTGTTTGAAAGTGGGTAACGGTGACAATGTCGCTTAGGAATGTTTAATGACAGGATGAAACAGCCGATCTTGGCTTTGAACTGAGTTTTGATTGACAGGTTAGAAAGAAACAAAATTCTATTTCATATTCTAATGCCGCGTGCGAATGTACGGAAGATTACGGCTAAACACCTGACATAAGGCCATTAACAATATTAAAATATTATCAGGTGGTTCATCAATCAAAGAAAGGCAGGGCGGAACTTTTCTCTCCCCCTGCCAAATACGTGTAAGGCAGGAACATAGTTTTTGATTAGATGTCCAGTTAAACACGGGCCTCGGGGTGTGGTTTCTCTCTGCCACCTCCTATGATTGCAATCTGGGACCATTGGTCGAGCGTTTCTATTGGCTGGCTAATCAGAGCCATGTATTCGGGGGTCTGGACCCCCATAATAGAAGATTCTGAAAAGGAAATCGAGAGATTGAAAACTGGTTCCGCAGTGAGAAATTAAAAGCTAGTTCCGCAGACGGAAGGCATGGAGCCCTTGCCACCCTCTTCGCCACCACTACCACTTTACCCAGTGTCCTCAACTTGACCATCCCTAGCAACATTAGTTTGCTCAAAACGGACAAGGGGCTAGCTGTTATCGCCAGTCAACTTATCATCGAACTGAAAGCATTTGTTGTTGTTGTTGTACATGATTCTTTTTTTTTATTATTGCATCATAAATAAATGTTAATTACAACTGATAACAAGCGTACTGTTGTATATTGACCTTCGACCGGCCAAACATGCCATTCCAAAGTGATGCACCGGAAGGAAGTGACACATTCCAATGGCAAGTAATCGAAAGAAATCGCGTAGGCAGATTTGGCTGACGAAATGGGACAAGGTAAAAGCCCATGATACACTCAAAGACTGATGCACCGGAAGAGAGTGACCTGTGAACTGCATGACAATTATTTCCGCTTGATGACGATCAAACATGACATTTCAAAGATTGAGTGAGCGATTAAGTGGGCGATTGAACTATTATATAACTCGGTAGATGTGGTAGGGAAAGCCACCACCCAGCAGAAGGGGCCCTCGGGACTCCCGATGGAGTTTGGAGACCCGTTGGTGACAAGATGCGGTCGAGAAAGCCTGCACCCAGCAGAGTGGGCCTCTGGGCCTCCGGTTGAGCAGCCCTGGAGAACGAGAAAGACACAACGCTGATCGCCATAAGAATGGGGGTCAATATATCGCAGTTCTGTTCGGTCTCCAACTCCCTCTCACAGTAAAACCTTGAGTAACCCTTTTCGAACCCTTACAAAAAAGTGAGAGGTACATATTTTTCTAAAGAAGTCTTCGCTCGTCTTAATTCATTGTGTCAGTATGTATTCAGCATATATATTATGTATATATGTATATGTATTATGTGTTTGTATAGTTAATCATGGTCATAGTTATTGAGTGGCTATACAACACTACCTGACGTATTGAATTAGTTGACCAGCGAACAGCATCAGTAAAGTTGGCTGTTTTCCGACCCAGCCTGAACTAAGAGACGTCCGTGTCAGCTTTACTCTAACTTTACCCGTGGGTCGAACAACGCAACGTGGACACGGAGATCTGGATAAGCAGATCCACCCGAAACTACGACCTATAAGTGGCTCGCAGTGCGACATGCACTTATAAGACCACAATTTCGCGATCCTGATCGAACACAATGGTGACGCAACCACAATTGGTGCGCGTATCATAAATCCACGCCATAGCTACTTTTTCCGTCACGTTTTGCTCTCCTAAAGGATGTGTTGATTGTAGATCACTTATTCCTATTGTTTCTTTGTGACATCCTTTCTCTTCTTTGGGAAACGGTCTGTAGTTTACTCGCGAGTAATATATCTAACCCTTAGAATTTACCAGATCATCGTTAGACACATTATAGGTCTTTAATGCTGCGGGCGGTTTCTTTTGGGAGTGTCTTTTTGGATCAGGATAGTCATCCATATATATATATTTGTTTGTTTTAAGCACTTACTCTGTTCGAGAGGCAGCCTTTCGCGGGTAAATGTGAATTCTTAATTCATAAACCATGTATTCCTTCATGACCAGGTGTTTTCTATTCGGTTCTTTTTTGAGTGTTGCTCTGAGGGATTCCAGGTGTATTCTCGACTAAAGTCCTTTTTCGAGAGCTTGCAATTCTTTTTCATGTTGATTATCCAATCAGCCTTTCAGTTATGTTCTTTTCATTGGTATAATTTACTCTATAATAGTTTTGCCTAATTTGCATCTATTTGTTGGTATGTGCTCGAGCATTCTCCTCGTGGTTGTGGGTAGAATTTTCTTTCGTCATTGTGAACAGTCTTGTTTTGACTGTTTTGCTTGAACCTATATCGGTAACTTCTAAGTCTCCCATCTTTAGCCAATATATTTTGATCTATTTCCACAAATTTAATTTTTAGATTTGTCTGTTGTTTTGTTTTCTTCTTTTCATCCCAAACTATTCCCGTATTTTTTCCTTCCGTTACATCTTTGCTGGTCGTGATATCTTTGCCTGTCCTAGTCTAATTTACCATCTAGATTTTGTATTTCTGTTCGGGTTTTTTAGGAGCAAACGGATTTTATCAAAGACTAATTTTGCTCTTACATGAATCACCTCGTTTAATTCAGTGATGTTGTCTTATTGGGGATTTGATAATAATTTGTTTATCTTTTGGGTTCCTACCTTGACTTTTTTAGTCTTGGTTTCTGAGAAATGATAACGAAGTCTTTTTTCAGTCACGATTTTCTTCATAAACTGAACATTTTTGTTTTCTTGTGTTAATGTTTTTCATGTGGTATTGGGTTGTGTGATGTGAAAACACACACACACACACACACACACACACACACACACACACACACACACACACACACACACATGTATATATATATATATATAGACCATAAATGCGTACATTTGGGGGAATATAGGAAAATATTAGGAAAGAGTAAGTGGATCAAAGAATATTGAAGAATAGCTGGTTGGAGAGAGAGAAGAAAATTTGCGATGGAAGGTAGAAGAAAAGGAAACAAGGGAAAAGATGAGGTTGAGTAAGGGAGTGTGAATAAAAAGCAGTAAGACAGTTGAACTTATGTTTCGAAAGATCGTCTGGAAACTCATTTTCCTCTTGCATTAGAGAAATGCACCTGCTGACTCCGTATTAATTTAGGCACCGTGTGAAACTTGAGTAGCAGGAAAATTCAGTATATATATTATGTACTGGCCACTTTCTCCTCAAGCAACCCTGGCACCCGGGCAAGTAAAATGCACGGACTCCCGTTTTGGTTATGAATGCTGTTAGACTTGAGAATTATTTTTTCTTTAAAAGGGTGAATTAGTTATCGACTCAGCGATAAGTTAATATTTAAATTTCGGAGCTAAACTAAACGGCTTCCCCGATCAGAGGTATGGACAACAATATAAACTTCCTTCATAGACACAGTAAAAGAACTTTACGTATTTTAATATAATTTCTTATGGTTTAAGGAAAATAACATCAGAAATAAACGTGCGTGAGATTTTTCTGTGACTATGAGTCTGTCTTTTCCTTCCCTGAACCTCTTTATCTCTTTGTCTCCTAATTTTATCCGATAATATTTTCTTTGAATTTCATTGAGACCAGCCCCCCCCCACAGACACATATATATGTATATATTACAAATGTGTAAAAGACGAATCTGATGGGAATTTTTCCCCTGTCAACAATTGGTTGCTTCAAAAGTTTATGCTTCAGAATTAATAAAGTGTGTACCAACTTGCATCCAGGCCATGGAAAATTATTTTCAACATCTACAGTAAAGTTAAAATCTCTTTTTGTAATCCATGTGTTTTAAAATAGTTTAAATACAAGTTATCAAAAAGCAAGTTGCTAATTTTTTATATTTCCAGTAAAAGTTTTGAAGGTTAGTTAGATTTCAGTTTAAATAAATAAGTTTTCGATTCGAATAGAATTATATATATATATATATATATATATATATATATATATATATATATGCTCCCCTACCCCTGTAGGGTTGAGCTCTCTAGCAAATGAAGTGTGTTGCCATTAGCATATATGCAAGGCTCTTCATATGAATCGAGCTCTCGGTAGCCGTTAAGTGGATATATGTAAACAATAATAATTGTGATTCATAACCGTTTAAATTTCCTTAGTTTTCGCTTGTCTCCTCGTGGCTGAGTGGTAGAACCTTGGATTAGTGTTTGAGTCAATCGGGTTTTGATCCCATCTTCGGGAATCTAGCCTGTCTAGCCACACTGATGAGTTCTGATAAAACGAAACAAATCAGTCTGTGGATGACAATGTATATATATATATATATACAAGGGAAGGCTAAAAGGTTTTTTCAATACTGCAGCCCACACACCTCTTCCGTCGGTGTTGCAGTGCTTGGATCACTTCAGTCAGAAGTCATCAGCATCAGATATGATATTAAAATAATTTTTCAGCACAACCTCATATATATATATATATATGTGTGTGTGTGTGAAATGTGAAAAAACTAAATATTCGGAAGATATATTCATTCATATATGTTATAATGTCAACGTTTTGTTTTGTTGTTAAAGCATACTTGTAATATCATCACATATAAATGAATAAAAACATTATCGGCGTTATAGTTTAAGTACTGGACTGTTGAATCGTAGTAAGCGTGTTTCAAATTCCAGTCGTATTATTACGTTCACTTTCGGACAAATATCACTTTCGGTCAAATATCAAACCCCTTTATCCTTCCAGCAATAGGTAAAATAGTTCTAATGATCTTGTACAAGGATCGCTTTGTCATTGAATAACCCACGAAGGTTGATATGCCATTAAATAAAGAAATCTGAATATTTTTTAAATATTTTCATGCTGTCGGTTGAATTTCCATTTTTCTCTAATATATATATATATATATATATATATATATATATATATATATATATATATATATATATATACGGAGTATGATGAATGAATTACCGCTATTTTAAATAATCTATTTTGTACATGTGCTTTATTTGTTTCAGGTTGTGTCAACTATGCGGCCAACTAGAGTCGCTTGGGCACTGTCTGTGAGGAAAGCAGTACTATGACGCATTTCTCTACTTCAGAAATTTAGAAACGGTTAGCTGTACTGCTTAGCATTCATGATAGAAAGCCCCAATATGAAGATTTCAGATTCAAAATCAAACACACAGTCCACATTATCTTGTTTGGAGTGGTTACAATGAAGCAATGTACAATGTGTCTGCGTACCAATTACCACGATGTTACAAACCACAGCAGATATTTTTCATGAATTAAGCTGTTTCGTTGGATATACCAGCCGCAAACTAGCTTATAACAAAATATTGCAAAACATTTGACTCACACTAGTAGATCAAAGAAAGGGGAATGTAATGATTTATCTAATGCATATATATGAATACAATTTATTTGATAAAAAGCAATCATAAGCTGCCTGCAGTTCTTTGAAATTAACAAATGCATTAGTTATATAATAGAAGTTTGTTTTGGTTACTTTTGAGATACAGATACTATTCCGTTGATCGAATAAAGTCTCCCGCTACTCGTTAAAACTTTTCTCCGAATTTAAAATTAATTGGATGCGCTAACAAAAGCCAGGATTTTGTAAGTTATTATCGCTCACCAAAATGGTCATTCAGTGCCTCACTATTAAGACATTCGGAGGCAGACGGTGTAACGATTATCGTTGTGGGAAATAGAATCAGCAACCTGAGTTCAAATCCTGTACAAGGCTGTTCCCTTTTAACTTGGCGTTAATGTCTTTGTCAAGAGTAAGTTGCAGAGTAGACTGGGCTCTTTAGATGGGGTGATAACTTTTTAGTGTTCTCAGAATCTCTACAGCTGAAAGTAAAATATTTGATATTTTGATAAAATTTTTCAGTATATTATATGATGTACACCTGAATTTTATTGAAGAATGCAAATGTTCTTACTATAACATAACACTGCAGTATATGCTGTTAAGCAGTCTACAATTATCCTATTTACCAACCCCTCCGCTCGGGCAGGATATGACACAAGGTCAGTTTTTTAAGCGGAGTTTAACAGGTTTGAATTCAGAGTTTTCCTTCTCCTAGACTAGTTGCCTCATCAAAGCTGAAGAACCCAGTCTGTCCTACTATTTACCCATAGCTGGAGGGAGTATAATTGGATTCATACCTTTCCCAAGGGTATTAGTGCTATGTGAGATGCAATCAGTCTCGTCCAGGATTTGAACTGGTGTCGCCGTGTCCATTTCCTACGACGATAACCATTACACCACGGGCACCTCCACAATTATTAGATGATTAATTTTAATAGCATGTCAAACCATTCAAAGTAATTTTATGCTAAGAGGTTAGGGAATGGCGTTCATTGTTCGTTCATATTTACATTCTTTGTGTCTTAGGATGTTTTTTGCACTCTATCCTGCCGAATACGAATAATTCTTAAACAAGTGAATTTGACCCGTCCACTGTGTACGAACAAGTACAGCCATTCCATTTAAGAGCTGGGAGTAATAGCAATGAACGAGTACTCTCTACTCCATAGACTGTGCACGAACAAGTGCAGCCATTCCATGACAGACTTGTGTAATAGCAACGAACCGATACTGTACACTCCCTAGATCTCTAGAACTGGAAACTTGTAATAAAATGAAATTCATTTTCATAACCTGGACACTTTTTTCTTTGAGGGTTAGTCCTACCCATTTCCGGGGATACAGTCAGCGTATTCCAAGCCCTTCCCTGACAGAACGGAAACAGTGTCCAAGTGATCTTTCACTTCAAAACGATCAGTTCTTTCAACAACTTCGACCACGAAAACGCTACATGTACTCAACCGAAATAAACCCCACGACAGTTAAACCATGCATGTTTCACTTGAAAGAAGGTCATGAATAAAATTCTCCCTTCATAAGATGGGTAATTGCTAATCAAGACCTTCTTTCAAGTGAAAAGTTAATCATTTCCTGATTCCTCATATCAAATCTCAGCCACTTGGGAATAATTGAGAACATGCAACAGTTCATGATGAATCAAACGAAGTCAATTACCCCACTTTCCTGAACTGTTTTGGGCACTTTGTGAGCTATTGTAGTCAGCTTGTAGTATTCTTTACATGCAAGTGTTTTCAGACCTTAAAATCTTGAGAAAATCTTGGTGTCCAGGACCTAAAGTATGTAATAGTAGGTTTGACCTACTATTTCTTCATAGCTGCAGTGGATAGAAGAGATGAATTCACGCCTTTATTAAGAGCAATAGCGTGAAATGAAACGCTAACAGCATTGTTCAGGATTTGAACTTTGGTCGTCGAGTTCATTTCCAATGACGGTAAGCATTACACGAACAGATTTCCTTGAGGAAGTTTTGGAGGATGACGAGAGGCTAAGATGACTATCAACAAGCACAACGCAGGAAAGTTCGTTCCCTTTAGTTTAAGCTCAGTTTTGAATCGTTAATTTTAACAAAGCGCACATATACGACATTCTGACCGATGTCGAATTCTAGTGTGTCGTTCTGGGGAGTCTTAGAACATTCAGTGCAAATGACCAAATTGTGGCACTATTGGAGTTACATCTTTCAAAATGACAATTCTCAAGTTTCCAGTGCGTAACTGAAAAGTTTACAGTATCACACTGTGACCTCATCTTTCTTATGGGGCACATATTTAGGTTCAATAAAGCATCTGCGTGTTGCTGCGTGCGTATCTGTATATGGGTGTATATGTGTATACCATAGCTGGTTTGTATATATATATATGCATATGTATTCCAGTCAGAGCAGATCTTGGAGCAATGGAACAAAGAGATGAAAAATCAATTGCACATTGAATAATTATCACAAAAAATGGTTGCTTCTTCGAAAAGATGTTTTAAAATTATCTATTTCATTTACTCTTAAAAGTCTATGCCAAATGACACAATTGGAGAAACGATAAAGAATATATTGCCATATAGGATGCACCTTGTGGGATTACATTTACCTTTTACTGTTACTTTTGCAGAAAAAGATGAAAACGTAAATAATCTATTCTAGAGAAAAGATAAAAATTGTCTGATTGTCTAAAAAGTGATGTTCCATGTGGGATTACAATTGAATTTCACCATTATTAAATCGTAAATCTTTTGATTGTGTCGGTGATTAGCAACAACAGCAGCAGCAGCAGCAATCTAACCTAATCTAATTAGCTATCAATTTTGAGTTTATTCGATTTTCATGCAATGGTGAAAATGTGTGGTAAAGTGGTTGTACCTGTCTTCAGTAAAACTAGCATTCTAAAATATACAAGTTTAATGTTATTCCTAATGTGCTGGTATACAAAAGATGCATCGTATGGAACCACGAGCAGTATGTGACGCAAGATCACTTCTTAAGCTGTGAGAAGCTGGTTGGAATTAAGAGGTTTTTTTCCCAATCTTCTATACCGAGTTCTTTAATCAAGGTTAAAGAATCTAGTCTTCCCTACTATTTACACGTTGCTAGGAGAGGGATAAGAGATTGATTCTCAACTATCTTAATGGAAGTGGTTCCAGTATTTGCACTCGGGTCGTCGATTTCTTTCGACGATATCTGTTACGCAGTTCCTTAAAAAGGTAGTTCTCAGCCAGTATACCTGTTTGTGGGGTGCATTTTCTACCCGCTCTCTTGGTAGGTATGTTCTTTTTAAATGGATTCGGATTTTATGGCATATCTGCCATTGTAGGTTATTTAATGCCAACTACTCTCAATAATTTATATAAAAAATACATGATTTGTAAACACATTCTGTTGATAATTTGAAACTAGCCTGAGCTCATTTGTTTGCACACAGTTAAATGGTTTCAAATATTGGTATGTGACAGTAACAATTTAACATCAGTTATTTACTTGTATATATTTAAATAGATATACATGATACGTTAAAGATTACTTTGTCGGTAATTTTATTTTTAAATGAGTTAAAATTAATTTATTTGCATACTAGTATTATTATTGTTTCTACAGAGTTAAATGGTTTCATTTATTACTATCAAACACCAATAATTCTACTCAATATTAATCATTTGTTTGCATATATTGTACCCCTATATTTTCTTCCTATTTTTCTACCTATATTTCCCCTTCATTCAGATAAAATATTTTTTCAGGGCATCCTATGATACGCTGTCTGCAATGTCTTTGTCTTCCAAAAAAGATCTACAAGATGTTGACCCCTATTCAACATTTTATTATATTTTGACTTACCTTTGTCGCTGAAGTTACTGATTATCTACTATAGAGATTTTTGTATTAATGTTTTCAATTTTGTCCTTTTCCTTATTATATTTTATGAATCAATATTCTTATAATTTTTTTTTTTTACTTTCCCGTTGACTCCTCAACTTTTCTGCTAAAATTTTTACTAACAATTTCCGATTCTACGTTTAGTATTTCGCTTGAACTTTCAGTTATATTTTAAAAAAAGATCCATACATATACCAGGTTTATGATTATATTTTTGTTAAAAATACCCCCCCCAAAAAAAAACAAAATCCAGAGAAAAACAGAAACAAAAACAAAGAAAAAAAAAACGTATGAACTTGCCAGTAAAAGCTGATATGACATAAAAAATGATTTCAGTTTTTATACTGTTCTGTTTGCTAGCCAGCATCTGAGCACTATTTTTTACACAACGTTCTTATTGCAACAATTGTTATTTATGTATAGCGTTTTTTCTTCTTCGATATATATATATATATATATATATATATATATATATATATATATATATATATATATATATATATAATCTAGTTTACCAAATATCTCTTTAAAAACTCTTAATATCTAAGCATATTCACAAAAAATACGAAACGACTTGATATGATAAATAGAACGACAGTATCAGCATCTGTTCAACGTATCGAAGCCTTCTCAATTGTTTTACATATGTTACTAAGGAAATAAAACAATGTTAACACCAACCAATTGTTTTACCAATTGTTTGTTGTTTGTTTTCTGGCCTCTAACGCGCCACCTTTGGGGTTACGGCCCTGCGTTCGGACCCTTTTAAAAAGGCCTTGTGCCGTTCTAGTCCGGTGGTGGGACGGAGAATGAATAAAGTTAACATCAACGTCAGGTTTTCAAGTCTTGTTTTTTAACACACACACACACACACACACACACACACATATATATATATATATATATAGCATTTACACTAACTTATTTTTGGATCGACAACGTGAAAATCTGAGTTGTGAATTTTTATCTTGTTTTATTATCTTATTTTATACTTGAAATATATTGTGATATTGCTTTGAATTTTCGTGCATTGAGCACGATAAAGATTGCAAGGATTAAATATAATTTTAGCGTTAAGATTTAATCGTAATTTTATCTCTATATATACCAAGTCTGATCCCTTATAAAGCAATTATTTATGTTCTAAGTATCCTATGATACACAATTTACAAGATTTTTACCCTTCATTACTTGTATACACTCTTTATAGTTTTCCACTCGATTTGAGATTCTATGCCACATTTATCTTTTAATTCCTATATATACTTTGAGAGTTGGTTAACAAGCGACTCTTGACACCACAAGATTTTTTAAAGACTTGTTAAGAGCCGAATGAATCTTTCTGATGGTCAAAGACGTTCAAGTAATTCTTCCCAAAAACTGGAGACAAGTGATCTGCGCTCTTAACACTTTGAAAGGTTAATCCTAATGTGAGCCTTTCGACTAGTAAGCAAAGCTATACTTTCACATTGGTTTATTTAATATGTATTGATTTATTAGATTGCTGGTTAGTTGTGCTTTATGATATACCAAGGTTATTTAATGCTAAATCATGTTTATACATATATATATCAAATATATATGATTTGTAAACCAATAGTTTGTTGGTAGCAATTTTTAAACGAGCCAGATCTCATTTATTTACACACAGTTAAAGAGTATCAGGTAGTGATATCTAAAACTAATAGTTTTATTTGTATACAGTTAAATGGTTTCAAGTATTGCCATTAAACATTAGTAGGTCTATTCAACATTATTCATTTGTTTGCACACGGTAATACAGTTTCGAGTATGTAATATTGATAATTTATTTCAACAGTCACTTGCTTGTGTATACTTAAATGGGTTCAAGTGTAGAAAATGATCAAATATTTCTATTTGCCCCATAGATGAGACTCGAACAGGTATGACCACTCCGGGTCAAATTTGACCTGGGAGTAATGGCAAGATTGAACTGAAGTTTTGAAAGGTTTGTTTAATAAGTGCTACTCATGATATTACGTTTTGAAATGGCTACTTCAAATCATTATTGAAAGAAACCATTTTCGTTTGAACAATATTATTTCTCCATTTTAAAAATCTTTATTTTTCCATAAATGAAGGTTAAAACAATTAAGAGAAAAATGTTTGCTCTCATTCATATCAAAGTGTATTATTTCCTAGTGGCTGACTTTCGTCATCCTCATTGCTTTCACATCCTTCCTCATCACTAAGAGCCAGATCAGATACACTATCAGCGTTTAGCACTGTTGGAGGTGGAAGAGGTAGTGGAGGCGTTCTGGGTGGTGGTAGCGGCGGGGTCTTTCTTGATCCGTGATCATCTTTGACAATTCGCTCTATCTCGTTCTCCATCTCGTACACCGACTGAGAAATGTTCGCTATGGCCTCTTTGATAGCCTCCTCGTCAGATCGGTTTTTGTCGTGGCTGTGACTGACAGCATCCGCGTCTTCCTGACTGGTTGACTCCAAAAAACAATGGTCGGCACCCAGGACCGCTTCTTGATGAACAAATGAATCTGACCGTATAACTGTTCTCGGTTCATTATTTTCGCTATTAATCAAGGGCATTTTTTGCCTAATGTCTTGTTCATAAATCATTCTAGTGGTTTGTACCCTTGTAACGGTCGAGTCATTGTCGTTGGCCTTTACGCTAAGATCTATTTTTTCTGGACTAATATCCGAATAGATCGTCATTTCAAGGTGATGGGGATAATCGATGTGGGCAATTGTCTGCAGAGCTTCATGCTTTAGATCTTTACATTCTTTTTCATCGTCACCATTCTTGGTTTCCTGAAAATATAATGAATTTCTTAAATAAGTAAACATATACATAAACACTCACATGCATGTATGTATAGCATCCGTTCGTGCTGATAGCACAGAGTTCTCTGAATCTCAGTCACTTTCTGACCCTATAGTTATCTTGACAACATTCATTCTGTAATGAACTGATGTATCTCAATGCTTGTTGTTTGGCCAACACTGGTGTCTCCTAGGGTTGAAGTCCATAAGAGAACATCGCTAATGAGTTAGTCCTTATTTTTCCAGCAACTGCTGTGTATGTCCTGAGTATGACACTTAATTACATCTATTCAAGATACTTTAGTTCTGGAGTTCAGGAGAATGTGCAGTTAGTCCTTTATTACCATTAATCTAAGGTCTACTCCGACTCAGAAAATTGTTACCTGTTAGGTTCTCATCTATTGAGTAATTTCAATGAATAGGTGACTCCACGCTGTCCACAGTTGGAGCCTCATCACAGTATTCAGTTTAGTGTCATACACAGAACATATATTCGTTTAATAAACTCTATTTTACTTATATATATATAGTCATGAGAGTGAATGAAAAACTTTATACACCCATTTATGGTAGTGGTTTTGCATCTTCCTCTCTCGTTTAGAATCCCTTCTTTAAAACATAATGATTAGGTATGAAAAAAACTCCAACCAAGCTAATGTTTCATCTGTAAAAACTCAATGCAAAACATCTACTTATATATTGGCAATTATTAGAAATTTACATGAGTTTAAAAACCAAATACTTTTGCGCGGTACTGTACATTAATTTTATTATTTAGGACAAAAGCAAAATTTAAAATATAGGATGACTTTACATAAACCAATCGATACGAAATATTCACTTATAAGTTGGCAATTAGAAATCTACTCTTGTTTAAGGACTTTTGCACCGTACTGCATTTTCTATGTGAAAACGGACAAATCTACACATTTTGACTAAATTAAAATCTCAAAAAAGCAACAAATAAATAAGAATTTACATGAGTTTATATATGTTAAAGAAAAGCGCAGTTTAAAAGTGAATAGTTTTTTGAGATTTGTGACTGTAACGTTAATCACTTTCACCTTTAATTAGTCACTTATCATGCTTTCATTATATAATTCTTGGTTATAAGAGCAAAGTTTTAGAATATAAATTGGTCTCCCATATTTACTTTAGACGTAAGCAATTAGGAAATAACACTTCCCGAGCTGGAATGAGACAAAGTAGAAATTTTGATGCAAAAAATTTGTTATCAATCAATTGTGTATGTAGTGTGCTACGGTAGTTACAACGTTCAAGCAAAGTAGGGCGGCAAGATTTTTTTAGTTCTTATGGCAGTAAAGAATTAGCTTAATGTTTGGCAGCACGCAGAAAGGATTGAGATCACGTTCTGATCGGGACAGTTTGCGTTCGCTTCGTGGTGTTGCCCTTGGGAACAACGTGAATCCACCTTTCTTATCAGCTATGATCAAATAGAAAGGCAATTGATGCTTTTAGCTTTGTAAAAAGGTGATCCATGTTGGGTGTTATATATTAAGTTATGTTTGTGATCGTTCATTGTCACTTGTATGTATTTATCCAATTACTCAGTCATGAGCAGGATGTGGAAAAAAGTTGATTTTTAAACTGAGTAGAGCTGATTTGAACTTCTAATGTTTCTCTTCAGGAACCAGTTGCCGGAGAAATTAGTTTCCATATATATCTATCCAAAACTAGAGGGAAGAAAACGAAACGCTGAAAACATCAGCCAGGATTTTAACTCTAGTTGTCGAGTCCATTACGCCCGGTTACATTTATACTAAAGCGCCACCTTGAAGTTTTGAAGTAGCACTGGAAGATGACAAGATACCAGGGTGATCCTCAACCAGCACTATGCAGGATAATTCGTTCACACAGGATCAAACTCAGCTGTAAATCATTAATTTAAAAACTGTACATATACTACATAGATAGAAATCGAGTTCTAGTGTAGCATTCTGAAGCGGCGGCCAAGAGAGAATATTTCTCGCCAACGATTTGTGGCGCGATGGATATTACATAACAATGAATGCGTTTCTGTACTTCACAACTGTTATATAGGACTAAAGTGAGATACTGGATATTGAACACCGATCACCAATGGACGGAAGCGGTGGGCTTCAAGATGATATAGAGGCACCGTGCTGATTAGCATAGGACGTCAGTCGAAAGGACAATTAGTCGGTGAACAGTAGTAGGACGGACCTCAGCGATAAAGAAATATCTTGGCCGGCAGTGTACCGATACTAACTATCTTTTGTTTGTCTTTTTTTCTGTTAATGTGTTAATGTAAGTTGTCAGTCAATTAGTTTCTCTTCTTTTTATGCACATGTGAGTGTTACAAAAGCAACATGTTAACTTACCATATTTAACGTTCTGTAGTTTGATTCTCTTAACAAAGAGAATTTTCTAAATTTATCAAAACTACAGAACACTGATTGGTTTACTATTTACCCACAGCTAAAGGGAGAACCAATTGATTCATGCCTTTCCCAATTGTAATTAGCACAGTGTGAAATACAAGAGCTTCGTCCAGGATTTGAACCCAACTTGCCGATTCTGTTTCCAATGACGAAAGAAATACACGTTCCAACACTAGGAATCGAACTCGTTTCTTACCACTACCATTTAACCCTGGAAACTTGACATATGATACATGAGAAATATAAGCGCAGTTAGGAGATGTTATGAAGGGTAATTCGTTTCAGTGTATGCAAAACAAGGCTAACCTAGTCTGCCCTACTATTTTGCTATAGCTGGGTGAGGGAGAACGGACGGATTCATACCTTTTCCAAAGGTCATTAGCGGGAAGTGAAACACGGCCTCGTCCAGGATTTAAATCGGGTCGTCGATTCCATTCCCTACGACGAAAAGAATACACTTTCCCCACACCGGGAATTGAACCTATTGCTTGCTACTTGTAGCATGTAACTCAGTACAACCTGCCACATATTAGTAGAAAAGAAGATAAGCGCCGCCAAGAAACTTAAGTGATATCATGAAGGGTAATTTATTGTATTTTAAAACCGGAATAAATTATGAAAAATGCCCCTACATCTCTGTAATATTTGGGAGGAAAAATACCTTTTTGAAACTGACACCGCAGTGGCATAACTTTCGTATGTTCTTCGGTAAACAGCAACAAAGTTTCTCAGACAGCGGCACTACATTTGCACTATTCACTTTGCTCGGGTCATACGAAGCTGAAAAATAAATTAGATAAATTGTAAGCGGTTTTCTTTATTTATACGTATTTCTCTTTTTCTTTCCCATTTTTCTTTTTTTTTCTTTTTTTTTTTGAAATATTCTATCTATTTATCCCTTGCCAAATCCGCTGAAAACAAAATAAATTTCACATGATAAAAATGCGTGAGGGTTACTATTTCGTTTCATGAATCGCGCTGTCATAGATTTTTACTTGATGTGAAGTCAGTCAGTTGTAAGTGTCCTGACAGCAGATCAAGGGTTTTTTTAAATTCTTGATTCTTCAATTTCCTATTTTACTCTTTGCAATTGGAAGGTCGTGTTGTCTCAGAAACATGTCTCTTCATAGCACGGAGAAAGCACAGATGGTTAGATTGGCCGTTTCGCGGACATTTGGATTGAAAATTGATAATTTGTTCAAAAATACGATAAACCATATAATAGGCACATGCTCATGGGCCAGAAGTTCACCAGTAATCTACTTATAACCTCAAAATAGCGCGATATTGGGGGAAAAAAAGATTTGACTTTTGACACACATGTAAAAGCGCAAAAATATCAAAAACTTGAGTCTTAAGAGGAATATTAATAGCTTCATGGCAGTATCAAATTAAATGAAATTAATACAAATTTTGACTTGGATTTTTGCTTCTAACAAGGGAATTAATACATGTCATGTATTGGATATTTATATTAAAATCAACTTTGAAAAATATTTGCAATTAAAAGAAGAATTTAATTGTTGGTATTTTCCAAATAGATTCGGCGTCTTTGTTTAACTTTCTTGAATTATTTAATGCCAAAGACACCATTCTAGAAGAACTGTAGTGGTCCTATTTAACCTATAACTCGGGGGGATTCGGAAGTTCGTACCTTTTCCAATGGTATTAGTCTGAAAGTGAACGTAATAACTTGACTGGAGTCCGAACACGCTCACTTTGAAGCGGCAAACAAGCTCTGTAGCTATTACGCCAAAGAACTGAAGCAGAACTAAATTGAATTACTTTAAAAAGATTGCAAGTCGGTTTTTGGTTTAGAATATATGCATGAGTAGTATATTTTACTTCGGAGTTTTCATATTTCCAGTGTTTTTTACCCCCAAAATAAACATTTTTGTGCGGTGTTACCTTAAAATTTGGTTATAAAAGTAAAATTTAACTGAAATACTCATAAAAATATACTACTAAGCTTTTCCCTCCAAAAAATAAAAATATTATTGGAAATTAGAATATAACCAAATAAGAAAGCCATTTTAAAGATTGAACTATAATTTCGACGATAAATTTACACACACAAATTTTTACCATTAATTTTTCGATAAAACTCCAAAACACCGTAACTTTCATTAAAAATGATAGAAAAAGAACAATAAAAAATTATGTTTGCCTAAAAAATTCAAGATAAAGAATATGCACGTCCTTTTACCCTAAATATCTTGAAAATGGCCGGCCATAGGCCTAATGAATAGAGTGTTTGCTAATGGTTCGGGAGACCGGGGTTCAATCCCAGGTCGAGTCATATCAAAAACTCAAAAAATAGTACTTGATACCGCCTTGCTTAACACTCAACATTATAAGGTAAGGATCAAGGGTAAAGTGGAGCAATCCAGTGAATGAATTAGCGCCCTCTCCTACATCTGGATGTAGTAGCTATTGAAAAGGGAGCCTTCGGGTCACCCTCGACTAAAGTCGCCAACTTTACTTACTGCCCTGAGGAAGGGTCAAATGATTTCCAAAGTGATTTCTTGCTATTTTTACAGCTAGAATAATTGAAAACATGAAAACAAGATTAAAGATCAACAGGTAAAGGCAGAGTGCAATTGTAATGAAAGTAGAGAGTCCATTCAAATTATCTTTACCAACTGACAGACTTGACGCCAAGATACTTCGGCCTACAAACTCACCGGGATTTTTCCAGGTGTACCGTCGACAGAAATAAGTAACAGCGAACAACTGTTTGCTAACCGACATTTGAATGTCCATATACATAAGTGTATCATTTAGTTCCAGCAGGAGGGTCATCATAGTAAAGAGGTTGGTTTATTCTGACTGAAGAGTGCGAAGTCGAATAGCCTAATATTTACTTGGGATTGCTTCCGTCTGGCATAAAACCATAATACCTGGTCTTCTACAGAGGATTGAAATCACAATGCCAGTGAATTATCTATGAGACAGGATGATTAACTGTTGTTCCACGACTAGATTCCCCCATATTTATTAGTTTCCGTTAGTCTGTTAGGGAGCTAAAATAGTAGGGCTCCCGGTCAGAGTTAAACTTACTGAACTATCTACTATATGATATTGTTTGACATCAGTCAGACACTCTGAACGTAACGGCTCAAGTAAAAATGCTATATTTACCGGTATATAGGACGAATGAATTACAATGCTACTTAGAGGACTGGCGTCTACTGCAACTTAGATTAGCCTAATAACTTCATTTTAAAATGGACCTCCTTGTCATAATATCAGCACTTAAGACGCACTGTAGTATTTGTATAATGTTTTGTTTATTTTGATAGACGTCCAACAACAACAATAACAAAAAAGAAGCTCACGTCTTCTGAAAAAATTTCGGTCGATCGACGTTCCTGCATTCTATATTTCGCCAAATGCGAGTAAAACTGTTATCTCAAACCCAGAAGTTAGCAAAAATGTCTATCAGTACGTAAACAGTCATACCATGTGCGACAGGTACTTTGTTATTACTTTATTAAAACAGGGCTAAAAAAACCTGAATTTTTTAATATCATTGATTTTTTTCCAGCTACGTCGATGGAAGAAAATTGAGAATAGTAGCGATTAGTGAAGAAATAATGACAATAAAGGAAAAAAGAAAGAAAAAAGAAAGAAGAGAAAAAAAGAGAAAAAGAAAGAAGAAAGAAGGTAAAATAATCTTTGTTTACTTATATCGATGTTTGACTCCTTATTTTAACAATTTTTCCACAAATAATCTGATGTGAAATAAATCAACTTTCCTGAAAGATTTCAATTGAGCAAATTTTATGAAAAAATACGCAGCTTTTGCTTACATTTCTCAGCGATTATGGTCTGTATCTTTTTTAATTGACGTTCAATTGATAAATAGAAATAAATTTCAATGATTTCAAATTAAAACTTTGAAAATATTAATGATGCAGATGAAGAGGAGACTGGGAATGGTTTACATGAAATCAAAGGCGTTATTAAAAGTAGTGAGTGTCTCGGTAGTCGTAACAGTTGTGCTGTTGGTAATAGTAACACCGACAGCAGCAGTTTCAGTAGTAGTAGTACATAAATAATTGATAATAGATGGTTTTTCTGTCCTCTCTAGACAGCCACACGTTTTGATATAGAGCTATGAAATTTGCAATACGGCTTTTTTGGGAACTTGTAAAAAGTTCCCGAAAAGTACAGTAGATGAGTATTGATTAGCGCAAAATCCTGTTGCTGCAAGATGTATCTATTACAATAACCGGCAAAAATTATGCAATCAGCACAATTATTAGGGAATTAGCACACATATTTCATTTAGTTGTAAATAAGCTAATAACAGATAAGACGCAAAACAGGTTTTCTTTTGTAGCTAAATATTTTAGCTTCATGAAATATTATTTTAACAATTTAGATTAAATTGTTTTAATTAATGGTATATTTTTTTCCAATCTATGCCGAGGAAAATATGAAATAATGAAATTTTAAGGAAAAGATTATTGAATGATTCAATAATTACCATTCCCCAGACAAAATACTCACTAAAGTCGAGATATTCAAATCTGTCTACCGTTAAGAAACAATTCTAGCAGATCTACGCAATTCTTAATTGAAAGAAAACATGGCTTCAACAAAAAAACTGTCAATTGAAACAATAGAAACGTGTCTGGCGAAAGATAATGATTCTTCCCAGTAAGCTGTATCCAAAAATTAGGTGCCAAAATAAAAAATGAGGTGGTTTAAAAAGGAAAACATGCCGATAGTTCACGAGGATAGTAAAATTGAATTTTTATTTTTAAACATTTTATTCTGATTAGTTTTGAAGAAAATTTTTCAAGTTAAGATGTAATAACATAGAATTATTGCTAAAACCCCAAACAACTAAGACGAACAATAAGTTACTTAAAATAATTGCTTAGAATTAAAAAAAAATCTGCAATAAACTCAGATATTTTTTCACAGAAGTATTGACTTTGTGAATAATAAAAAATATATCATTGAATATTCTGTTTTATTTTACTTTGTTTTCTTTCTTTCTTTGTTTTCCTGTTAGCTCTTTTAATTTAAAAAAAAAATCCCCTTTTTTCCGGGCCTTAGATAGGACTGGTGCTTGCATCAGTTTCCAAGAATTCTCTCTCTCTCTCTCTCTCTCTCTCTCTCTCTCTCTCAATCTATCTATTTCTTTTCTGATTGTCATTCCTTTTCATTTATGTCTTTTCCCCCTTTTAATGTCCTGTCTGAGAGGCTATTGTATCCTTTGTGGAGGGTTAAGATCTCCCCCAAAAGAAGTGTATTGGGCGTGACACTAAACTGTATCCACTGGTAAAGCTCCAGTTTTGGATATCTGGGGATTGTATCCCTTCATTGCCAAGACTCCCATGACCATTTTGACTCGGAGTGGTTGTGTTATGTTTTGACCCGGCCAAAAATGCCATTCAAGGTGGTGCACCGGAAGGAAGTGACACATCCCGGTCGCTGGAAATCGGAAGAGGTTGCGCAGGCGTTGAGGCGTGTCTATATTACTGCGTGGGAGTTTGAAGGTAATATAAGGCCGACGAATTGAGGAGATAGGCGAGAAGGAGGGCAAGCAGTACAGTGGAAGACGGAGGTAGACTCGGTGTAGTAGGGAAAGCCAGCACACAGAAGAGTTTACTCCAGGGTCCGGTTGAGCAGCCATGAAGAACGAGAAAGACACAACGCTGACGGCCATAACTTTGGGGTCAAAATATTTCAGTAATGTTCGGTCTCCAGCTCTCTCTCACACGCAAACTTGGAACAACCCTTTCGAAACTTACAAATAAAGATGTGAGGTAAAATATGTTATAAAGAAGTCTTCCTGCGTCTTCTTTCCTGCGTGCGTCGTTTGTTCCTGCGACTTTATCATCATTGTAGGTATCCAGCATATATATGTATATTTCTGCATGATGCTGTAGATGACTATATAACAGTTGCTGCAGTTAGGATTCTATTTATGGGTGAAATTAATCGTTTTGAAAATTATTGGATAGCAATACGGGATGACGGAGATGAAACGGTTTATCACACAATAAGCGAATGCAGAAACCTGACACAAAGGGTGATTCACTGAAAGATAAAAGATTAACCTTTAACTATACTAATAAATGGTATATTCATGAATCAGAATCTGTCCCAGAAAATGACGTGCGTAAAATTTTCGAGGACTTTGAGATATAATCGGACCACAAAATCCCGACCAGATAACCAGACCTAATGATAATTCACAAGAAGAAAAGGACTAGTAAGCTTGTGAATTTTGCCGCTTCACGGGATCACAGAGTGAAACTAAAAGAAAACGAAACGATAGACAAATACTTAGATTTTGCAAGAAAAATGATTTGAGGAGCGGGGTAAAAAGAAATTAATAAGTTGACAATCATGGATTTGAAAATGATTATAGTTAAAATGTAGCAGAATAGATCGGTGAGTTTTATTATTGATATGTAGTGTACCTTTCACGTTAAGTCCTGAGCCGTTAAACCGGCGGAAAAACACGACGGGTTAATCGGTGTGATGGCCAGCTATTGAATTCAAGGCTAATTCGAGACCACAGTTCTCATTAGATGGATTCGGTCAGGTAACCAAAAACTTATTAAGAAATTAGTCATTTACTGAGAGACGCTCAACGTTGGCGGTTGAATGTTTCATCTTGCTCACTAATTCCCCGTTTAAGTAGCAGAAGGTAATGATTAAAAAATGACAAAGAAATAAATGTGCACATAAAATAGTTGTCATGTTGTCATTCCTCATCTCTCCACATAAGAACTCATAAAACGAGAGATGACAATAGAAGACAACAAACAAAAACAAAAATGATGATACGAAAGAGCGACACAAGGTGACCCGAGAGGAAGCAAAGTGAAGAGATAGAATGGTCGAGTAAGGATAGTATATAACATTATTCTATGATATTTTCCTCAGCATAGCTTGAATAATTTGTACCATTGATTTAAAGAATCTATTCTAGAATGTTCAGCTATTAAATAAAAATGTTTTGCGCTTTATTTGTTATTAGCTTATTTGCAGGTAAATAAAAAACCTTGCATGAATGTTCAATGTGCAAATTCTAGAATTTTTGCCTCGAGTAGTAGACGTAGGCGTAACTGAAAGCGGTTACATGTTTAGATTTGTTTCAAATTTGAGTTACAATCAAACCAGAAAAAATTTTTAAAATTCGCAATTAAAAAATGTTTGTCAGTTCCTAATTAGGAAAAACTGTTAAATGACTTACGTAAGTCAACGATGGTGCCGATGATAATCACTAATAAAATTCCCACAACACCAATGAGAGTATAAGACAGGGAATAAAACCAATCCAAACCGTGTCTGAAAAAGAAAAAGAGAAAGTAACAATAAGATTAATATGTATAAATAGTTCTATACGGTGGTACATTCAGTGAGGATCTAATACATGGCAGGAATAATGGTCTACATAAGAGGTTTTCACTCTTTCCCATAGTTCTTCCACTTGCAGCTAACAGGGGAATAGCGTAAGCGGGGTCAGAGAGGCGATTGCCTTGAGCGTAAAATTTTGAGTGGCCCCAAAATTGTTGACTGAAAAGAAAGTAATATAAAACTAGCCCTCGTGATTTCTTGCTGCAGTATTGTAATACAGCGAAAGATTGCTTAAAAGGTGCAAGGTGCTTATTTCTTTTTCACAAAATTTTTGTTTATCTAATTCTTTTTATGTCACGTTTTGGCATATGCCAGTTACCCGTGCGTTACTGGCAAGGCTAAAAAGTATTTCTTATGGGGAGGAATATGGAACGAGGAAAGAAGGCAGATGTTTCTTTTTTCATAGGACTTTTGTTAATTTTTAGCGGCAATGGCAGCTTATTTATTTTTTTAGATTTAATAAAATAGACATGTACTAGTATAAGCGTAAAATGAGGTGTTAATCCAATATAAAACACCAAACTTAATCGTGTTAATTAGATATACATATAGAATTTCTCCTTTCAAAGAAAACCTGACCCATAAACTTGAAATTAGTTCGAAGACTTTTCTTAAAAAATTCTAAATACTCTACGTTCCTTCTATATTCTAGTCTCAAAATGTTATTACTAACATTATACTGCATTATATTATTTATTCATTAGAAGTATGTATGGATTTTTGTAGATATTTTCAGAATGTATCTTAGCCATGATATCAAAAGAAAGGAATCTCGTTCACAGAGCAGGAAACAGTGAAAAACAGAAAGTACCTGACTAGGCCAGCTGGAAGTTTTGACAAATTTATTGTGAACACTGCAAAAAACACCAATGGAAAAAGTACATCATTCTGTTTTAAACTTGGAAAAAGTGCCACAGAAAGTATGGAATGCTTCAGACTGCTTTTCGACTATCTTGCATGAATCAAGCATCAGTTTTTGAGTGGCATAAGAGATTCAAGGAAGGCAGGGAGTCTGTGAGGGATGATGAGAGGTGTGGGAGGAGTAAGGAAGTCAATACACCAGAGCTGATTACTATGTTGAGGTTTTAAGGGAGTTCAGGAAGAGATTCCTCGGGAAGAGGCCAGCACTCTTCAAATCGGGTCAGTGGCATTTCCACCCGGACAATGCACCAGTCCACAACTCCATCCTTGTCACAGACTATTTGACCAAGATGGGCATCAAGACAGTACCTCACCCTCCCTATAGTCTAGACCTTTCTCCCTAAGACTTTTGGTTATTCCCTAAGCTCAGAGGCTGTCGTTATAATAAAATTGAGGAGATGAAAGACGAAGGTCATTGACACGCTCACACAAGAGCACTTCCATGGGGCCTTCCAGAAGTTGTTGGAACGGTAGAACAAGTGCATTGCAACCGGAGGAGATTACTTCGAAGGGGACTAGAGTTTCATGTGTGTACTATCAATAAAAGTGCCCATACGAAAAAAGTCTGGAAACTTATTTAATGATCCTCGTATCAGTCAGTTTTTCTTTCAAACTGGATCAAGTGACAACCTTCAATAATCCCGAATACATCTCATGTTATAACTGGCATTATGTTACTTGTGATTATAAAAGGCTTGTCTCCATCATCCGAGCCCAGCAACAAGTAATGTAGCTGGGCAGATTGGGCTCTGTACACTTGGTAAGACAATCAGTCAAGTAGAAGGAACAATTCTAAATTCAAAATCAGAACTTCCTAATGTAAGTCGATGTTGTATTTAACCTTGTTCTGGGAACTTCTGCGTCAAAATCAATGCTTGGTTCTAATGCAATTTGCCCATGCCTAGAACAAGATCGGTATTATGAAGACCTGCTACATAGGCAATTTCCTGTCTTCCATACAACGTTGCCCAGAACTATGCTTAGACCCAGACACAGATCCTTGAGGTCTTGCGAAACTGACGGATGTCATAACATAGGATAAACACCAATGTGTTCATGAGAAGGTCAAGATAATTTGCAACATTGTATTAGTGTCATTTCAGGTGTTACCAAAATGAGGTTAAATACCACAATGGAGAACCTTTAGGATTTCACTGTTGTATTTTTGAATTCAGAGTTTTCCCTCTTTGAGACCCGTTTACCAACCAACACTACAGAGCCCATAAAAGGTATTTTTCATTTACATTAGGCTTAATTTGGTAAATATAACTCTCTGTCCCGGAACAAGAAAATGTAAAATTTTTCTTACATAGATTTATAGTTATATATTTATGGATAATATTACTAAATCTATAAAATTTATAGATCTTCAAATGTTATTGTGCATAGCAGTCATAACAGTAATTATCCTAAAACAAGCAACAATATGGATTCCTTGCGTGATTTAATGACAAGAGAGCTATGCTAGCAGACCATTCTTCGTGAATTCAATTCTCACAGGACACACTGTACTTTTGGCATTCAATAAGAATTATAAAATCGAAAACGAAGATCAACTGAATAAGAATACTGAATATGTGTTTACCTAATTCCTCCGCAATAGATAAGATCCGACATGAGGTCAGTTTTAAGCAGTGTAAAACTGATTTGAATTCAAATTTTTCTTTCTCCTAAACTGGTTGGTAAAGAACCCAGTCTGTCCTACTATTTACTCTTAGCTGGGACAAGAACAGATGGATTTATGCCTTTTTCAATGGCATTAGCACGAAATGATACGCAAATAGATTCGTCTAAGATTTAAACTTAGTTTGCGGATTCCTTTTCCTACGATGATAACTGTTACGCTAAGAGCGTCTCTTTATAAGAATGCTGAATAATTCAATATGATGCTTTTAAATTGTCGATTTTGTGTTATTTGGCCTGAACTTGTATCTTTCAGCGTCGATAAAAATTAAATAAATGCATTAATAATATACGTACATCTCTTGGTTTTCAATCGGAACCGGCGTCGTTAGCATGTATCTACTTCCGTTTAAGCTCATAAGAGTTTCATTGCCGAAAATGCAATTGTTCATTCTGGCTGGAGGCAAGTGTGGTGTTTTCAAACGCGTGGGAGAAAAAGCTGCGCCATAAGCCATCCAAAGTGTCACGCCACAGGAAACAAATGTACCAACAACCGCTCCCTGTCCAATAAAATACACGTCTTTATTAATTCAAAGAAAAAAAATGAAGGAATAGAAAATATTTTCGAAGAGGCTAACAGTATTTCTAACTAGAGACCAAAAAGAACCGAAATTAATAAAAAAAAAAAATGTCAACATCTCTTGCGCTTCAAACCTTTACTTTCAGTATTGCAGATCAGAGTTTCCAAACGTTTTGTTATTGTAATAATTTGCAACTAAAATGCTCCGACACAGTTCGGAAAAGCTCTGTCCTGGACAACATTTAATACACACACACACACACACACACACACACACACACACACACACATATATATATATATATATATATATATATATATATTGTACAGTGTATTGCGACCGTCATTTTATTAAACTGGGTATTACAGGATCAATAAGGTAAGTTGAGATAGGAACAAAAGAATGGATCCGAGAATAAAATTTTAGGAACAAGTCACAAGGGCTCCGATAAGAAGAGTAAGATTAATACAACAGGAATATTCCTTCTGTCCAAAGAGTAGTTCACAAATAGTATATTGAAAAATGAAAGAGATATTTTTTTGTTTTTCAGATTGACAATTGTGAGTGAAAATCAATCGATCAATGTTTATTTTTCACAAGTCACCAATTCTCGATGTAAAGTATCATTAATATCTGATGGGATTCCTCACTTTGGTTGCATTTTCTTCAGTCTGCAAAGTGAGCGGTCGGCAAGATTGTAATTCACGTTCCACAGATGAAACTTCATTTATTCTATAGACATGTTTTTCACGGTACAAAATTTACTAATACCAATAAAAAGCCGCTGTTGGGCCAAGAGAACTTCGAACTCAGAATAAATCTTTTCACGTTTAGTAATTGAAAACGGAATATAGTAGTCTAAGACATGTGCTAGAATAGTAAGTTCAAGGTTAGATAACTGTAAAGAGTAGAGACTGAGAACATTAACTAATATTAGGATTAGCAGAACATCTAATTTTTTAAATAAAATAATGTTGCAACTTACTATGATGTCAAGACGATAGCCTCCCAAGGCTACATTCAAGAATAAGTGCAACAAAGAATAAAGCATAATTGTCAAAAAGAGACAATAAGCTGAGAGACTCATCCCATAGATGTAAATGTTTTCAGTTCAAGCTTGCAAGACTACAAAAAGTTTGGAGAGAAAATTCTGGATAAATACTTTTTCTATCCAATAATATTTATTTTTCTATGCTTGGTCAAAGATGTAATTTTTCCCTTTTAATTCCAAAAGTAATAAAAGGGAGACGAACATTATTGTTGACGCAAGAATGAAGAAAATATATTTTAGTTTTTATTGTTCTAATTTGGCTTTTGATTTTAAAAATAGAATTCAGTCTATTGATTAAATTGGAGTCGCACATAGTCTTAAAGTATCTAAAGATGTTTTCCGCAGTACTCTCAAGCGGTACAAAGGTGCTATTTTTCAGGCAATGTACGTGTTGTCTTCAAAGCTGACAATTCTGACATCTATCCGTAAGGACATTCTTCCACACCATCATAATAGTTCTCTTATTTATTATTTATATGTAGTTATGGTTTGCGCTACATAGAAAGAACCAATCAAAGACTGGATGCCAGAATTAAACAGTATGTCCCAATGAAAATACATAATTTTAATGTTGGCCCGACTGATATTCTTAAGAATACATATAGGTATTCAATAGCAGAATACCTAATTAATAAACGTGAATGAGCTGAGAAATTTTGTGTCGACTTATTTTTTATATTGATTAAGTTACACATTTTATTCCATTTAAAAGAGTTGGGCACTGTTCATATTTTGTCTGGCCGACTGACTCTTTGTAAACTTCGAGAATGTCTGATAGGACTTAGTTTTATTTCGATACAGTCACCAATACAAAATTTGTTTTTCTTCACCCTACATATTTCCCTTTGATTTTTTAAAATCCTATATTATCCTCGATTTAGCTATGTTAAGAGAGGGTCGAAACCGGTGAGCTAACCTGTCAGCTTTTAAGATTTATTCTCATTATGAATAAAACCTTAGGTCTTTCTATCGCCATTAATATATATATATATATATATATATATATATATATATATGTATATATATGGGGGGGTTGGTGTGGGTATGCGCGTATGTGAGTGTGTGTCTGCTTTTATCTTTCTGTGCGTGAGTATATACACCGATAATTACACAGACTGATGATAAAAATAATCATTTTACACATGAGATATGTATTTGTTAATATAATCCGCTTCCTTTGTTCAATGATGTTCACTGGCATGTTTTACGTTAACATCAATATGATACCAAGGGATATCAGGAATAATGATTAATCGGGATTAAGGATTAATTTTTGATTAGGGGATTTGCATGTTTCCCTTCATTATATAGCTTATGTCCAGATTAGAACACCGATAGGTAGCACGCGAGTGAAACACGTGTCACTCTCAAATACTAAGTTAAACCCACACGGAATATTTTGAAGCCTATACTTACCATTTTCTTACCCCAAGGACAAAGAGTGGCGTATAAATGTAAACCAGTCAGTGGGGCTGAAAATGTGGATATTAACACGCTAGCGATCTGGAAAAGAAAACAGTAAAAATAAAAAATAAAAACGTTGTCATTATAAATCACTTATCAGTATTTTGTACATCGTTGTTATGATACTAAACTATATTCGATGGTAAGTTCTGGAGTACTGGGTAGTATGGAGTACAACTTCTTTACCGTTACTCCCAGGTCCATTCTGATCAGGAGTAATAGTGCCTTTTAGAGTACTATCTATAGGTAAATTTTGATAATGTTTGAGATACTTGTGAAAATGATTGTGAACTAGATAAATACTTTGAGTCTTAACATACGGATATTGCAACTAAGTTCAATTTTTAAGCGGAGTAAATGTAGTTTGAATTCAGAGTTCTTTCTTCTCAACTGGTTGCCTAAGCAAAGTTAAAGAACTCAGTCTGCCCTACAATTTATTGGCAAGGAAGAGACGGATTCATGCCTTTCTCTTGGGCGTTAGTACAAAGTGAAACTTAAACAGTATCGACCAGGGTTTGAAATCAGGTAGCGGATTCCATTTCCTACGATGATAACCGTTACACGAACTACGCCTCCTCAACCAAATAAAAATGTAATCATAGAATTAGACAAGAAGGACAAAATTAGGCGAGAATGACTGATAAAGAAATTGTGACAACCACAGACGATGCTAAGGAAGGGATGAAAAAACTAAAACAAAATAACAGAAAAATCTGATAATGCAACTTGAAGAGATCAATCAAAACATATAAGCGAAAGTAATGAGACTTAAAAGATACCAATATAGGACCAAGTGATACAATTAAAACAGGACTTTCCAAAATGATGAAAAAAATTCTATCAACCATAGGAAGATAAATAACTAGGAAAAAGTATTCCAAGGACTCGAATAAGGTCACTAGGCGATAATACTCATGGAACAACTGGAAAACATTAGGCCACGATGATATAAATGGATTCTGGTCAAAGATTCCCATCCTTCCATGACAGACTGACCCTTGAACAGGGTAGATGCTTAGAAGAAGCAAGCATACCCAAATGAATGACTAAAAGAAAGACCATCCTGATTTTGAAAGACCTCCTAAAAAGAACCGCTTGGAGAAAAGGACAGCAACAAGTAGTTAGGAATATAGAAAGTGGACACCATTAAACAAATGAAGACGATAGAAAAAATTAAAAAAAAAAGAATATCTGAGACGAACCAGAAAGCTCTTTCGAAACCAAGCTTTGTTGCAGGAATCTCATCAAAAGAATAAACACATGGGCTGTCCGCCTTGTAAGATTCTCGGGGCCATTCTTGAAATGGACGTGGGAAGAACTTCAACAAATGGACCAGATGACTAGAAAGCTAATGACGATGCACTAGACCTCATATCGGAGAGATGACATGAACTACATGTATCAAGAACAGTAGTAGGAAGAGGAAACACTAGCACTGGAGATAACGTAGATGCATCAATACGAAGACGCAAAGACGGCATCAAAAAGACAATTGAAAAACTAGTAAAAGCAACTAGAAACTGCACATATAACATAATGATCAACAGAACAACAACTAGAAAACAGAAATGGGAAGAAAAAGAACTATATGGATATTTTAACCGACAAACTGATGAAATTTCCTACAAGAAGACCACAACATTGCTGAGAAAGAGAAATCTTCAGAGAGAAATTTAATTTTTTTAATAGCAGCACAAAACGACGCCATAAGGACCAACAATGTTAAAGCAAAAAGAGACGCAACAGAATAGCAATTGTAGGTTATGTGGTGACAAAGACAAAATGATTAATCACATTAGAAGCGAATGCTGTAAACTAGTACAAAAGGGTACAAGGCTAGATAGGATTTCATGAAAAAGCTGATTCACTGAAAATCGTGTAAGAAATTGAAATTTGACCACACTATCAAATAGTTTATACACTAACCTGGAACCTGTCCTGGAGAATGAGATTCAAATAGATCACGTAATCCCGGCCATAATACCGGACCTAGTGATAATAAAGAGAGAGAGAGAGAGAGAGAGAGAGAGAGAGAGAGAGAGAGAGAATCTGCCGAGTTGTGGACTTTACCGTCTCGGTGGACCGCAGAGTTAAAACCAAATAAATTGAAAAGAGAGACAAGTATTTAGACCTTGTCAAAGAACTAAAAATTATTAAACATGAAAGTGAGATTGATATCAATTATAATTGGTACACCCGGAACGCTCCTCAAAGGTTTGGTAAGGGGACTGGCAGAGTTGGAAGTCAAGCTGTTGCATTAAAATCGGCCAAAGTACCGAGAGTAGCTCTACTGACCTGAGTGACTTGCTGTCATTCGGACTCCAGTGAAAGATCATCAGCAAACGCTGTTGTGAAAAATTCTCAAGGAATAATAATAATAATAATAATAATAGCAATAGCTGTTAGAAATTATTCTTAATACATATAATTTGCATACGGTTGTGTGATGTCAAATTTTCTTATTTAATACGATTGATTTTTAAATAGATTTATTTGACTCAATTTATTTGACCCGAAAAGGTACAACCACTTCGGTTCATAGTAGACCAAGGATTAATGGCAATGATGGGGTTCTCTCTACACTCTCCTACCTACAGGTTTGGTTCGGTTACTTTGTTTTAATGTTAAATCTATCCTTGTAGAGGAACCGTAGTAATACTATTTAACTCATAGCTGGGACCACAACAAAAGAATCGAAGCCTCGCCATATATGTAGTTTAGGGTCATAACCAGGACACCGCAGGAGATATATTCAGCCTATTTTAACCCCCGCTGACAGAATAATTCAAAATTGAAACAGTCGTGGAAAGTTCAGTAATTTTTATCCCATGCCAAAGTTGAAGTTGGTGTACGAAACTGAATCCAAAGTAAACCAGAAACTTTCTAGGAATGAAAAAGTGGATAGAATGTTTGGAAGAATGCGTAACATCAAGTGGTGACAAGGTTGAAAAATAAGATGTATAGATTTACTTCATTTTGATACGAATTTCTTTATTTTTATTAATCTTTAAAATGTTTCACTGGATGGGAGATATTATTTACCAATTGATTTGCTTAGCTGGTGCTAAAATATACCACTACTTTTTCAGTTTTCTTTACGGTTAGAAGAATAGTTTTGGCTCTATCCAACCAATAGCTTGAAGAAAAGAAAGTTCAAGCCTTTTCCTAGGATATTAGTCCAAACGTTAACTTAATTGTGCAACTGGATTTGAACTTTCTAAGATGTAACCGTCTAGCACGTAATCTATTCCCCCATAAATGAGAACCTACTATGTCCTATTATTCTGAGAATCATTATAATGAATGTAGAAGTATTGGTCCCCGACTCCACTCTGTATCAATTAAAAGGAAGGGAAGTTTTAAATGATTTGATAAATAAATCCAACCGGTGATATTCTGTCGGGCATTTTGCACTGTGTAATGTTTAATAACAGGCAGTTCGATTCTCATTGGGAGTTCTATACTTACAACCTGTTCTATTATAAAGCTAAGCTTAGTAAATGACTTCCTATTTATTTCTTGGCGGGAGCACTTACCTTAATTCAGTGAATACAGTCGGCCTGCCAACAGAGCTGAATAAAAAGTGAGTTGACTCACCTGAGTTAAGGGGCCGCCAATTAAAGACACCAGGAAGGCTAAGCAAATTGCCAAAAGACCGTAGAAAAACACTAGAAAAAGGAAAACGCAAAGTCATGTCAATTGTTTATTTCAAAATGACATCATTACTCAGTGTTAAAAATGAGGAAATTTTGAAATTTTCTTTTTATGTTATGTTTCTTGATCTTTTTTAATGTTTTGGATAAAATTAATAATGAGACAATGATTTGATCACATAAAATACGTAATAATTAATTCTGAGGATGAATCAGTAATTATCTGGACTTTTAATATAATGTTAACGCAGAGATATAGCACAGAACTCTGGGGAAACCGTAATAATTATTGACTAAATCATCCACACACACACACACACATATATATATATATATATATATATATATATATATATATATATATATATATATATATATATATATATATATATATATATATATATCGTTGTTGATTAGTAGCGTTTTATTGCATATCAACACTTGTAAGTTATTTAAAACTAAATTCTGTTTATTCATATATTGAATATATGATTTTTAACTGAATAGTTTGTCGTTAATATTTTTAAACGAACTAGATCTCATTTATTTGCACACACTTAATGATTTCAAGTGCTACTATTTTACACTAATAATTCTATTCAACATTAAGGATTCGTTTGCACACAGTTAAAGTATTTATATGCAATATTAATTAGTCAATTCAATATCAGTAATTTGTTTTAAATGGTTTCAAGTATAGAAAATAATTCAATATTTCTATTTGATCTCTAGATGAAAGCATAACAGCTACCAGAACTCCCGATCAGAGTGGACCTAGGATTAATGGCAATGAAGGGGTACTTCAGATTCCTAAAAGACTGGAGCCTCACCATCAAATACAGTTTAGTGACATATCCAAGACACTACTTGTGGGGTTACTCCTCAGCAGAAATGCCGTCGGCGTATTCTATAGCCCCCAGCTGACTGGGCAATAGATATAGATTGATATAGATAATTATGTTTAATACAAGTACAAATATTAGTGGTAAAAGATAAGAAAGCTCTGTGGTCAAGAGAAGAGCGGTATAAAACTAAAAGACAATCGCAATTAAGTAACTTTTTTCGCTGTTTACTTGAGTTTAATCAAAGTAAATGCACAAACTTTAGACACACACACACACACACACACACACACACACACACACACACACACACATATATATATATATATATATATATATATATATATATTTGAGTAAGGTATGAGGTTTAGTCAGACAGGTATGATGTAAAAAGAAAACGGAAAGACAATACATATAAATGGATTAGAAAAACATTATGACTAAAATATTTATTAGTTCCACCAACGCGTTTCCACATGTATCATTTAAGATATGAAATTATAAAAAATTCTGGTAGAGAGTGTTTTTTGTCATCTTCAAGGTGGAAATATGTTCGAAAAATATTCGTAAAGGTTACGTCATGAAACGTAATTTTTTTAAACAAGTTAAGGAAAAACATTCTCCTTCTTGGCTAGACTCCACGAACGAAGATTTATGAAGGCATGCTAATGGCTGATTAGGTCGATGCGATATAGGCAAGTCCGGTCGCAGCGACGGCAGTTAAAAGGTCGGGTGTGGTCTGGTGTGGTCTGGCTGCTAAGGCTTCATGGATCTTCCTCCCGCGGCGTTTCTCACTGAGGTTGGCTTGGCGGGAGGCTTCAAAGATGTAAACGACTAGGTAGACGGTGCGGTTCTAGGCCTCACGGTCAGCGATAAGTGTCGACCACTCGTAGTAGTCAATGTAGCAGGTACCGAGTGTCTTCTTGAGGGAGTCTTTAAAACGTTTCTTTGGTGCCCCTCTGTCACGGTAGCCAGTGGAGAGTTCACCATACAGGGCTATCTTTAGCAGCCGATGCCCCCCCGCCCCATTCTGGAGACATGTCCTGCCCATCGTAGCTGTGACTTAAGCAAGATGGCCTCTATGATGAAGGGCCTCAACATTGGAGACGTAGTTACTCCAGTGAATGTTGAGGATGGTGCGGAGACAGCACTGATGGAAGGGCTCAAGGAGTCATAGATGGTGGCGGTAGGTTATCCATGACTCTGAGCCTTAGAGCAGGATGATGAATAGGACGGTTCGATAGACGCTAATCTTAGTACCCTTCTTCAGATGCTTGTTATTCCATACTCTTTGTAGAGTCTGCCGAAAGCGCTGTTTGGCTTGGGCAGTCTGTTGTCTACTTCTCTGTCGATCTTGGCTTCTGATGTGATGGTACACCCCAGATAAGTGTACTGATGAACTCCTTTCAGCTCACTCCCACCGAATGTGATGTTGGGAGGGCGATACTCTTCAAGGGATGCAGTTTGGTGAAGGACCCCAATCTTCTTTAATCTGACTTTGAGTCCAAAAGCTGGGCAGCCTCTGCAAAGCGGGAAGTTAGAAGCTTCAGGGCTTTTTCGGTGTGGGCAACGAGGGCAGCGTCGTCAGCGAAGAGGAGGTCACGGAACAGCTGTTCGAGTGTTTTTCTGTGGGCATGCAGTCTACTAGGGTAAAACAAATTGCCGTCAAGACGGTAGTGGATGCATACAGCACCGTCATCGTGCTGAAAAAGATGCTGAACAGAGTCGGTGCCAGAACACAACCCTGTTTCATGCCGTTGATGATGGGGAAGGATCCAGAGAGGACCTGTTCAACCTAACTTGGCCGCACTAGTCTTTGTGCAGTTGGATAACTATGCTGAGGAACCTTGGGCGACAGCCAAGGCGCTCCATGATTATCCACAGTCCCTTTTTGCTGTGTCAAACGCTTTGGTTAGTTCCACAAACGCTACATACAGTCCTTTATTCTGCCCCCACCATTTCTATTGGAACTGTCTGAGGACGAAAAACATGTCTCTTTTGCCTCCGAACCCACACTGAGTTTCTGGTAGATGGTCTTCAGCGAGTGTGGGTACCAATCTGTTTAAGAGCACCTGAGCAAGAGTTTTTCTTGCGATGGAGAGCAGAGTGATCCCCCGATAGTTGGAGCAATCTGACTTTTCTCCTTTGTTTTTGTCCAAGGTGATGATGACTGCATCGCAGAGATCACTTGAAAGTTTGCTCTGCTCCCAACAACAGACAAGGAGTTCGTAGAGCTTACTGTGTAATGCTTGTCCTCCTTCTTTCCATAGCTCTGGTGGAACCCCGTCGACTCCCGCTGCTTTGCCACTCATCAACTGCACTATAGCTTTAGTAATTTATTTTACAGGGGGTAGTTCATTCAATTCGGCTTTGAAAGGTTGCTGGGGGATGTGGAGAACAGCTGGGTCCTGGATGACGCAGTCAGCGCTATAGGGGAATGGAGGTCTTGCCAGTAAAAAGCACTTGCTTATCTGCACTGCGCAAGGGATGTAACCAACACTTCCAAGCCCTGTAGCGATAGAAAAGAGGTGAAACGGCAGGTAGAAGGTGTCACTAGAGGCCGCAGGATATTGATAATCTGATGTTGACCTGAGACGTCAGCATCTCCCGGCAGCATCCTGAACGACCAAGCAGTCCTCTTTTAGGACAGCACTGCTTGCTCCACAAGGAGAGGAGCTTAGAAAAGGTGGCCTAACCGAAGCTTGTCTCTCATCCAATAGTTGGCTTGCCACGGTCAATGGACATCTTCTCAAGCGGTTCCCAAACATTAGAACAAGGAAGGTACGCACCCATCTCCAAGAGTGCAAAAATACTGAAAGTCGCATGCTGGAACTTCAGAAACATGCTTGACGCAGCTCACAGCAACCGACCATAACATCGCTCAGCTCTGATTGCACATGAACTGTCCAGGTTAAATATCGACATTGCTGCCCTCTGCGAGGTCTGCTTCCCAAAAGGAGACAGCCTCCTAGAGCATGGCGCCGTATACACTCTCTTCTGGTCAGGGAAACCTACTACAGAGGGGCGCCTTTCAGGCGTTGGTTTCATGGTTAGCACCTCTATCACCTCAAGGCTAGGCTAGAAAATCTGCCAACTGGTTATTCCGACCGCATGATTTCCATACGCCTTCCTCTGAAAAGTAAGCGGTATGCCACGCTTTTCAGTGTGTAAGCACCATCTCTTCGAGCTGAACCTGCAGAATAAGTTCTACTCGGAGCTCCGCATCTGTCTCCAAAGCACCCCTGTAGACGACAAGGTGATAATCCTTGGTGATTTCAATATTAGAATGGGCCAAGATGCAGATTCCTGGAAAGGAGTACTTGGCAGACACGGCGTTGGTAACTGCAACTATAACGGGCGCTTGCTGCTGGAGCTTTGCAATGAGTAGCAACTTGTCATCACCAACACCATCTTCCAGTAGACTTAAAACAACCTGGATGCATCCTCAGTTCAAACAGTGGCACCTCACTGACAACGTCCTTGTGCACAAGCGTGACCTCAAGGACATCATTCCTACCAAAGTGATGCCCAGCGCTGAATGCCACACCGACCATCGCCTAGTGCGCTGCAAACTTAGGCTGCACTTCAAACCTAAACCAAGAAAAGGAGCGCCCTCGAGTTCAATCTGAACAAACTTCAGTCAGCTGAAGTGAAAGATATCTTTCAAGCAGGCCTGCAGACCAAGTTTGAAAACAGCGACTGCCCAGAAGACACTTCTGAAACACTCTGGGATCAACTGAAGAGTACCATCCTGCAGACATCTGAAGAGGCTCTGGGGTTTGCCACTTAGAAGAACAAAGACTGGTTCGACGAGAATAATCAAGAGATTCATGAACTGCTAGCGAAAAGATCACACCACCAATCCCATCTGGCTCAGCCGTCATGTCCTGTGAGGAGGACTGCCTTCCGTCTCATTTGCAGCATCCTCCAGCGCAAGCTTCGAGAGATCCAAAATGAGTGGTGGACCAATCTTGTAAATACCTAAGTGACTACAGAGGCTTCTGCAAATCCCACAAGGCAGTGGTCCAGGAGAAAAGTCGGTTGAAAGTCTATAAAAAGTCAGTTTCTATAGGTAAAGAAAGAAAGAAAGAAGAAATGAGGGGAAGAGGGAAGAAAAAAGAAAGAAGGAAAGAAAGGAGAAGCGTGAAGAAAAGGGAAATTAGAAATGTATGCTTAATTATTGTTGTTAGTGTAAGTTGAAATCCTTGAACATAATTTTTACTTTGATGAAATTTTATAGAATAATGGTCTTTGTTTTATAGTGTTTATAGAATCTTCCTCTATTTCACATTATAACAGAATCATGGCATTGTGCTAAACAACACTAAAGACAATATCACAGACTCTTAACATAATGAGTTTCATCTTCACTTGATACCAAACACTTATTGTCTTGTACCAGACTATGCTAAAAGTCTGTAATTGTGTAATAGTTAACAAGACAATACAGGATGATATACACACATGTCTTCATACCACACTTTGTTTTGTTATAGATTAATAGCTAACAAGTCAGTATAGGATGAACTGCATTTATGATCTTTGCCAGGTAATGCTAAAGGTTGTTTTGTTGTACAGTAATGGCGAAAACTACAGTACAGGATGCTCTACGTTAATTGCCTTGTAGTAGACTATAATAAAAGCCTTTTGTGGTAGAGTTTTGTGGTTATAGTTAACAAAACGGTGCAAAATTCTCTAGACATATGACCTTTTGTCAGACTACACCCCCAACTTATGGACTTGTACCAAACCATTTTAAAAGTAGTTTCGTTGTTGAGTAATGGTTAACAAGACAGTAGAGGATGCCCTACATTTATAACCTTGTGCAAGTCTATGCTCTGCAATTATGGCCTTGTACCAGACTATGGTAAAGGTCGCTTCGCAGTTGAGTTATAGTTAAGATAGTACTGGATGCTCTACTCTTATAGCCTGACACAGTATTGTTTATTAAATTATGGAAATATCATTGTGAAGGAATTGTTCGCAATGTACAATCGTAAAATGTGGTGTCTTGCCTGAAGTTCTTTTAAAATAAATCTCATGATACGCACCTGTTGATAGGAAGGAAAAAAAATTTGTTTTGGGAAAAAAAGATGGCAATTTCTAAAACTTTACACTGAATTTGAAACTTCATTATGAATCATTTTTGTACCGAACAAAAAACAAAACAAAACAAAACAAAACAAAAACAAAAACAAAACAAAAAACAACAACAAAAAAACAACAAAATTAAAACAAAACAATACAAAAACAAAACAAAACAAAACAAAAAACAAAAAAAAAGCTTAAAAAATTAAGCAGACGATGACGACGACGACGAAGAAGAAGAAGAAGAAGAAGAAGAAGAAGAAGAAGAAGAAGAAGAAGAAGAAGAAGAAGAAGACCATATAAACAATCATGAAATATAGTAATTTTTAACATGATATTCCTGATGAAGCTCAATAATTTAGCAAATTATTATTCTAAGGAATAATTAGAATTATTATTTGAACACTCCTTGCGAGTTTTTCGTCGCAAGTTTTAAATGGTTTTTGACAGAATTCTGAGTAACTGCAAATTTTCTCAATTCTCCAGGACACTTCTAAGTATTTTAGCTGATCTTAATAGCCTCGATTCTTTTTTTAAATCTCCAGAGATCCCAGACTCTTTTTCTGACCTTCGGGTATTATTCCAAAAAACACTATAATTGGTTTTCCCGTCAGCTTCATGTTCACCAGCTTCTTTATCTCTCTGGCAAGATCCAGGTATATCTCTCTCTTTTCATTTTCTTTCATATTCACTTTGTGGTCCACTGGAACGGCAAAATCCACTAGATGACACATTTTTTTTCTTGTTAACATTAGGTCTGTTTAGGTAATCCATTTGTATTTTAAAGTCAGAGTATTTTCAGCATACACTTTTTAATAGAGGAATTATATATTATAAATTGAATTACCAGGACCAGAAAATCCGGCAAGCACTGCGTGCGACATACAGAACAAATAGACACATATTTCGACCTTACCATGACTAGTTCATTTTTCATCGTTTGTATGGGATGTGGACTAGAGTTTCGATTCACCATTCTGTGGTCGCTGGTTCGATCTCCCCTGGAGGAGATCGCGGTATATACTGCTGATGAGATCTAGTAAGTTCGAAAAAGCTGTCCAGCGGTTCCATATGTCGCACGCTGTACTTGCCGGATTATCTGGTCAAGTAATCAAGTTGTAGCATTTCGTCCGTCACATTTTCTATGGCGTTTACTGGTTTTCTCAACTGGGTCAAATTTTAATCAACAGCAGCAAATAACAACATTGGCAATATAAGTACAGATAGATAAACAAAAACTAAAATAAAACAGAAATAGAAAGAAAAACAACAGTATGGCTATTTCAAGCAAGAAACTGATAAGATTGCACTTGATAAGATATGGACATAACTAAGGAAGGGAAATCAAAAGAAACTGAATTTCTTTAAATAGCAGCATAAAGCAATGCCATATGGACCAATTAAGTTAAAGCAAAAATAGATAATAGACAACAGAATAGCAAGTGTACATTATGCGGAGAAAAAGGTGAAACGATTAATCATATAGTAAGCAAACGCAGCAAACTAGCACATACAGAGTACAAGACTAGACACATTTGGTGGAAAAGGTGATTCACTGAGTATTGTGGATATGACAGAAATTTGGCCATATTACAGAATGACATATGCACGAATCAGAAATTGTCCTAGAAAATGAGTCGCATAAAATTCTCTGGAAATTCGAATTACGAACGGATCACCTAATACTGGCCTGAAAACCAAACTTATAACTAATTAAAACAAAACTTGTTTAGAGGATTTTGCTGTTCCAGCCGACCACATAGTGAAAATGAAAGAAAGTGAAAAGATGCACAAGTACCTAGACCTTGCCAGAGAACTAAATACACTGGAACATGAAGGTGATGATGATACCAATTGTCGTTGGTGTAACTGGAACAGTCCTCAAACGTTTGTTAAGATCGGCCAGAATACTAAGAAGAGTTCTGGAGACAAGAAGAGAGTTGCTGTCTCTCGCATTCCGGAGAAAATAATGATTAATAAATATCCATCGATGTTCTATCAACACTTGTTTCACTATCTTAAAGTCCTGATGAAGGTTCATTAAAACTGAAACGTTTTAACGTTGATTTTCCTTCGTAATAAATTCATCACTTTTGGATTATTTGGTTTTTGTATTTTCTCCATACTGTCGGATTCTTTTCCATTATTTACTTCCATATATATATATATATATATATATATATATATATATATATATATATATATATATATATATATCCCCTACTACGAAACCGCATAGAGCCCAAAATCGACAACATCCTTAGGAAAAACTAAAATGGCTTCCGAAGAAATAGATCCACGACCTCACAAATATTGACCATCTGTAGAATCCTTGAGGTCGTACAGGCAAAAAACACACAAGCGACATTACTATTTGTCGACTTTACCAAGGCCTTCGATTCCATTCACAGAGGAAAGATGGAACAAATCCTACTAGCATACGGCCTACATAGAGAATCGTTATTGATTCTGTATAGAAACACCAAAGTGAAAGTACGTTCACCGGATGGAGACACAGAATACTTCGACATTGTAGCAGGAGTACAACAAGGAGACACGCTAGCCCCATACCTCTTTATCATCTGTCTAGATTACGTGCTTAGAACATTGATTGATAAAATAAGAGAAAACGGCTTCGAGCTGACAAAGAAAAGAAGCAGAAGGTACCCCGCAAAAACAATTACCGACGTCGACTACGCCGATGACATAGCGATACTGGCAAATACACTCAACCAAGCCGAAACATTACTGCATAGTTTGGAACGAGCCGCCGCAGGCATTGGCCTCCATGTCAATGCACACAAAACGGAATATATGTGCTATAATCAAACAGGCGACATCACTACACTAGACGGAACCCATCTGAAACTAGTTGACAAATTCAGGAAGCAGCGTCTCATCAACCGAAAAGGACATCGACACGCGGCTAACGAAGGCATGGACAGCTATCGACAGGCTATTGATCATATGGAAATCAGACCTGACCGATAAAATGAAGCGCAGTTTCTTCCAGGCAGCGGCCGTATCTATACTGCTGTATGGATGCACTACTTGGACGCTAACTAAACGGCTGGAGAAGAAGCTAGACAGCAATTACACAAGAATGCTGCGAGCAGTATTGAACAAGTCCTGGCGGCAACACCCCACAAGGCACAAACTATACGGCCACTTGCCTCCCATCACGAAAACTATCCAAATTAGACGAACCAGACATGCAGGACACTGCTGGAGAAGCAGGGACGAGCTCATACGTGATGTACTCCTGTGGACCCCCACATATGGCCGGGCAAAATCAGAACGACCTGCTCGAAAATACATTCAGCAGCTATATGAGGATACGGGATGTGGCCCTGAAGACCTACCAGAGGCGATGAACGATAGGGAGAAGTGTCGAGAGAGGGTCAGGGATATCCGTGCCTGTGGCATGACATGCTGCTGCTGCTGCTGATATATATATATATATATATAGAGAGAGAGAGAGGCAGATTCTACTTGGCAAAAATGCTTCCTGTAAATGATCTGATTTATTTTTCGCGAACATCACCAAGGTCTGTGCATGTGCGCGTGTGTGTGTGTGTGTGTGTGTGTGTGTGTGTGTGAGTTTGTGTTTATGTGTGTGTTGCTAGTACTAAGGATTACTCAGACGTTTTGGTTGTTAAAAGAATACACTCATTCTAAGAAATAATATACTTTAAAATGTAGACAGCAAAGTTAAAGGCAAGTGTCATCCTTTTATAAGATTGATGATTACGCTAATAGACTGTGTACACGACGATATCGTTGTCATTATACTAAATTTAATCACAATACAGGATTCTAAACAGTTATAACATAGTTAAGGGTGCGTCGGGGACCTGGTGTGAGAGGAGAGAAATCTAAGAATGACTTTAATAGTAGAAAAAATGATCAGCGAGAATTTTAGAAGAATAAAATCAGTACATTGTTTTCTTTCAAGTATGATACATTCATTGTCAAAATGGAAAAAGCGAGAAATATTGTTTAATTTTTTGCTGAGAAGTAAAAAACGAAACATATCAAATTATTATTTTTAACCAGAAAAAGAAAGGAAAAATAGAAAAGCTAAATATCTATTTTGATTGCACTAACAGTATCATCGGAAATATAGTAGTCAAAACAAGCTGGAGATGGGGTCAGATGAAAGAGTCAATCGCAACCCAGGTGCAGACATGATTGTATGAAAACCATTTCAACTTCTGAGAATTTTTTTCCTTTGGAAGACTGAGTAATTTGCTTGACGTGACGTGTTGATCGCGTGAGTGAGAGGGCCGCCTACAGCAGAGAGAAGGCACAGCGGCCGACACAGGGAAGTGGGTGGAAAACCCTCTCTCTCTCTCTGAGTAACGGCCACGAAGATTCACCATTGGAGTCGGAGGTAAGCAAATATAAATAGAAATTATTACTGAACCCTAATTAAGGAAAAACCGCTGATAAGATATACCTCACCTCGGTAACAAGAGAAATGATTATATAAATTCAGTTTTGCCGAAAATAAGAGAGACCAAAAATAGAAGCCGGAAGTTGCAGTCAGTAGTAACCCTTCTCGCTCCGAATCGAAGCCTTAAGCCAGACCTTCTGAGAGAGAGAGAGAGAGAGAGAGAGAGAGAGAAGTTAGAATCACGAGTTATAAACGAAAACCTGACGAAAAAGAATTCATAGCTGAACTAAGTTCTACTACAACTTAACTTTTTGAAAAGTTGTGCCGACTGCTACTTAGACTGACCGCTGAGATAAAACGGGGAAGGGACTTGTATGATCGGATTTATTCATTTTTTTAAAAGGAGAACTGACTTAATCATTTTTTAAAAACGGATTTTGTTTATTTTTTGTTAATTAAACTTTTTTTTATTAGTTATTGATTATCCCGTGTTGTTTTATCTCTGTCCTTCGACTTCAGTGTATTTTTCTTTGAATGATCGACCCCGTCTGATTTATTTGACGATCGGCGAGTGGCGACTTCGATTATCTAGACTTAAAACATTACGTGGGCGGATGGCTGAACAAGCCTAGGTTCAATCCTTTATTGGAACAATGACCCGACGGTGGTCTAGGTTGTCGAATGAGTGACTCAGTGACAATTACGACAAATAACCATCTCCCATTATGACCTTTGAAATCAACATAAAATGTACGCACCAGCTGCCTTTGCGATTAAAGTCGCCCGCTTCTCGTTAAGATTTGGCATTCGAGGTTTCATCAGATCAATCCATGTCACGGTAGAGAGGCTACTGAGGCCAGAAGAAAGAGTACTGCAATTAAAGAAATAAAACCGCTGGTATATTGAAATTGAGTGAAACAGGGAGACAGATAAGCTGCATAAATAGACATGAACGGCTTTATATTGGAAGATAGACAGATATCAACCACACAAGATAGATCGATAGACAGATAGATAGATAAGCTTACGATAGAGAGATGAATAGATAGGCAATAACATGTACAGATAGACAGCTAGCTACCTAGATATATTTAAAGAATGATTAACTATACATATATGATATCATTATACTTAAAACTATTCAAAAATATATGTATAAGAATAGTTAAACAGTAAGCATGGATGTCTGTGTATAATGTGTGTGTGTGTGTGTGTGTGTGTGTGTGTGTGTGTGTGTGTGTGTGTGTGTGTGTGTGTGAGAGAGAGAGAGAGAGAGAGAGAGAGATGGAAACGTACGAATACCTGCTAGAGCAACATATAAAAAACGGATGGGCGATCAATATATTTCCCATTAAAGTCGGATATGGAGGTTTTGTTGCTAAATCAGTCCCTGCATATCTGATATCTGACAAAACATAGCATGTCAACAGTAGAAAAATATATTTAGAAGATCAAAAATCATACTTGGCCCCAGTGTGTTCATCTGAGGAAGCAGTTTCTAACTGGTACTACTGCCATTGTCTACACGATAACAATTGTTTGAATTTATATATATATATATATATATATATGTGTGTGTGTGTGTGTGTGTGTGTGCGTGTGTGTGTGTGTGTGTGTGTGCGTGTCTGCGCGTATGTGTGTGTGAGAGAGAGAGAGAGAGAAAGAAAAAGAGAGAAACTTATGTTAATCTCGATGCATTACGGCCTAACAGTTCAATTAAAGATATGAACTCTTGGAAAATCTACGCAGATGATATTTATAGTGGAGAATGCAGGTGTAAAACCAGTCACACTTTTTGATGAACTGATGACAGAATAGTGTTCACTATTGTCTCACAGATTCTCCTGAACAACACTTTTCTGATTTTGAATTTAGAGTTTTTCCTTCTCTTAGATTGGTTGTTTTATCAAGACTAAAGATCGCAGTCGCCCAACTATTTTACCCATATCATAGAAGAGAAAGATTTCTGTCTCGCCCAGGACCTTAGCTCGAAATGAAACGATAACAGTTTCGCCCAGATACTGAACTCGGCATGTCGAGTAAAATTTGTTTACGATATATATATATATATATATATATATGTGTGTGTGTGTGTGTGTGTGTGTGTGTGTGTGTGTTTAAAAGTGTGTGCATAATAAAATATTTTGAAAATAATTAGAATATTTAAAATCCTAAAAAGGAGACCTTTTGTTTCTGTCACGTCTTTTCAGCGAATTATGTCAGTGACAATCGGGTTTATATCGGAGGAAGTAAACATGGGATATTATCCATCGGAAAATTCTGACCGGGGAAAGATGACTGATAAAAATTTACCGTAAGACCGAAGAGTTGGTGCAGGTAATAATGTTTTCTTCAGGTGGTCCAATGGGGTTATTAAAAAGTAATAGTATGGAAAATTGTTTTTGGATACACAATTCCAGTTAATGTTTCATTATAAGCAAGTCTTCCAGTATTGACAACTGAAATTCATAATTTGAATTCGCGTGGATGGTAAACATAGTGGGCCTATATGCAGCTGCACAATCCGAGGTGACAATATATATTTGAGAATCATTCAATAAATAAGTAATGGGTCTTTTCCTGTCTCAGAAGACGTTCAGCATCACCGTTATTTTACTGACTGTCGTATCCAGAACTTTTTCTTTACTGGAGAATCAGTTTGTTTCCATTCCATGAATTGTTTTCAGACTGAGGCAAATCTATGTCTAGTCCATTTGTAAACATTTTTTTAACTAAAACATACTTCTCCGTATACATAATACATTCATCAGTAAATTTTACCTGATTTGCACATCTCAGACACCAATAATTTGATAACAGGTTTAAACCATTTTTTTGAATAACCTGAAAACAATTTTTGGCCATTAAAATAATTTATTCGATAAACCAATTCTTATGAATTCAGAGTTTACTTTTATGGGAAAAAAATCTGAATTTTTTCCTTTTGTAAAAAGTTCCCCTTATTTATTGAAGGAACCTTATATATATATATATATATATATATATATATATATATATATATATATATATATAATAGGTTTGCAAAGAATAAATACTAAATGATTGATAGCTTTTTCAGTCAGTCCTACTTATGAAGTAAATCACTGTCCCATCGAAAATATAAACGAAACAAAGAATAAATCCTCTATTGTAGAACTCTTTTCAATGTAATCCAATATTAAAGTGATTTTCAGTATATTCCGATAATAAATTCCTCTCCTATACATTTTTATTTAAAACTTCTTTCCAATTTAATTCTATCGTAAAACTCTTCAATCCATTCTTATTGTAAAATCGTTTAGAATGTATTCCTATAAGAATAGTATGCATTCTTATAATAAAACTTTTTCAACAGATTTTTATCATAAAACCCATTCTAATATATTATGATAGTAAATCCCTTTTCGATGCATTGCCATAGTAAGAATAAATTTTTTTATTATCACTGAATATCCGAATTTGCGGCACCAACTATTATGGCATAGGAGCACTTCCCATGATGCAATGGTTAACAAGCCGATCATTTTAGTGAGTTTTATTCTCACTGTATTTCCCATACTTCTTTCCCTTTTACTAAGTTAATTTTTAATAAAAAATCCTACTCCTCTAGCATAATTATTACTGTAAGGACATATCTTTATAGAAAATGACAATTTATAAATATTTCATGAACTTAATGTTAATTGACATTCTAAAATGATTTCACTTTTTATATAAAATGCTCCTTATGTAAATAAATTCCTTCATTCAACAAATTTATATATACAACTTTCCACCAAACAACAAACGCCGAATAGAATATATATTATCAATGAGTAAACTCATTTTCCATCCTTGACGGGATGTCCTGGCAAGTGTAATGGTTAGTGAACTAGGCACGCAGACAATTTTTAGCAAGGCGGATTCTGACTGTGTGCCAAACTAAGCTAAATTTAGAAAAAACAGATCTGAGGCGTCTACTATGCCCACCCAACGCACCCAAAATATGCACGTCTTTCAAGTACCCTCGCCGATTTTTGTTGTGTTGTTGTTTAAATGTTTTCAACTCTTCCTCTAATCTTCAGTTCAATAAATCTCTTTTCTAGCTTCTTGAGTAATGTTCTAAGTACTCCAAATACGGTTGGTATCCCTATCACCTTGATGTTCCAAAACTTTTCAATTTTCTTATAAAGTTCATTCTTTAGTCTTCCTTCACAACCATTCTGTAATCTTCTGGAACCGTAAAATCAACAAGATAATAAGTTCTTTTCTTCTTGTTAATGAATACTTTGTATCAGAGAGAATATTTTTAATGGTTTCCCAATGAACTCCCCAGTTGATTAGAAAATATTTTATGAAAAGTTACTTTTTTGTCTTTGTTATTACAATATCTCAGTCAATCCATAACAAAACCTTTTTTTAGAATATTTTGCAGAATAAGGTTAAAAAAAGGGGGAAAAATAAAACAAAAATAGTAATGAATGACCCAACTGATTTAGTTCCTTTTAAAAATGAATATCACATCGGGGATTCGATTCTCTGTATCTGGCGTTGCATATGATTCCATATGAAATCTCCAGTGTATTTACAACAATTTCTTTTCTTTTATATCAACCACCATTTCCTAGAAAAATCAAAAAAGATCTGTTTCTTCCTTCTGGATTGTACCCACGAAAAAAATTCTATCAACAAAAATTTCGTGATAATAAAAGCAAACACTAAGAATGAGTTGAATTGTCCAAATAATTCTTAGAACAATAACATTAATTACATAGACAGGTAGATACCAAAACGAGTATAAACATGAGTTCTCAGCCCAACCAATAAGGAATGATCTCAAACCATGAAACGTACATAATTATCCTGAAGTTTAACATACTTGGCTCATCATTTTTCACTTTTCATTAAAATTTGAAAAAAAAAAATCAATTAATTAGAAAAAAATCTTATTTGATTGAGAAAGGATTTTTCTCCAATGTTTTATAGATAGATTTTTTCTATATCTTAATAATCTTTCAATAATCCTAGTTTCGATAAAAAATTTAGCTATGTGAGACCAACCATTCTGTGAGATGTACTTGTATTAAATAACAAAAATTTGTACCTGAGAGATGCACTAAATAAAGAAGCGATGAAGAGACCTGGCATGCCGGGAATGTGTTGAAATGCATGAGAGACAAAAAGGGGCATAATCTGAAAATAAAAGTTACAATAATAATTTCATAAAAAATATTTTGAATTTAAAAGAATAAAAAACAAAATGGCAGAATGGGGGAACAAAAAATACCAATCGTACTTGAAACCCTTGGAACGACATCCAAAGGCCTGGAAAAGAGAGTAAGCAAATTTGAAATAAGTCATGTGTATATTTTAGCATGATTCTATCGATACAAATATAAATACCCAACATAAGTATTCAACAAAAGAGTTTTAAATATACAGAATATGATTTGTTCTGAGAGTATTTACTCAAAATTTATTGGTCATCTATTTGCCCCCTGAGCGTGGGAGGACGCCTTGCGTAGTGTAAGGGTGAAAGATGGTCAGTCATTGTTAATGAGTTCGATTCTTCCTTTTATATTTCTAACCTTTTGTACTATTCTCGGGTGTCTCAAGAGGGAGATGTGGTGTGTCTTTGCTTAGTCGATGGAGTATGGAACTATTGATTAAATTTTGTTGAAGAGCCGTTGCCTTCGTCAATAGAGAAGGCAGCTAAGTCTCAAACTACTATTTATTTTTCAAGTCTGAGTTCCAACCAACTTTTTAAAATCCCACGTAACAACCCCTAGCCAATGAACGAACGCACACGCGATGTTTACTTTCCCAGACTCTGGCTATCAAGGATTTTGACCTATTGCCTGTCAATCATACTTCTGCGGATGTTCGGCAAATCTTCTATCAATAGTGTCAAGTGTGGCGGAAGCCATACTTCATACTTAAACCAAACTCAGCTTAGTAAATAAATACTTAGATCTGGCATTATTAACTACAGAATATCTTTCGTATCTCAGTCTTTTTGGCCAGAAATGACCATCTTGGCTATCTTATAACTCCGAGTGATATAAAAATGACCTCACATCTTAACCTCATATATTCCCTATTAGAACACGAGGTCAAATCATTATTCTTGCAAGAAATAAGGTTCTTGGAACTTTCTCTTTGGCCATGATCCTCGAGATGACACACACAAGAATAGACCCCTCCCCAAAAAAAACAACAATAAAACAAAACAAAAACAAAACAAAAAGCACCCCCCCAAAAAAAAAAAACAAAAACAAATACATATCCGCCCCCAAAGGAAACAAACTTCGGTATGATTGTAGAAACACATAGAGAACATTGTGTTATTTTAAAAAGTCATGTCACATTTTTAGACATAACAAAAACTTGTTTAAATATGAGAAAATATCAAATTTAAGACTTTAGAAATGGGGATCATTAATAGACTAGATAATTTGCTGTTTCTTTTGTTAAATAAATTCTTGAAAGAACCTGGGAGACGGAACTGAAAATTTTGGTCAGAATCTTTAGCAAAACTCTGATTTGAACTGTATCCAGGGGTGAGGCTCCAGTTCTATAGCCATGAAAAGAATAGAATCAACCTTTCATTGCCATTACTCCCATTTCCACTCCGATAATGAGTGGAATATTTGTTAGGGTTAAATAAGTATGTTTTAAATCATTAGTATCCATAAAGGCACTTGAAAGTAGAATAAAGATAGTACATACCATATAACTGTATGTAATGATTATTAGTAAATTGGAATAGTTTTGATTTACTAAACTTTTGGCTTAGATGTGGCACAAGGCCACATGTATGGAGCACCCAATGAGACTCGGTCTCACTCGTGAAGGTTTACTAATCCTGCTTACTAACCATGACGCCACCCAAGGCGCCCGAGTAAATAGGAATAGTTGTGATTTACTAAACTATTTGTATAAGTGTGGCACAAGGCCGCACTTCCTAGTGATGGTTTGCTAGTCTAGCTTAGGTAAATAGGAATAGTTACTTGAAACCATGTTTTCCGATTATTTGTATTAAGAGTAGTTTCTTGAAGACAAGCTTAGCAGTATAAGAATGCAAAAGAGAAATGAAGCAAGAAAAGTGAAACAAGTACATATATACAAATTTACCTATATAAATACGCAAAACCAACACAAAATTTTAAAATGTGTATTATGAAGTGTGTATACGAATTGTTTTTAATAAAACTTAATCGAACGCTAAATGGGCTTTTTGCTTACTTCTTTTTGTTTTTCATTCAAGCTCACACTTTCGTTTCTCTTCTACTTACCTTTTACTTTAGAGAACAATAACATTATTGGGTAGAGCAAGTTTTCAGCAACAGAATACCGTTTTTCCCCATAATCGCCACTGCTGGTTATGTATTTTCATTTGCGATAGACAGTAACCTATATGACAATTCGAACGTAATTCATCCTGTTTTATTATGTTTGCATTTAACCCTTCCCCCCCTTCGCCAAAGGCCCACTGTCGATTTTTAAAACAAAGTACAGCTGGTTTGAATTCAGTGTTTTTCTTCTCCTTGATTAGAAAAAGAACACAGTCTACTCTACTATTTACCCATAGCTGGGAAGGGAAGAAAATACGAAATCATGCCTTTTTCATGGGTATTATCGCAGTAAAACGCAAATAGCTTATTGTATTATGTTGTCCACCAACCACAAGAGCTGGTGTTGGTTGTATGACAATAAAGGATGTACCTTCCAGCCACTAACCCATATTTTTCCTTGTTGCAGATAACATGGGAGCTGCTGTCTAGAAGCAGAGGCGTATCACTGGATTTCCGCATATGGAAAAAAGTTGTACTCATTGATATAGATCGACGCTTATGAAACGTTTATGGAGACCAGTCTGAATTTTATTCAGACAAAGCAGAGGTTAATCTGTTTCAGCAGCGTGAGTGACAAGACGTATTCAGAATTGCTGACAAAAATTAAATGAAGAGCATCTCAATCATCGACCCAATAGGGCATGGATTATGCGAGCAACGTTTCCCTGATAATGACCCACCTGTGAAAATGTGGTTCAAAGATTTTTATGTCTGGTTTAACTAATTTGGATTTGTGTATGTATGTGTGTGTGTGTGTGTGTGTGTGTGTGTGTGTGTGTGAGAGAGAGAGAGAGAGAGAGAAAGAGAGAGAGAGAGATTGATATGAATATCTATCTATCTATCTATCTATCTATCCCTGTGTACTGATTTCTATCTCTCTCTCTCTCTCTCTCTCTCTATATATATATATATATATATATATATATATATATATAATTCTCAAACACTGTTCATCCGGTAATAATTTGTCAAAAGTTAATATCATTAACTTAACTTAAATGTATAATTCAATCTAATTTATTATAAGGAATTTTGATTTTGATTTTTTCAGTGTTTTTTTTTTACTTATGGATAACGACGCAGCTGTGAAAATGTAGGTTGCAGCTTTTTTTACCTGATTTGGATTTGAGATGAGCTTTGCTTCGAGTGGGTCGCATTGGATGCTGTGGAAATAGGCAAAAGCTAAAAGTCCTATGATGATGGAAAAACTTGTTGTAAAGCAAAACAGTGGGCTCGTGATGAACATTAACCTGCAAGAATTTTGAGAAAAAAAAATCTGAGGTTTGAAATTTTGAGTAGCATTTCATTCATGAAAATTTCTGTTTCGCAACCGATTTCATGGGTGCCTAGTCACCAAAGTTCAGAATACTATGACTGTATATGCTATGACCTTCAACCCAACAAAATAGAAGAGTTCTAGTTATGATACGAATCTTGGTTAGACTCCAGTTTTCGAGCTCTAGGGAGAGTGGAGTCAACATTTGGTTGTTATTATTACTTAGTCAACTCTGAACAGGTAGTATCTCTTAAAGTTACATATGTGGATAAGATAGTTCTGTTTGTAAATTATAAGTATTTTATCGGAATACTTGAAATCATAGATTATTTGCATAAAGAATACTTACTTGAAACCATAATTGTTAATACAGGTTATTAACAATTATGGTTTCAAGTAGGTATTCTGTATATATATTTCAAGTAGGTATTATATATATATATATATATATATATATTAAAAAAGAAGTACAAACAAAAAAAAGAACATAAAAGGTTCTCGATGCTATAATAGCAAAACAGGTATGAAAGCAAAAATATTCAAATAAGGAAATCTTGAAGTCACCTACTTGATGGTTCAAGTGGATCTCACAATCATCATACGCAGAAGAAAAATTATTTTCTATATGTATAATTTAGAATATAAGATTGATTTTAGCATCCAACTACATTTTTTCTAAATACACTTTTTGGATAAGATGATATCTAAAAAATAGTAGGAGTATTGTTCCAAAAATATTTTCTCGATGTATATTTATTTATGGGCGATAGAATATTTTACATATTGTTCATTAAAAACGTAGATGAGACGTCGAGAGAATCTTTTTGTGGGTTTTAGACTCGATCAAGGTGATTTGCTGCGTTTTAGCAAGAGGGTTTGTATGAGTAGAGTTGCCTGCCCATTTGTTTCTGAATTCCATTATTTCTTCTCAAAAAGTGGTTAGCAAGCATAAACAGATTGACAGCCCAGTTTTCCTTACTATTTACTGGGGGAGAGAACAGATGCATTTCTGTTTATCTTGAGATCATTATAATGAACTGTTTCACAAACAACTGCATCCAGGATTGGAATTTCGCCAGCACCTGCTATAGATAAGACTAACAAAGATCATTTGTTATTTTATTGTTTTCGATAATGTTAACATAATCAACATAATGTAACAAGAAAATAATAAACAAGAAAGTAAATACTACATCATACCTCCGTTATTACAAGTGTAAGAATGAATGTTTCTTTGAAGATATATTCATGAAAACATACAAGTGACTGGGAAAAACGTATATCAAATTGTTCTTTCCTAAATATTATTATTATAATTATTTACTCATTAGAGTTTTTCACATGAGCATAAGCTGATGGTTTTTCACTGGAGTCTGAGTGACAACAAGTCTTCTCAAGTCTCCAGGACTCTTCTCAGTATTCTGGCCGTTCTCGATAATGTAGTAGTTTGGATGGTCTCCACTCGTCCGCCAGCTGCCAAGTCCTCCAGTCCCTTTAGTAATCCTTTTGTTACTGTTCCAACATGCAAGTTTTTTTACACCAGTGTTAACTAATGATTTTCACTTGAGTTTGCGGGGCAGCAAGTCTCCTCAGATATCCTGTACTCTTCTAAGTATTTTAACTGATCTTAACAATGCAGTGGTCTGGATGGTTCAATTCTTCTTCTAATATTCAGTTTTTTTCAGTCTCTTTCTTTTCCAGGCATTTAGAAACTGTTCCAAGAGAACCAAATTCTATTGGTATCACTGTCACCTTCATGTCCGGCAGATTCTACTGTTCTCAAGCAAGGTCCAGATATCTATTAATCTTTTTTC
>OY757917.1:49919641-49952141 GCA_963585895.1 Sepioteuthis lessoniana
AATTATTAGTCGTAGATTGGAATATTTGAAATTATTCAACAGAAAGTAAACAATGATTAATATAAAAAAGAATTATAAGGGTTTTATACGATACTTGAAACCATTTATTGCCTTGTTTACGGCATTAAACTGCATATGATGGTAAGGTTTCAGTCTTGAAGTTTTTGGAATGTAGAGTACCCCTTCATTACCATTACTCTCAGATCAATTCTGACCCACAGCGAAAATGTTTGCTTTATTTTTCTATTCTTTAAAACAACGAAAAGCAAACTTTTGTATTCCTTCCGACTAGAAATCTTTGGACTGATTTTTTAGCCATTTGTTCATAATGCTTTTTTATTTCATCATCACTTGAAAACTATGTTCCATACAGAAATTCTTTCAATGAATCAATCAAGTGGAAATCAGAGGAGGCCAGATCTGGAGTGTAAGGAAGATGTTGCAGCTGTTCCCGACTTAACTGACAGGGACAACTAAACTTTGTGCTTTGACGTCAACATTTTCGAAACCCAACAACATTTTACCTTTAAAAAAGTGAAATAATCACGGGCAATTTTCTGTTCTGTATCAATAGAAATTACCAGATGTACAGAAATGTTCTCTATTGGAACTCTTCTGTCAGCTACAATGAGTACATTAACTGAGTCCACCATTTCAGATGGACTCGCCATTTTGAGCCTGCCTGGCCTGTCTTCTTCTTCAATACTATTTCGACCTTCTTTTAACAAATTAGCTAATTTGTAAACATTTACTGACTAAAATAGGCTTCTATGCACACATCAAATTTTTTTCTGTAAATTTCCCAAGGTTTTTACTTCTCAGCCACCAAAGACTAAATGACAGACCTGTGTTTAAGCCTATTTTACTTGTCACCATTTTGACAAAATAATTTTTGCTATAAACTAATTGGAAATAATGCAGTGCTTAAATTTACTTAAAAAAGATGGAAAAATTATTTTGCATTAAGAAAAATTAACTTTATTGAATGACTCTCGTCTCTGTGTGTGTAAATGTATGTGTGTGTGTATACACTTGGGATATAATGTTTACCGTCGAAAGAAATGGACACGGTGATCCGAGTTCAAATCCTAGTCGAAGTTGTTTGCATTTCACATAACGCTAATAGACTTGGAAAAAGTATGCATCCAATAATTCTCCCTCCAGCTATGGGTGAAATACTAGGGAAGAAAGGGCTCTTTAACCTCATATTAGAAACCGGTGTCGAAGGAAAACCTTGAATTCAAACCTGTTAAACTCTGCTTTAAAATGACCTTGTGTCGCATCCTGATCGTGAAGAGGGGTTGGATATATATATATATATATATATATATATATATATATATATATATATATATATATATATTCTGCTTAATCACAAAATTATGTAATGTGTGTAACTGAATCTGGGTGAATTTTTGAAGTAATTTCTATAATCTTTTATACCATACATCTTAGTTGATGCTTCGGGATGGGTCGTCAGTGATGTTTCCTTTGGAATCATGGGGGGTTTCGGGTCTTTCAACATCAGACCCCCTCACCCAAATGACCCAGTTGGCATCGATCTAACTCCAACTCCCATCCCGGCAGCCAACCTGCGCATCCACACAAGGAGAAAACAAAAAGAAAAAATGACCACAGAAAAGGCTCTATATATAATTTTGCAACGGCCAATCAGAGCTAAGCTCTACTGATGACTTCTAAATCTTTTCTTTAAAAATCGGGAGGCCACTTTACTCTGCTTTTTTTGCTACAATGGGGACGTTATTCGGTTATTTGTTCATTCCAGTATGTATTCCTTCCTTTCCCCCCCTTTTTTTTTTAAATTAATTTTTACTTAAAGAAAGAAAAAAATAAAAAAAACTTAAATAAAAAAAAATAAATAAATAAAAAAATAAAAAATAAAAAAATAAAAACTGTACATAACTAAAGAATTGCGATTAAAACAACAAACTCGTATATAAAATGACATACGTTTAGTTTTAAAACTTATCTCCATTAAACACTGTACATAAATATACAATTACGAACTAAATCAGACGCCGCGCATTACTATACGTTAAAACATCCTAATCGAACGGTTTACAAATGAGAAAAGACGAAAAAAAAAAAAAAATTAATAAAAAATAAAAAAATCTGTACATGAATATCAATTGCGATTAAAACAACAAACTCCTATATAAAATTGACATACGTTTAGTTTTAAAAATTATTTTCATTAAAAACTGTACATAAATATACAATTACGAACTAAAACAGACGCTGCGCATTACTATACGTTGCAACTCATTGAAAGGTTTACGAATGAGAAAAGACGAAATAAAATAAAATAAAAAAAACAAACAAAAAAAACAAAACAAAAAAAACCCCGAGGAGTACGTTGAAATCTTCACAAAAACATTGTCGTTTAAAATGCTATATTTACAAAATGGCTAAAACGTCTAAGATATTAATCAATTAAATGAACCGGTTTCAAATGAACGCTTAAAGCCTAATACAACCACACTCCTTCGCCCGCAAAAAATAAATAGATAAAACTAAAAAATAACAGATAAAAAACTAAATAAATCATACGTGTATATATCGTTTTAAATTAGACGATCTTTTTTTCCTTCCTTTTTAACCCCCCTTCTAATAATCACCTATCTACAACCCCAACTATCCGCCCTTCTGATCCACAACCAGTTTGTTGCTCTTTCAGCTGCAGTGGTAATATTTTTCAGGGCCTTACGTTTTCCCGCACCTGAAATGCCGATGCTTGACAACGCTTTACTCATCGACCTTGCGTTAAATCCGCGACATCCCACTTCGACTGCCTGGCATATTGCCTGCCAACCATTCATTCGACATTGCTCTACTAGCGGCTCATATTTGGCTATCTTTCTTTCGTGTGTGGACTCCATGTTTTCTTCCCATGGGACTGACAATTCCCACATTATCACCTTCTTTGTGGAATTTGAAAACATTACTAAATCTGGTCGGAGCTTTGTCTCCACAATATGCGCTGGAAACTTCGTCTGCCTTTCCAGGTCCACCAACAATTGCCAATCTGGCGCCGATGACAACATCGATACTTTATTTTTTTTTATTTTTTTATTTTTTATTTTTTTTTGTCTGCGGCTGTTTCGAGCTTCCCGCTCTAACAAAAATAACCTTATGTCTTCCAGGACTGAATCTATTCGATTTTAATGCCTCAGATACCACTCCAGCAATAACTTTGAGGACCTGGTCATGTCGCCAGCGATAACGCCCTTCACTCAATGATCTTGGGCATCCAGATAGCAAATGCTGTAGCGATCCTTTACCCCCGCACAACTGACATGCTGGGGTATCATTTTTGCCCCATGTGTGAAGGTTTGATGGGCTAGGGAGAAGATCATAAACTGCCTGGATCTGGAATCTTAGCTGGCTTAAGTCGGCCTTCCACAAGTCCGACCAGGTAATTCGCCGCCGAACATAATTTTCCCATCTGGTCCAGGCACCCTGTTGAGACAGTCCTACCATCTTTGCCAGCCTAGTCTCCTCTATACCTTCTCTTACTTCTTTTTGCAAGAGCGCCCTTCTTTCTTTCCCTCTGGCGTTGTCTATCCTTGGACTCGGATAATATCCCAGGCCTCTTGTCCCACTGGCCACAGTACCGACCATAGCCTTCTGCTGTAATCTCTCTTCCGCAACCTTCAGTTCCCTGACAGCGCTCCACTTCCTTCCTGTGCGGATTTCAATTCCTGCTCCTGCTACCTTTAAATCTCTGGAATCTCTATACATAATCGCCTCTCTTGTGCGTGTCACCACAAACTCTTCTTTGAGACCCCTGAAAGGAAGTTGGATCGCATTGGAGGTCCCATATAAAGCCGCGCTACTTAGGCTCTTTGGCAAACCCAACCATCTCCTTAAATAGCCGCTAATTTTCCTTTCCATTCCTTTACCGTGGTAATAGCTGCCTCGTATAACATGAGTGGCCATAATATCCGCGGCAGAATTGCGTGTTGATACAACCACGCCTTAAACTTGCCGGGCAATCCTGACTTATCTATCTTTCTTAGCCAATCATCAAGGTCGCCCCCTATTCTTTTAATTGCTGCTTGATCCTTAGTACTGCTGTCGAACCACTTGCCAAGACTTTTTACAGGCTTCTCAGTCACAGTTGGTATGAATTCGCCGGCGATTGTGAACCGTGCCGTGCTTTTAATCTTTCCCTTTTGTAGTACTAGGGACCTAGATTTTCCTGGTTTAAACCTCATGCGGGCCCATACTATGAGTTTTTCTAAGCCCCTCACTATCCATTTACAGCCTATGACTGATGATGTTATCACTGTAATATCGTCCATGTAAGCTCTCAATGGAGGCTGCCGTATCCCGGACTTTACCCTTGGACCCCGACACTCCACTTCCGCTGACTTGATTATCATATTCATCGCAAGGGAGAAGAGAGTGGCTGAGATCGTGCATCCGGTTATAATTCCCCTCTCTAGCCTGTGCCAGTCCGATGTCTTAGTACCCGACGTAACTCTCAGATTGAAGTTATTGTAATAATCTAAGATAAGGTTACTGAAGGAACTTGGAACATGATATCTGCGGAGTGTCTCTTCGACCACTTTATGCGGGATTAACTTTACATTAAATGCAAAAAATAAAGATATGTTTAAGGTTGATATAATGTGACAGAAGATATTAGATATCAATCATAATTGGTGTTTAAAGGTTTAAACAAATAATAATATCAGTGCGAATGACGGAACTGTTCTTGGTGCTTGATAAATATGCATAAGTTAAATAAGACATATCTATTGTTTTCTATAGTATTAAAAAAGATACTAATACTTATTTTCATGTATGATACTTGTTACAGCTTTTAAATCATATTATCAAATATGAATGATACAAATAGATTCTAACGCTCGATAAGTTTACATAAAATAGTTAAATAGATATATTTCAAGTGTCTTGTTTTCATACACCTCTACCTTCAATTTTACCTTATCTTTCCTCACACTCTCCTTCCTTCTCCTTCCTATCTCCTCCTTCTATTCCCAAATTATTTATCAGCACTCCAGCATGTTTAGAAGATTCTCTCTCTCTCTCTCTCTCTCTCTCTCTCTCTCTCTCTTTCTCTTTCTCTGTCTTTAATAATCCTTGCAATTTAAAAACAAACAAACAAACACAAACCCTAAAAAATAACATAAAAACAAAATACTGTAAATCCTCACAATAACGAACTAATTTGGTTGGGAGTTGTAAGAGATCGTTATAAACGATGCTCACCTCTTCTTTCATTATTCTCTCAATAAGATTTTTCTTTTTCTGTTTTCCGGGCAGAAAGTGTTATTTTTTTTAATTACTTATGTCCAAATAAAAAGACCTATTGCTTTCGTGAGCCAGGTGTGTATAACTAAAGTATGAATGGAGTTTATATATTTGAGACGGGTACAGGAAAGTGATTTACATTTCAGTCAAAAATCTAAAAAAATAAACTCTCTTTATTTTCCATTACTTTAGTATAAATACAAATAATTTTTTCCTTCATATGCTATTTATTCAATTTACGTAAATAAAAATCATATAGAAAATGGGTTAATTTTATTATGCAGGGTACCAAAGCAAAGTTTGAAAGGAATGATAGTCATTTACTATACTTTTAGAACATAAACAATAAAGAAATAACGCATAATATCCATGAAAAAAGTGTCCCAAAAGCAACAAAAAGGGATGTCCTGGGTATAACACAAAACTGCATGCGGTGGTGCAGCTCAAGTCCCGGAACTCTTGAGAGTGTGGAGTAACCTTCATTGCTATTAATCCCAGTTCCACTCTGACATAGTTTAGTAGTACTTATTCGGCCATTATCTACGGGTCAAATGTATCTGTTTGAAAATTACTGGGAAACCAGAACTATTTGAAAAAGGATTATACACAAATAAAAAAGGGAAATTAAACAAGTGAAATTAAATAAATATTATGGAACACTGAAAATGTAGTTACGATTGTAATCAATGATTGAGAAACGAAACAGATTTTAGCAATAAATGACTCATAAAGAGTGGATATGCCATTAAACAAATAAAGGATGATTAGGGTGTTTGGGGGCGTTCGTGTGCTGTAATTGCTTGCGAGGTAGGCTGGCATATTGTTTCTAGTGAGTTCGATTTTCTCTCGGTACAACATATCACTGGGTTTATGTCAAACTAAGGTAAGCTTTAGAATGACAACAAATAGAGCACCTTGCCTATCAGGAAATTACTATTGAGTTCGATTCTCACTTGGTGCCACATACTTCTAGCATTTTCTAAGGCTATGCTTAGTAAATAACTAAACCACAAAGGAAATAAATAGATTATTTTTACTTACTCAAACTCCAATCGGTGATTTTCATATGCAATGCTCCAGATTTTTGAGAAACCACCAAGTGTCATGCAGCCCTGAAAAAGAATACACATATTCATTGTTTTATGATGCCCTCAGGGGAGTTTCATTACATGGTTATTTTAACAGGGAGGTCAAGAAAAATAGGACCACTCTCAATAAATCTAGTGCCATAGAGTAGTGCTGCAGCAGAGTTGAAATTTCTTATTTGTTGACCCCTTTTCATTGGTTTCAATGATTGGCATTATGATGCGTTGCCCAAAACAGAACACGAGGGGAAGTTCTCGTTGTCGAGAGAACCAGATCAACAATTTAACCACTAAACACAGACTGCGGAATTAAATAACCCATAGAGGATAAGGAATTATGATAACCAGTTGTTAATAACAATAATCTGCTCGAATAGTGCGCAAACCATTGCTCCACAGTAAGACGACAGCTCAAACTATATATATATATATATATATATATGTGTGTGTGTGTGTGTGTGTGTGTGTGTGTGTGTGTGTGTGTGTGTGTGTGTGCTAATGTTAATTCAAAGCTATGAGTATAACGTGAATGTATTTATCTTTACTGCATCAAGACGAAGGCTGCTCTGTCGATGGGGTTTACTATATACTCAGTGTATTTCCTGTAGAACTGTTATGGCAGTTCTGGGTATGACATTAAACTGCATCTAGTGATAAGGCCCCAGTTCTTGAGATTTTGGAAGTATGGGATATCCCTTCATAGTTATTACTCTCACGTCCACTTTGATCATTAGTGGTAGTAGATATTAGGATCCTATCTATTCAAATAGATCCCTTAAAAATTATCTGTATTCGAGAGGAATACATTATATTATATCACTAGAAGTTATTTGTATTAAGAATAGTTACTTGAAGTTATAATTGTTTGCTAAGGAATATCATTAGTTATTTAAATCATATATTTGTGTTCAAATAAATGACTATTATTAAATGTAAATAATTACTTGAAGTCATAGAATTATTAGTATTAGATAGGAATACTTAAAAAAACATACAACTATGTGAAAATTATTCATGTGAGATAGAAATACTTAATATAACTGTGTGCAAAAAAAACTAACAAAAAAAAACCAACACAAAAACACCAACGACAAAAAACCCCAAAAAACTGTTAAGAAAAACCACACACACACACAAAAAATCTCAATTTAAATGTACAGTCAACGCACTTTCCCAACCTTTAGGGATAAAATATTTCTTGATGGTTTGATATGCTGTTAAAGTCAATCAGACACTCCACTAATACTCGATCCAAGTTCGGAGGAGAAAATGAAGATGATTGGTTATTTGTTTAAGATAACAAGGTCAATGTAGACAAGAATAGGTTTGTTGAAGAAAACCAAACAATTATAGAATCAGTAGGTTCTCATCCACGGATATGATGATGATTTGGATATTCTGTAAGTGATCATTTGTTAAGCTTTCTTTTAATATTCAAAATTACCTTAAGCAAAGCCTGTTTGCCACTAAAGCCAGTATGGTACAAAGTAGTTGTAGCTGGTAGAAAAAAATTATGAGGGAATTTGATCCACACGGCAGATGTAGGAAAGAAACTGATAGAATAAAACATGCGTCTGATATGGAGAAGATTCAGAAAGAATGAATGGAGCTCAATAAGAAGTGTAAAACGAATTCTTTGAGGTAACCCTCGATTAGGAGGTAACAATAAAGGAATAAGTTTAGCTTAGATTTAGCATTAGGCTACCAGCATGTAGTACCCAGAGGTACGTACATCATGACTGGTCTGTGAGATCCGTTTACACTACGATGATCCACTAATATTTATTTCAAGAATTTGACCGATGAATTTACCTTAACAAATACAGCAATCATTCCTGAGTACATGATACAACTCTGAAAGACGTCCGTCCATACCACAGCTTTCATCCCTCCCTGCAAATCAAAAGTGAAAACGTTAATTAGACAATGAATTCAATCAGGCAATTAGCGTAATTAAAAAAAACGATTAACATCCTATACTTACGGTCAAGTCATGTAGAAAATCTGGTTTCAGCTCGATCAGTAAAATTAAATAGTGATGAGCTTGCTCAAAATTTAGATGAGTGAACAGCAATCTGAGGCATGAAAGGCAAACTAAGCAAAGTCCAATACAGTAGTAAAGAAATGCTTAGCTAAACAAGCAAATATTTGTATTAACATGTTTGTAACAATCTACCTATCCACTTATCGGTAATTTATCAATAGGTAACTTGTAGATAGGTAATATAGTTGGTTTACAGTGTTACTGTAAAGTAGCGGTCTTTAACTGAAAGATTCAAAAGGGACATTAGGTCTTCGGGAAGAGGCACGGCAGATGAAAAGTAAGATGAGAAGAGGATGTGATTTTCACCAGTTATAATGCTAATCTGTAACCCAAGTTGACAGGCTAATATTTTTTCTCATCAAAATAAATAGCCATATATTTGCGTGGGGTATGTGATTTTGTACAAAATGTTCGGGGGCACATTTTTCCATATCAAATTTTCTTTAATTTCGTTTTTGCTTTTGGTAAGTTCCATTATTTCCGTTTTCACTTTTTAATAAATTCCATTTTTGGCATTTTATTCTATTCTATGGGTACATTACACAATTACAATATTATTAAAACTGAAAAACAAACAAACAAAAATCAAAGTTTTATCACATTTAAAGAAATAGCAACAAAAACTCAAGAAGCAAATTACACATGAAAGTAAAATTGATGTAATTTCTCTTTCCTTCGAAAATTTTATAAAAGCACTTTTCACAAGGACAGTTCATTGAGTTTATTATTTTTTCTCTTTGCAATATTTAAAGCACCAAGTAATTTGGTTTTATCAATTGATAAACTTGAAGAGTTTCTATTTTCATCTTTATCACTTTCCAATTTCTACACAGTAACATTCATTGATTGACCTCCAGTTTCCATCTTCGCAAAGAAAAATAATAATAGTGATATGTAAAAAAAAAAAAAAAAAAAAAAAAATCAGATTTTAAGAAACTTTTAGAACAATTATTTTTTATTTTACTTATTTGAGAGTTTTTCACACCAACGTCAGGTGATTGTTTTCCACTGGAGTCTGAGTGACAGCAAGTCTCATCAAGTATCCAGGATTCTTTTTTGTAATCAGGCAGATCTTAATAACGCTGACGTTTGGATGGTCTCTATTCGCTCTCTTATTTCCAAATTCTCGATTCACTTTTATCAATCCTTTGGTGACTGTACTGAACGCACCAATTACAATTGGTATCACCGTCACTTTCATGTTGCAGATTTTTTCATTTCTATAGCAAGGAGTTTTTATAATTATTTTTACTCCTTAAGAATTTTTCACATCAGCGATGGTCTTTCACTGGAGTTTGAGTGACAGTAAATCTCCTCAGGTCTCCAGCATTCTTCTCAGTATTCTGGCCGATCCGAGCAATGCGGTAGTTTGGATTGTCTCCACTCGTCCTCTTATTTCTAAATTCTCTAGTCCTTTTACCAATCCTTTGGTGACTGTACCAAGAGCACCAATTACAATTGGTATAAAAGTCACTTTCATGTTCTACAGTTTTTTCAATTCCCTAGCAAGATTATTATTGTTTTGAGAGTTTTTCCCATCAACATTAGATGTTAGTTTTCCACTGGAGTTTGAGTGACTCTTCTCGGTATTCTGGCTGATCTTAATGCTGTACTTCGGATGGTCTCAGTAGTTCCTCCGATTTCCAACTCCTCCAGCCCCTTTACCAATTACAATTGGTATAAAAGTCACTTTCATGTTCCACAGTTTTTTCAATTCCCTAGCAAGATTCCGGTACTTATCATTCTTTTCGCTTTATTCCAACTTTACTCAGTGGTCAGCCGGAACAGCAAAGTCCACAGTTCTGCACGTTCTCTTTTTTTTTGTTGATTATTATAAGGTTCTGTCGTCTGGCCGAGATTAGGTTATCCGTTTGCATGTCAAAATCCCGAAGGAGTTTGTAGGTTTCATTCTCCAGGACAAATTTTGGGTTATGCATACACCAAATTTAAACTTCTTGCACAATTCCCAGTGGATCACCTTGCCCACCCAGTTGTGTCTAGTCTTATACTCCTTCTGTGCTAATTCGCTGCATTCGCTTATTATGTGATTGATGTTTTCGTCTCTATCATCTCATAACCTACATTTACTGTTTTGTTGCATTTTATCTATTCTTGCTTTGATATAATTGGTCCTTATGACGTTGTTTTGTGCTGTTATAAGGTTTCCATTTCTTAGCCACGTCCACATTTTCTCGTGTGAGATGTCACTTGTTACTCGCTTGAAACGTCTATATAGTTGTTTTTTTCCCCGATTTTTTTCTAAATATTTCCAGTTTGCTGATCCTCGTTTCGTCAGAATTTTTTTCTGGAGGCAGTTATCGGTCTTCTCCCCTCTTTTCTTGACACGTCAACGTCATCTCTGAGATGTAATGCTTTATGCATGGTCATTAGTTTTCTTGTTCTCCGGTCTATTTATATAAGGTCTTCTGTGGTCCACTTTAAGAATCGTCTCGCATATCTTACGAGAGGGACAGCCTACGTATTTATCCCTTTGATATGGTTCCTGCAACTTAGTTTTGTCTCGAGTAGCTTTCTGGTTCTGAGGTTCTCTTTTTAAATTTTTTCCATCTCCACTTGTTTGATGATGTCATCATCATCATCATATCGTGCTGGCAGCACAGATATCCCTGACCCTCTCTCGCCACTCCTCCCTATCGTTCATCGCCCTAGGTAGGTCTTCAGGACAACAACCTGTATCCTCACATAGCTGCTGAATGTACGTTCGTGCTGGTCGTCCTGCTTTTGCGCGGCCGTGTGTGGGGATCCATAAGAGTACATCTCTTATGAGTTCATCTCTGCTTCTCCAGCAATGTCCTGCATGTCTGGTTCGCCTAACTTGAATAGTTTTCGTGATAGGGAGCAGGTGGCCGTACAGTTGGTGTCTTGTGGGGTGTTGCTGCCAGGACTTGTTCAGGATTGCACGCAGCATTCTTGTGTAATTGCCATCTAGTTTCTTCTCCAGCCGTTTTGTTAGCGTCCATGTAGTGCATCCATATAGCAGTATCGATGTGACCGCTGCCTAAGCTTCCCATATTCTCTCGTATTTTTTGGTTTCCTTTTCTCCGAGCGTTCTGATTTTTTCTTGATTTCTATTCCTTCTGTCATGTGGCGTTTCCCGCTTGTCATTCCTAGCATGGCGCATTTTTCTATGTCAAATCCCATTCCTGTATCTTGACTGTATATTCTCACGGTCTGTATGAGGATTTCTCTTTCGTTTTTGGCAAACAGTTTGATTTCGTCTATGTACATTTTGTAGTTGATCTTTTCTTGCGATTTACTGACTTTGTATCCGACCGTGTATTTCCTGAGAATTTGACTGAGTGGCATGATTGGCATTATAAATAGTAACGGAGATAGTCTATCTCCCTGGAATAAACTTTTCTGGATCTTACCTCAGCTAAGCTTTTTCTTCCCGCGGTCAATTACACTCTCCAGGTTTCCATAGTCTTCTCGATAAATTGTATTACTTTGTCGGGTATTTAAACATTTTGAGACAGTGTAATATCCAGCTTTGGGGGACCATATCGTAAGCTTTTTGTAGTCAATCCAGGTCATAGGTATATTTTTCCGTCTCATTTTCCTCTCGTTGAGGATGTGTTGATCTATATATAGTAGTTGTCCTATGCTTCTGGTCCCTTTGCGGTATCCTTTCTGTTCCTCGAGGAAGAGTCCGCGGCTAATCAGTAAGTTGTAGATCTCCTCCCTAATTTGTGCTGTTAGTATTTTCCTCCTCATCGGTAAGCATTTTATGGGTTTATAGTTGTTTGGAGTAGTTCCTTTGAGGGGGTCTCTCTGGATCAGGGTGGTCTTCCCTTTGGTCTTTCAATCGGTTATCTGAGTTTTCGTAAGCATTTATTCATTTCGGTAGCCAGTGTGTCGTGGATGGAGGTGAATTTTTAAAACTAAAATCTGTGTATGCCATTTACGACCAGAGGTTTTCCAGTTTGGTATTTTTATAAGTGTTGCTTTGAGTGCGTCGGGGTATATTTTCACCTTAGGACCTTCTTCGTGCATTTGCAACTCTACTTCCATATTGTTTATCCATTCGGCTTTTTTATGATCTTTCCGTTCCTATATTTTGCTCCAAAATCTTTTGCTTCATTCGCATCCGGTTGCTGGTATGTCTTTCACCATTCTTTCCCTACTTGCTGGTAGAATTTTCTTTCGTTGTTTTGGAATGTCTTGTTTTATTTGTATTGTTTCGTCTCGTCTCGGTATCTTTTTAGTCGTCCTTCTTTCGCCAATACTTTTTGATTAGTCGTTTCGAGTTGTATTTTTCGTTTTAGTTGTTGTGCTTTTTCCACTTAGTCCGATTTTATTTTCGTGTTCTGTTTTAGTATTTTTTCTTGTTGTAGCTTTTTTATCTGCGGTTCTAATCTGAGTTCATATCCAGATTTTAAATTTCAGTCTGTAGTCCTCAGGGAAACGCTGATTTTTTCACTGCCTAATTTTACTCCAGTATAGATTAAATCGTTTAATTCTGTGATGTTGTTTGTTGTGATATTTGTCAATAAGACGTTCACTTTCTCGGTTTCGGATTTGACAGTCCTCCTCCAGTCTTGGTTTCTAAGAGAAGGAAATGTTGTTTTCTTTTCAGACATGAATCTTGTCATGATTTCTACATTCTTTTTTTTCTTAGTGGGTCATTATCATTTCGTGTTTGGTTGGTGTTTCAGGTTTTCTTGTATTTAGTGTCTCGGTTATTGTATAAGGGGGTCTGTTGATATGTTTACCTCTATATTTGTTGGTGTATCTCCAGTATTTCAAGGTCAGAAAACGAACCATTTCTTTGTTACTGTCCTAACCTGGTCAACGAGACTTTGGTTTGTTGTCTTAAATCTTGCGAATTCTGTTCAAATTTCAATCATTCTTTTTCTATACCCTCTTTTTGCAGGATTTCTCCCAAATTAAACAGTATAGTGCTAGGTTGTTTTCTTCCCTAGTTCATCGTCTATTCTGGGGTCTCTGATTTGAATGGTTACTTTGTTCTTCGTTTGTGTACTGAAAAAAAGAATCGTTTGTGTACCTGAAAGAAGAACAGCTAACATTCACTGATTTTTCTCTCCAAATGTTTTGTTAAGTTTTAACTTAGTTAAAGTCTAGTCATTCTCTATTTTTCTTTTCCTATCTTTATGTATTCAATATCTAGATTCAGTGCGATTTTCCCCTCCTTCTCATATTTATGCATTAAATGTATATAGCTTAATAGCGTTTCATCACCACCCTTCTTCGTGTCTATGCTAAGTTAACTCATTATACAGGCATTTTTAAACAGTAAATTTACAGACTATGATTGAAGCCGGGAACAAAAATAAAACGACTCCTTCCAGATAGTTAAGGCAAAGATGAAGTCATGAACTCAATACATCCATTAGTCAAAGTCCTGGACATGGCGCTCCGTCGTATTATTATCGTTGTTATTATTATTATTGTTGTGAGAGTTTTTCCCATCAACATTAGATGTTAGTTTTCCACTGGAGTTTGAGTGACTCTTCTCGGTATTCTGGCTGATCTTAATGCTGTACTTCGGATGGTCTCAGCAGTTCCTCCGATTTCCAACTCTTCCAGCCCCTTTACCAAGCTCTTAGATATTGTTATAACTGGAATCACCGTCTCCTGCTTCTTCCATAGTTCTTTTACATGTGATTCTTTTCGTTTTTCTGTAGTCTGCCGGGAAGGCAAAATCCAATATTCGGCAAGTTCTCTTCTTTTGTTAACTATTACTAGGTCTGTGTTTTGGTGATCTGGTTGAACATTAAAATCCCAAAGAAATTTGTGCATCTCATTCTGCTGGACGGATTCTGGGTTGTGCATATATGTTGTGGTCCCGGAAAGGGTCATTAATGAAAATGCAAACACGGATATTAGATAATAGATTATAATACACAAGAAAGATAGAGTTACATGGAAAAGGTAAGAAGTCTGTTCGTATAACACCGATAGTGATCTGCCCCTCTGGCAGCGAAATCTTTGTACTAATAACGGTGAGAAGAGTCCATTATAGTAAGATGGGTAAGGTTCCCACAACACCCCATCCCAAGCCTTTTACTTCGTAAAAGTGCTGTTAATATTTTTTTCTTTTTGGGTCGATCATCAACGGGTCGGTGAATTTTCTTTTCCTCCCTGACCGACGTATTTCAGGTGTAGGTTGGGGAGGATCTAAATCGAACATGTCGAAAATGGTGTCTATTGGCTCTTCTTCTGTTTGTGGTACGTCGTTGGTGTCGTTCAAACAGCGTTTCTGTAACTGATTCTGGTGTCTCTTATGTGTGTATTTGGGTCCTACTACAATGTACACCATATCACCAATTCTTTTTTTTAAAAATTATTCCACGTTCCCAACAGGACGTGTTATTTTGATATTTTTTGAAATAATTTTTTTCTTCCGGATTGAACCTTTTTTTAGGCGCTAATGTTGTCTTTCGTAGCTTATTTTGTTTCGGGAGTAGCTTATCGAAGACGGATCTTATCTTTCTGGCAAACATCGTCTCGGCTGGTGAGACTGCTAGTGGTGTATTGGGATTGGGTGTGATTCTGTAAACCTCTGCCTTGTCCGTCGGGGTACCTGATGCTTTTTTGAGTGCTCTGCAAAACGTTCAGCCTGGCCCTTTGATCTTGGGTGATAATGCGGTGTGGTTATGTGCTTTAGTTGGAAGATCTCGCAGAACTCCTTGAATTCGACTGATGTGAATTGGCTTCCGTTGTCGTTGACCATACAATCTACTACACCGAACTGCGCAAACAGTTCATGTAGGAACCCAATAGTTGTTCCCGTAGTAGGTCTTCTGCATCTGAGAACCTCAGGCAATTAAGTAGTAGAAATCTTCCAGGGGACCCGCAAAATCAACATGTATCCTCGACCAAGGTTATTCTGTTTTTGGCCAAGGTTTGAAGGTAGTGGGGGGTGCTTTTGCCGCTAAGGCACAGCCTTTACATTTTTCGATCATATCCGTAATGTCGTTATCCATCTTCAGCCAATAAACATAGCTTCTCATGAGACTCTTCATTCTATTTATTCCCGGGTGTCCCGTGTGGAAATCCCTTAAAATTCTATTTCGCAATTTCTTTGGTATTACGGCCCTTTCACTCTATAGAAGGACGTTGTCACATAGTTAAAATACTTCTGGTAATTTTTCGTTTTTTGCTGTGATTTTCTGTTTAATATTGGTAATAAAGTCGTCGTTCATTATTAAAAACCTCTTCTGGGCTGGGGAGTGGATAGTGGTAATCCTTGAGTACAGCGTTCAATCCTGTAGAAAAATATGCGCATACCCGGATTTCCTTAGATTTTTTCTTATATATACCGTTGGAGCAGCCCATTCGCTGAATTTCACTTTCGATGATATGCCCATATTCACTAATCGGTCTAGCTCTTTATTTACTTCTTCGGTCGCGGCGAACGGTACGTTTTGCTTCTTTCTAAAAATGGGCCGTGTATTTTCCTTCAGTTCAAATTTTGCCTTAATTTTAGAACATTTGCTAAGACCAGCTGAAAATACTTCGGAGAAACTACCTTTTAGTTCCATCTTAATTTTTTCAGCTTCGGTCGTAATGCATTCTACATTTTGGCAAAACGTATTAATTGGTTGATCCCAGAGATTAAATTTCTGAAACCAGTCCGACCCAAACAAATTTTCTGTGTTCTTCAGTACGAAGACTTTTAATTTTTTAGTTATACCATTTAGTGATACTGGGATAATTATTTCGCCTTCAAATTTTATTTTGTCTCCTGCTACCGTTCGTGCCGTCTTGCTTGTCGTCTTTATTATTGGCCTATTTAATTTTCTCCAAGTTTGTAAGTTTATTATTGATAAATCAGAGCCAGAGTCTAACTGAAATCTTACCGACTTATTTAGTACTTTGACTGTTATGTATTTACGAACGACTTTGTCTGACTTGTCCTGGCTTTTTGTATGTCTGACTCTGTTTTTAATTATTTTTCTGTGACCCCTTATGTCCGAATTTATCGCAGTTTTGACATTTTTTTGTATGATAGGGACAGTCCTTGGCCCAATGTAATTTTCCACAGCGGTAGCACGCGCTGTGTGTTTTTTTTTTTTTTTGGTTGATACTAGTCTGCCTGAATTGAAATTTTGGGTAATCATATTTTTTCTCTCTTTTACCGGAGAGTATGATTGGGATCTATGCTTGACTTTCCTTACGTAAGCAACACCAGACTCCTCGATATTTTTGAGTCTTTTCTGACACACACTATCCTCTGACAGTCTTCAGCCAGTTTTTGAAGTGTGAGATCGAGTTCATTCCCAAATTTCGGCAAAACTCTGCGTTTGATTTCCGCGTCCTTTGCCGACACTAGGCCTTGTGCGAATATCAGACATTTGAAGTTATCCGCTGACAATTCGCCCAGTTTAAAATCGTCGTAGTTTTTATTGACGACCGAGGCAAACCCTAAATAATCATCATTGTCCCTTTTTGTAAAGTTGAGGCATTTCCATCTTTTGTGGAATAGAGACGTTTTGGAGCTGAATAATTCTGACAGTAATTTAACTGTTTCTAAAAAGCCAAGTTAGCAAGTTTTTTTTTTGGTAAGATATAATCTACGAACTTGTTGTGTTCCACGGTTCCTATCTTTCGTCGAATAAGCCGGACTTTTTTTTTTTTGCATCAGTCCAATCGGCACAGTCGGTAATATAGATATCTTCATATCTTCTGTAATATGCTTCAAAGGTCTCATCATCATCTGGTGCGTAGGAAAATGTTTCGAGTGCGTTCCACACTGCATTTTGAGTGAAAACAGTAGTACTATCTGTAGGCTGGTTATTACTTGAACTTTTAAAAAGTGCTTCTTGTTGCTTTTGTAATTCATGGAAGAACTGTTGTTTTTCCTCGTTTTTTAAAGATTCTTTCTTTGTTTTCTTTCTGAAGTTGAAGGAGTTTTTCCTCGGTTTTTAAGATTCTTTCTTCATTTTTTTTTATTGAGACTCCATTTGGAATTTCATCATATGTACAAAATTCTCTTTAAGGTCTTCCATTTTGTTTGGTGGGGGGGAACTTTTTTTTTTTTTCTTCAGTAAATATTCCCAGAAATCAAGAATAATAACTGTGTGTGTGTGTTTTACACAAACTGTAAGCGCCGAATTAAATTTTTCTCAATGAAGTGGGAAGAAAGAAAAATATGAACATCACTTTTTGATTAGGTGACAATCTTACTTACAGATTTTCTTTTTAAATATCCGCTATCCGACACACTCCGTGGTTTGTACAATTTGATACCTTGTAGTTGTTTTAACAAAATCTTGTTCGGTTCGTTGTATGTTGGAGCTTTATTGTAGATTCTTGAACAAATTGTCGTTGGGTATCTCTTTGTTGTTGTGATGTATCTTCGCCTGTATGTTGTGCGATTAACCCCTTTTGCTTGTTGGAGGGTCCCTTTTTTTCGTTCGAGTTCCTCGTCGCCAGTATGTTGTGGCCCCGGAAAGGGTCACTAATGAAAACGCAAACACGGATATTAGATAACAGATTATATTACACAAGAAAGATAGAGTTACATAGAAAAGGTAAGAAGTCTTGTACTGTTCGTATAACACCGATAGTGATCTGCCCCTCTGGCAGCGAAATCTTTGTACTAATAACGGTGAGAAGAGTCCATTATAGTAAGATGGGTAAGGTTCCCACAACAATATACCTTTTGGTCGAATGGTCAAATTTCAATTTCTTGCACAATTCCCAGTTGTATCTAGTTTTATAGTCTTTCTGCACTTGTTTTTTGAATTCTCTTATTATGTGATTAATGATTTCGTCCCTCTCACCACATAACCTACACTTGCTATTCTGTTGCGTCTTATCTATTTCTACTTTAATAAAAGCGTTGTTTTCTATTGCAATGAGAAGATATTCATCTTATCCTTAGTTTCCCTTTCTTAGCTATGTCCAGGTGTTCTTGTGGGAGATTTCGTCAGTTTGTCTCTTGAAATATCCATACAGTTGTTTTTCTTCCCATTTCTGATTCCTAATTATTGTGGTTCCGTTGATCTTTACGTTGCCAGTGCTGTTTCTGGTCTCTGTTATTTGTCTTTCTTTGCTCTTTTTATGCACTTTTCGAGTCTTCGTATCTACGTATACTCTGTTTCAGTTAAAGATACAGACAAAAGCAGTATTAAGTTTAAATCTCCAAATTTCCACTGCCAACTTATCCAGCGAGAAAGTGGCATAGTGGATATAACGGCTGCTTACAGCGTATATAGTTTGTTGTTACTAGTTCAATTCCCTGGGTCAGTTAAAGTGACCAGCAAAATCTCAAATATATAAAACCAACCAAATCACGCAGGATACAACGATTCCCATGAGATCACCGAAGGTAAGTCGTAGAGAGCCTATTTAGTTCTTAAATGGGTGACCATTTAAGAACAACAGATTCAATTGGGAACCTGGGGCCTGTACAAAATATTGACATCATCAAAAAATAACCTAATAATGATAATGAGATCCTTAAAATTCTCTGGTATTTTAACATAAAGACATATCACCTAATCCGGTATTAATTAATCTGAAAAATCTTTTGCTGTTCCAAAGGACAACAGAGTAAAAATATTAGAACGTGACGAATACTTGGATCGCACTAGAGAGCTGAAAAAGCTATGGAACATTAATTGTTGACATTAATACCAATTGTAGTTGGTGGGCTTGGAAAGAAGACGGGAATAATTGGAGATCATCCAGACCATTGCATTGTTAAGCTAAGCTAGAATACTTAAAAGAGTCCTGTGTCCCGAGGAGACTTGCTGTCACTAAAACTCCAGTGAAAAACTACCAGTTAAAATTCACAAGGAGTGAAATTATAAGATTGGGTGACTAGTTGTTTGAGTTTTATGGCATATCAACCTTTGTAGGTTATTTAACGCCAAATCCATTTTTAGGCAAATAGTCAGTTCTATTTCAAACAATTCAGTTTAGCATGAGTACACAGTTTAATTGTCAAAAACATTTCTATTTCACGCTATTCAGTTTATTCTAACAGTTCTAATTCAAGTAAATTCAGTTTAGTACAAGTATAGATTTTGTTTACACACAGTTAAATGTTAAAACTGTTCTATATTAAACAATTCAGTTTAGCGTAAGTACAGTTTCAATGTCAAAAACAGTTCCATTTCAAACAATTCAGTTTAGCATAAGCATGCAGTTTAAATGTACGTACAGTTTAATTGTAAAAAACGTTTCTATTTCAATCTATTCAGTTTAGTCAAATAATTCTAATTCAGACAATTCAGTTTAGCATAAGTATGCAGTTAGTTCTATTTAACCCATAGATAGGGTCCTATTAGTTGCTACCAGTGGATCTGGGAGCAATGGCAATGAAGGAGTGCTCTGCATTCCCCAAAGATCCAGCATCACTGGAACCTCATCATTAGATTGTTTAGTGTCATATCCAGGACACTCGTTGGGGGCTACCCCTCTGTAGAGGTGCAGTCGGTGTATTCTACGGCCCCAGCCGACAGCAAGAAATAATAAGTGAAAAAGAAGTGAAGTTTTGATAGCGAAGTGTCCAAATCGGATTTAATGCAGAAAAACAAACAAACAAACAAACAAACAAAACATTGTCGTCCGGTTTCATTCATTTCTATTTACGTTTCTTTCCTCCACGGTTACATGTTGATATATAAGCCACAAATTGGTCCAAATCTCAGCTTATAAATAGCTGGTTTAAAAAGAAGGAAAATTAGCTTTTTATGCAAAGAAATTTTTATGTATTCATGAAAAATACTGTAAATTATTCCTATTATTGAGTGAGAAATTCTTCAATCATTTAATTTACATTTTAAAAAAAGGGCTTTTAACTCACCAGAGTCGTATAAATGGCCGATCCCAATGCAACGACAATAATCGAAGACCATAGGGGGAAACCAGTAACTGCAACAGAATATTACATTACATTAATTTAAGAGTTTCAGTGCTGTGATAAATAATATCTAATAATATAAGTTTTTATTGTATAATGTTCCCTTAGAAATAATAAAATAGAATACTTTGAAGCGTATTTAAGACTAACAAAATCTATGACTTTTCTGAGTGCAACATGGAAGAAAATGATTGAAGTATAACGGGTCATTTCATATTATCTGAACAAAAGTAAATTTACCGTTAAACATGTAAATCCATCAATTTCCAAAAATATGCACACCTCGATATAAAAGTTTGTAAAATACACAGCATCAACAACGAATCACACATTTCAAAGCTACGAGTAAATATATTCAGACAATATTTTCCTTAAGAACTCTATAATATTATGAGCAAAAAGTCTTTACAGAAAAATAAAAGTGCAATTTAAAAAAATGCAATGGATCATTGAAAATATAGTTATGATGACAATCAACCATCAAATGACTCAAATTTCGGCAATAAATAACTCACATTTTATAGCCACCGAGAAAACGAAAAATGACCGAATTTAACATTAGCATCATGAAAATATTTTTGTAAGGCTTTCAGTCACTTGTTCACATTTTTTTTCTAAGTGACAATTCCCACATAATTTCTTCTCCCTTCCTTTCCTTTTTATGGGTTGTCACAAATTTTACAAAAGTGTAAGAGGCGGCGGATTTTAAAGTCTTGCATGAACTCTATTTTTCTCATTTATGATGCGATGTTGAGACGGACTAGAATTTTGAGATATAGCTTATTGAATGGACAGAAGTATTCTAATGGTTCAATGAGTTCGTCAGTCTAATGTGTTTTAAACGTGGTTAAAATAACAGAGAATAATGACATGTTCACCATTTTGACAGGTAACATTATGTAAACAAGGATGTTTATATTTAAAAAGAATTTCGAAAGTCAAATCGGAATGCTCCAATACGTTAAATGTAAATACATTTAGAACATACCTACCACGCCTGTGGGAAGGTGTAGAAAAAATTGCTCGACTATCTATCTATCTATCTATCCCAACCCCTCCGCTCGGGCAGGATATGACACAAAGTCAATTTTTAAGCGGAGTTTAACAGGTTTGATTTCAGAGTTTTCCTTCTCCTAGACTATCTGTCTATCTATCTATCTATCTTCCTTTTCTTCCGCTTTGAACATATGGCACTGGCAATTTGCTAAGACTTACAAAGATGGCGGTAAAAAAGAAAATAGATTTCTGCCTGGTTCATTCTCTAGTTCGGTCAATCGTAGCACATAGTTCCGTGATTCTTTTGAAACTATTAAAATGTACTTGAAGAGATGAAAAACTGGATGTGAACATTTCTCGTGATCAAGTCTATCTTTGTGGTGCCATGGCATTTCTTAGGATGATAGGGGATTATTTCACAAAACCAATCTCCTTTCCAATTAACATACGACAAAGTATCAACAAGTCCACAAACCTGTGCGATAACCAGGTCGAACCAGTGGCGCGACAAAAAAGATTTACTGAATATTAATAAAAGTTTGTAAATTTCGGAGAGAGAGAGAGAGAGAGAGAGAGAGAGAGAGAGAGAGAGAGAGAGAGAGAGAGAGAGTCATGTTTAAGGAAATTCTCTTTCAACCCCAAATATCCCCTAGAAATTTAATTGCTGCGCTCAGTTACAATCATTCCATAACCCTGTAGAAATTAGCTTAGTTTGGCACAAAGCCAGAAATCTGGAAACCTTCAGAAGGGAACTAACAATGGTCTTCCAGCTTACATCATTAATCATTACACCACACCAGGTGCCAAGCACTTGATCACCCTGGAATATGTTGGCAGTAAATAGAATTAGTCAACACGGGGCTTAGACTACGTCATCTGCATTTTCTGCAGAGTGGTAAGACCATTAACAGGGTCGCCTGGCTAAGACACTAAGCTGCATTCGGTAGAGAGATTACAATTCTGGCATCCTAGAGTTAGTCTTTTATTGCCAGTACTCTCAGATTCAATTTACCTCACAGTGAGAGCGCCTCTTCGGTACCATTCATCGGTTAAATAGACCTGGTATAATATGGTTTCTGGGTTTGAAGACGTATCAACTCTTCGCGGATTATTTAATAACAAAGCCATCCTATAAAGAACAGCAATGGCACGAATTAATGCATATCCGAGGAGGAGAAAAGAGTTCATTCCTTTTCCAAGAGTATTAGTCCGAAAGGGAACGTAATAGAGCGACTGGCGTTCGAACTCGTGGCCGCTGTCCAGTACTCCATGGAGAATCTCCCAATTTTAGGCAATATTTTTTAACTATATTAATGCATTAGCTCTTAGAATATTGATGTTAAAATTGCCTGGTAGTCTTTTATCTTTTAACGAAATTTGAAAAAAAAAAAAATGATAGTCCCTATTTTAATTCATTTTTAATTGTGTAAATGATCTTTAACTCTGCAAAGGAAAGACCTGAACAAAATCTAACCGAAAGGTACAAATCTACTTTAAATATTTTTTCATAAAAATTTATAACATTGATTTGCTTTTTAATTCTATGTTGCATTTTTATACTTTTCTTAATACGAAGAGATATTTGTGTTGTCGATTATTTTTCTAATACATTTTGTTTTATTTAATATCTTAACAAAATTGAAGTAGCTGGTAATACCTGAAAAATACAAGTATTGGGGTTGGTGCTCGGGTGGATATTTGATCCCGTTTCCTGTCACCAAAGTCCAATATTAGCATTAGTATATCCAATAATACATTAACACTGAACAAACAGAAAAAAAAACAAGATAAGCTCATTTACACATAGAGAAACATTTAATATATACATATTTGGGTGGATGGTGCTAGGCAGTATATTTCGTCACATCCACACTCATTAAGGTTCAATGAGTATATGCAATGATATACTAACACCGAAAAAACGGAAGGAAAGCAAATATAAGCTCATTTACACATAGAGAAACATTTAGTACATATATATAATAAACATGCAAGAAGTATTAACTAGAATACACAAACATGCCCCAACATATAAAATGTGCATATATTATTCTAGGAACAAAGAGTATATGAATAGAGTGCAAAAACGGTAAAAAAAAATCTCTTTTGAGTTCTATATGTGTTCATAACTATGTTGGCTTTGCATTCAGGGGTGTGGCGAGTGACAACGTCATCGCCAGGTGGTGAGACCAAGTCTGTTCGATAAACAGAGATGAAAAGGCACGTTTTAACTATTTAAAGAACATGGACGAAAAGGAACGAGAAATGATTCTGAGATTCTCACGTGATCATAAGTTGTTCAAAAGAATCCAAAATGCAAGGGATGCATTTATTTATTGTCCCGCTACATAGGCATGATTTCCACGGTTTGTTGAAAACCGTACGAGGATAATGTAAAAAATAAGTTTGGGAATCAATGATTAATATAATTTTTTCAGAGAAGGGCCTCATGGTTAGTGTCCTAGGTAATAAACACGGTGATCTGAGTTCAAATCTTGGACAAGGCTGCATTTCTCATAGGGCTAATGTCTTGGAAAAGAAATGCATCCAATTATTCTCCTTTCAGTTATGGGTCACTAGTAGAGCAGACTAGGCTCTTTAATGTAGAGCAAATCGGTCTTAGAGAAGGAAAACTCTGCGTAAAAAATTGAACTTGTGTCACATCCTGCTCATGCGTAGCGGTTGGTAAATACATTGTAAAGATTTTTAGGTCGATATCACAAGTTTTGGGCACCCAGGTGGGGTTGATCTATTGACAGTAATAATAGTCTACAATACTAGATTGCAAATAAGTAGGCCAAAGTGAACGATTCAAGTCAGAACAAGGCTACTGGTTATAAAAGTATGCAGCAACCAGCGAGGATCGAACGGACAACAGTCGTATTCGTCAACAAGATCGGTTTCGCACCAAATATTTCACATCAAGTCTGTCATTAGTAGTTTATTACTCTTAGCTTAGCCAGGAAAAAGGTTACAAATGATGTGCCCATCGTGAAACTCAGTATTTTTCCTCTTCGTTTATATTTCATAGTATTATCAATGAATCACAAACGGTATTAATCTTCCTGCGAATGGCCTTGATTTATATTTTTTCTTAATAATAGTAATTGCGAAATGGATTTAGAAAAATAATTTCAAAACTTAAAATTTTAAACGCTCCCAAGTAACTGGTATCTGGCGTTTGTTTACAAAATATTTAACAGCTAATTCTGTAATCATTTAAACAAAAAAAAAACAACATTTGATAAAGCCATAAGGTAGATGAGATATAGATAACGAGATATATCAACTAGTCTCCTAATATGGCATGACTCTAACATTTTTCGTTTCAAGCACACTCAAAAAGTGTTCCTAGTCCTCTACACGTCTTCACCACTAAAGAAATTTTCCATATAAGTTGTCTGGACCTTAAGATATGAACTGGGCACAACAGAGAGTTAATATATATATATATACATATATATATATATAGAGAGAGAGATAAAGAGAGAGAGTAAGCACTTGTGGAATTTACATGAACAGAAAGTTAAAAAAGACGACCATTCTGTTGACAGTTGTGAAATACGGTCGTGTTTGATTATAAATAATGCCAATTGATTTTGGTTTTTATTGATATCAGAACATTCTAGCGATAACCTATCAATTCGTTTAAGGTTGCTTCAAAAATTGAACCTTTTCATGCTTTTCAAGGGTCCTTAGACACTGCCCGATATCTCTAACATTGTCTTTTAATTGCTCCAGCTTGGTTAGGTTTATTGGTTTCATGCATGACTTCTAGAATTATTTATCGTTAGAAATCTCAATGAACCCTTCAAAATATTTTGTAATTTAAGAAAAATCTAATTGACAGGAAGTATGAAATGATTTCTTTACAAAGACAAAAAGGGGATTGTTAACTGTTTCAAAAGTTGGTCTTCATTCAAAGACGAGGCTGTATGTGATAGCGTTGGAATGAAGTTATTTACTATAACAGTCTTCAGCATAAATGAATGATTGATTCAAACAAGTACGGTTTCAAATCAAACCATCTGTTGGAAATAGAAGAATCTTCCGATTACCATTACTTATCCCGGTCTTTTTAGAATTATGCTGATAAATTTATAAATGTCGGAAAAAATTATTCGAAAGTCGTTTAGAAACAGTATGGATTGCTACATATTCATCTTCATGTTCAAGTTAAATACTTAATAAAAAATATTCATGGATAATGCGAAAACAGTTCCTCATCTACGCCTCAAATTTTCACTTCTATGATTTGCTCTCAGCATTAAATGGTCAGGATACACATAGGTCATAAAGCGGTCTGCTCAAAACATTTGGGTATTAGATAAATTATCCCCATTTAACGAATAAATAGCCAACGTTACTGGCTCAATTTTTGTCTCTTCTTTAAAGTATTTCAACTCTTTTATGAACTCTTTAAACGTGTTCGAAAAATTTCTTCATAAAAAGTTTATTCTGAAGATTTTTTTCGGGTCAAAGCTAATTGAAAATAATTAAAAATTAGAAAGTGGATTCAAAGAAATATCCCAACTTGTTTTATCACTTTTGTTCGTGATATATATATATATATACACACACACACACACATATATATATATATATATATATATATATATATATATATATATATATATATATATATATATATATATAAATATATATATATATATATAGAGAGAGAGACATATCAGGAATTTTGTGTTATTTTCCGTTCTTAGCACAGACGGTATTTTTCTCTTTATACATCAAAATGTTTTAATTTAAGGAAAATCTTTTTCTTCATTTTTAGTTTATCAACTATTATTAGATCTGATGGTGAGGTCCTGGAGTTTTAGGTAATGTGGAGTACTTCTTCATTATCATTACTTCCAGGTACATTCTGACCCGGTATGTTAGGGATTCATTTATCCGTCAGATAGAACTATTCAATCATTTATGTTTCTAGAAACCATTTAACTGTATTCAAACAAATGATTAATTACAATTATTACAATTAACTGGCAATACTTCAAACGACTTAACTGAGAGCGAACGAATGAATAATGCTGAATAGATTTATTAGGGTTAGATCGCAATATTTAGCTGTGTGCAAATAAATGAGCTCTACCTCATTTGAAGATTTTACCAACAAATGATTCACTGACAAATCATATATATATATATATATATATATATATATATATATATATATATATATACTTTAGCATTAAATAATCAACAAGCGTAGATATACTAAAAAATTCTAAGATAAACTGGCGTAAAAGTTTTCTTCACCACATACTACAACGAACTAAGATAATTATTCAAGTTAAAACAGAAGGAAAGCATAAATGAATGACTTTTAAGTGACCTTTCAGCAGCGTCTTATTACTGAAGTGAATTACACTGATTTACACTGAGTATCCCCCACTTGTAAATATATATATCGCTAAAATTTTCCTGATTTTCGTAGATATTTTTGAAACACTTCTAAGAAACAACTGCACAAAAACGTAAATATATATATGCATAATGACTGCGATTCTCTAATCTACAAGTTTAAATAACCCTAGACGGAATGACATGCTGTTAAAATCAATCAGTTTTACCTGGGGTGGTGATACCTGTTCGAGTCATATCTATGGGTCAAATAGATCTCATTATGCCAAGGAAGTGTTTACCAGTTGAAAATGATATAAGTATCATATATGATTGGAGATTGTAAACTGACTTCGGCAGGAAAGAACCCAATATGGTTTAACATGATCATACCAACAAAGCAACAAGCCAGTCTTAAGAGTCAACCTTGACAGAGAAATAAAACTGTCGAATATTTACAATTCATAAAACTGCCGAATTTTAGTTGTTCGTTGGAAGATATAGAAAAAATATTCTAAATTAAAACAGCTTGGAAGAACATGTAACAACTTGTATTTGCTTTCGGAAGTTGAGAAATATTTCAGTTTCTAAAATGAACAAAAGACATAATAGATTATAAATGCTATCTTTCCAGTCAGTCCTTATTAAATATTAAGAAAAAGGAATCAATAAATCGTTCAGCTAATCTAGTTTATCTATTGCCACTTACAATGCATATCTAAAGCGCCAAGTTCAAATGATCCATTGATCGATAAATAAAATTCTCTCAAGTCGCTGTCAAATGCAACTGGTAAAACTTTGTCTAGTTTTGAGCCAGTAAAGTCAAGAAGAGACTAGAATTTGTTGATCGGCTGACAATTTGACCAATCGGTGACTCTCATATTCGGCACGTTTGCTAAAAAGGGATTGCCGTTGATTTTCGGAGATCGGCCAGTCAGATGAGTGTCCCTTCGATATAAAACAAAACGTCTTTTGGACAGAAGCCAAATGAACACGCCATTAACCATTAAAGAATTGTTATTTAGTCACAAGGTTCATGTAATGGGTAGAGTTGTTTTTGAATCCGTCTCTTCGTCGAACCGGACATTAATCTATTTAATCGCTTTTCTTAAGAGTCGCATGAAAACGTTGCAGTCTTCAGTTTGGGGGCTGATCTTTGCAAGTTCTAAAAGTGTCACGCAATTTATAACTGACCCTCAACTGACATATACATTTATAAATCCACGCTTTTTCTCCGTAATCCATTAATTATTGATATCGAGTAGGTGGGGCGTAGACTTCGCCGACTCTATCCCATGTAGAATGGGTTAGATCCCTTCTCCTCTCTGCAAAGGGTTGTCTTTGAATATGACACTAATCATCGTCTGTGTCTAAGATATAACAGAGATCTACCGCTGGAGATGAAGCACCCATTCTGAGTATCAGAGGAATGTAGTACCCCTGCTATTATTCCCAAGTTCACTCTGATCCAGAGTAGTAATGCTTGTTAGGGTATCATCTATGACTAAAATTAATCTGTTTGAGATATGAAGTATTTATCTGTTTAAAATAATTGTGAAGGCCAAAACGTAGTGAATATAATAATAAAGATGAAGAAAATAGGCTGATTAGTCTTTCGTATCAGCGCATATGTTAGGCTACTGTGACCTGGTGAGTATACCAAGTTTAGAGATAAATACGATTTGGGAACCAATGGTCAAACAGGCTAGATAAAAAAAATTGCAGTATGAGCAAAGACAAAAAAATCTTACATAATAGTAATAAGTGGTAATTAATAGTGTTGATAAAAACATTATGTTTATAAGTCCTAAAAATTCACTTCAAGTTGTCCATTTGGACACATAGGCATAATGGATATAGGCGTTTGATTAATGAACTTCTTAGTGAAATAATCTGGATGTTGCCGGTTCAATCTTAACTAGGTAAAAATAACAGGATATTCTGACACTAACTCATAACAATGAAGATAATCGGCAGACTACTATAAATGATAAAAATTATCAATCTCCCTCGAATAACTTTTGACAATTTACACAGTTTTATAGTTTCACGTATTCCAATCCAGTATCAATATTAACATTGTTTCAATTAATTCTATTCAGTGATAGTCATTTGAACATAGTTATATGGTTTCAATTAACTAATTCTAATTCTTTATAAACAATTATAGCTTCGAATATCTATTCTAATACAAATAATTTGCTGTTATATGCAATCAAGTATTCCTTGCGAATAACTTTTAAACAGATCTATTTGACCCATAGATGTTACCCTAACAATTACTACAATTTCAAGTCAGAGTCCCTGGTAGTTATTGCAATGAAGTGGTAGTACTCCAAACTCTCCAGTTGTCCCCAAATGCTACCTCACCATCAAATGCAGTTTAATGTCACACCCCGGACACGACTTCTTAAGTTTTCTCGCTCCTCTGCAAAGAATACAATCAGCTTATTCTAAGTCCCGCCGACCGGGAAAGATTTCATTTATCTGTCAATGTTTCTTACTTTACTATGCAAAGAAAATCATAGCAAAAATTAACTAAATTCAATGAACATAAAATTATAAACATTCTTCTATTCGTTTTTTTCTTAGAAGTCATACTAATACCGTCCATTTCTTCTCATATCTATTTAGTATAACTTAGTATGTCACATGGACACAAATGTGAAACATTTAGAGAAGACTAACTCATTACAATGGTAATAACTAAAAAGACCGACTTGGAAACCACTACTTCAGGTCAATTGAGTGATATTAGGTTGGTAATTCAAATTATTATTTCACTACTTAAGAAATTCAAATATTTTTGAACATTAATACGAATACACAACTATGATGAATGAATTACCTGACCAATAACATTCCTTTTTCGTATTTGCGATGTATTTCCCGGAAGTGCTCGTAGCGTAACGGTTATTGTCGTAGGCAGTGACCGCAGTTACTTGTGTTCAAAACCCGAACGAGACTGTATTTCACATAGCGTGAATAGCCTTGGGAAAGAATCCAACTATTTTCTCTCCGGCTATGGGTAGATATTAGAGTAGATTTTGCTCTTTGACCTTGTTATACCAATTGGTCTAGAAGGTAAAATCTGAATTCAAACAAGTTGTTAAATTGTTAAAATGCTGTAATTTTGCCTCTAACCTATAATTATATATACAATATGTATGACTGTTCAATTTCTCAAGTTATTGGGGATATTTTTCTTACTTTCATATTCTACATTTTTCTTACTCTAGGTCATGATATTTTCTCAATCTCTCATTCGCTTTGAGTTGTAGTGTGCGATTTTTAGGACAGTATTATCTTCTATAAGACATTTTAATCTCTTTATGATGACTACGTATTACTGGTCATACATCTAAAATAAGATCACCCCACAAAATCTCATAATCCTAATAATATTGATGGCATTCACAAAAATAATTTCTGGGTTTTCTTTGAATCATTAGTTGGCAGAGTAAAACCAGTTTATTATTAAAGGCTAACAACCTACCAATGGGATTTTGAGTTACTTAAACTTTATCAGTATCCGTGATTTACAGTCAAATTCTAACGAAAAGCAGCAGTTTCCGAATGATCATTGAAGTTAAGCAGATATATGCCATCCTTGTACAGAAATAGGTAGAGGAGAGAAAAATCTTTTTAATGGCTCCTTTTCTTTAAATTTCAGGCTTAGCACATTTGTATGCTTATCTAATAGTTGATCTTGTCACAGAAATCATTCTTCTCCAGTTTTAGATATTTTTTTTAAATAAATAGAATTTAGAATTTAAAGTTCATTATTAATCCACTAATAGAAATGACCCTAAACATTTTTATTCACATCATAGCACTAAAATATTGTGGAATAATCCTAGATTTTAATCTTTTAGCTCTTTGGAATTTTGAATGATGAATTTGACTTTACCGAAAAATCTTCAGCTCAACTTCAATATCTTAAATCCTTTATACACGTGTTAAGTAAAAAAGTTCAAAATTCACAAACGTTCGTATTTTCAAAAATTTCTTATAATAATTTTTCCAATAATTATTTATCACACAGATAGATTATTCTAACAAATAACTCAACCACAAAAATCAACAAAAAAACTGAAACAACCTTGGAATCAAGACAGTTACAAGCGCTTAAAAAATCAGAATATAAACGATGATAAAAATAACAATATCCATATTAAGTCTGATGTTGGCGTTTACTCTATCCAATCCCTTGATTGTAATAAATATATGTGAGTGAAACATCTCCCCTAATATAAAAACGAAATTACGAACAGGAAAAGAAAGTTGAAAAAAGTAGAAAAAATACCATAGTTCAACATTTTTTAAACTAATCTCGCACACACACACACACACACACACACACACACACACACACACACACACACACACACACACACACACACACACACACACACACTACATACATAAAAGCTAAATAGACAATTACACACGTTCTTATTGCTGTTACTAAAAGTTTTATTCAGCACAGACTGTCACAGTCATCAGACATGAAGAGAATAATTTCGGTAAGAAGATCAACCATCAAAGAGTAAAAATGTACTGAACTGGAAGGGCAAGGAAACGAAAGTATCATGTAGAATATATGCAGACGATGACCAATGACTAAAAATGGAGAGGAAGACGACCCCCCCCCCAAATAACTAAAACAAAACAAAAGCAAAATAAAAACTGTACTCCATAGAACTTTTAGTAACAGCGATAAGAACGTGAGTAATTGATTTTTGTAGATTTATAGGATTCCGCTTGCGAGCGTCAGAGTTCTTTGATTACACTGGTTTACTAAAATAAATTTTTGGTCTGAGGCAAGAATAGGGATAGGTGTTTTTTTTGTTAATTTGGGTGTGCTGAATTCAAATTTATAAATAGTTTTGCTCTATCACTTCTAGTTTTCTGGTTTTTAAATAGTCTCTTTTTAGTATAAACAGAGAAATATATGTGTATATTTCAAGAGTTGCAGCAGCTTATAACTGATAAAACAGGATAGATAAAGAACACTGATTGAATCAATATACTTGGATGACACAATTACACAATTCATAGTATCACAGACTGTGAAAAGTGTGTTTTCTTTGAAGATCTGGTGTATTTTGCCTCCGGGATGTCACGCAAGAGCATTCAACAGAAGTCTCCCATCATGCCGGGGTTCCATTTGCCTTGATAGTTGCTCTCCATCTTCGTAATGTCTTGGTGGAATCTTTCTCCATGCTCATCACTTACTGCTCCAAGGTTTGGCAGGAAGAGGTTGAGGTGGGAATGGAGAAAATGAATCTTGAGTGACATTCGGCACCCCATATCCTCGTAAGACTTTAGCAACTTCTCAATACAGTAATCTGGTACGAGTGTGTTACCAAGGAAGCCACTACAGTCTGACTTGAATGCTTCCCATGCTCTCAATTCCTTTAAGTTAAGAAGCTCCTCAAAATCAGTATCCTTCTGCACTTCTCGGATCTGAGGTCCGACAAAGATGCCCTCTTTGAGCTTAGCAGCACTAAGACCTGGGAACACAGTAGACAAGTGTTGGAAGGCAGCACCATTTTTGTGCAACGCCTTCACGAAATCCTTCATCAAACCAAGCTTGATGTGAAGAGGAGGAAGAAGCACCTTGTTCATGTCCACGAAAGGATTCTCCTTGAGGCTGTGTTCGCCAGGAACAAAAGTGCTTCTAGACCCCCAGTCTTTCTGCATGTAATGCTGGGATACAGCTCGACTATCCCAGAGACAGAGAAAACAACAGTACTTTATGAAGCCCGCTTGCATACCCATAAGAAGACCAATGACCTTATTTGTTCCGATTCCTGAAACTGGTGATCCTTACATCTTCCTGGACTAGGTTCC
>OY757917.1:49957141-50222141 GCA_963585895.1 Sepioteuthis lessoniana
GCACATCTGCAATTAAATGAATACATAATACAATATAAAATATGAAGAGTTAATATTTTCTTTCTGTCTATCTTTCTTCACCCTTTCTCTCTCTCTATTTTCTTTTTTCTCTCTCTTTCTCATTCTTTCTTCCCATATCTTTTCAAAATTCATTCTTACTCTTTCTCCTAAGCGTTATCACTTTTTTCTCACTCTCGCAAATTCGTTCTCTTGATCCATCTTTCAACCTTTTTTACATTATTTTTACCTTTATAGATATTTATTTATTTTTGCTTTTTTTTTCTGAAGTATATCAAAATTTAGTTGATATGACGAAAGGACATCATGTGTACTTTTATTTCGAAACACATACTTTTTTAGATATTTTACTTAAAATTTTAAGTATTTTTAATCCTTATAAACCTTATTCCTATGTTTCAGTCAGATAGAAATACGATTCAAATGAAATTCTAAGATATCTTTTAAGAATATTGTAGTTTTTAAGAATCAACCAACGACAACAAATTAAAATAGGTTTTTTTTCTTTACATAAACATATTTTAAAACTATAGCTCCATGATCAAAACCGTCTTTTAAAAATATTGAAGTTTGTAACACAATTACAATTCTATCTTTGTTGCTTTTAATTGCATCGTATCTATATATCAAAAATATTTCTTAAAACCATAGTTGCATCATAAAATTTTCTTTTACTTTCTTTGTCAAATTAGGATCCTCAAAACGAAGATAACTTTTCTTTCTAAAATGAACTTTTAACTCTAAAACATGGAATTTAATGTTTATTCCAAAAATGATATCTGTTCATAATTTTCTTTAGCGGTGATATCTTTTGTTGTTAGTCTCACGAATAAATAAATAAAACAATGGATCTGAAGTCAGGCATAAGCAAGGTTGTATAGAAGACTGGCATTTGTCTATGCAACAGATCTCCCCTCAATACATTTTTATTTAACAGCTGAACAGCTGAACAGCGGGTTTCACAAAATATAACTTAAACAAAATGGACTGTATGATTTAAATGAATGATATCATTTGTTTTCCAAACCCAAAAGTAAAAAAAAAGTATAATATAATAGCCGAATATTGAGGAAAAATGATATAATTCATTGACAAAAATACAGTTGAGACTTAATTGCCCTCTTCGAGGATTTAAGACAGTCTTTCATGCATGAATTTCACTAATTTAAAGCATTGTTAGTTATCAAAGTGGTTTCAATTTCAGTTAACAGATCTTCTTTAGTATATGGAGCTTTCCTATAGCGCAATTTTTAAATTTCCATCATAAATTTTAAATGGGATTTAGACCCGGCATGTTCAGTTATAAAAGGAAAATATTTTGAGGCTTATCTTTTGTCAGCTTATTTACAGGTCAATAAAAAACCACGGTAAACATCCTTTTAGAGTGCTTATTCCACAATTCTTGCTTGGGTTAGTAGTTTTTTTCAAAAAAGACAACCAGTTCATCAGCCGGACTTAAACGGTGTGTGCGGGTATATATATATATATATATATATATATGTATATGTGTGTGAATATATATATATATATATATATATGTGTGTGTGTGTGTGTGTGTGTGTGTGTGTGTGTGTGTGTGTGTGTGTGCGTATATATGTACTCATGTGTGACGATCTTTGCTGCAAGTGAAAATAAGCTGAAGCGAAACAAATATAGTTACTGTGTGTTTCAAAATATTTAACACGTTTGTTATTTAGAGTATATGTAATCAGCTCGGGAATTGCTCATAATTGCTCAAATAGGCAAATTTATTCTGATCACATTTTCATATCTAAAATATAAACATTATTCAAGGACGAAATTTTATTGCAATCCACATGATAAGTGTTACATTGTTGTTAGTTTAGAGAGTTGGCTCTGAAAGTTTGACGAGATGAAGAGATGAGGAAGAAGTTATTACTTATTTCCAGTTACAAAAATACAAACAAACTATGTAAAGCAAATAATTTGCACACAGCTAAATAGTTTTAAGTGTAATCAATATTATTAAATAGAATTATTAATGTTGGATAGCAATATTAATAATCCTGTTTAATATTAATAATATTTGTTTGCTCACATTTATTTAATTTCACGTATTATGTAGTACAAAAAATTTTCAAACAAATCAATTCGATCCATCAATGGGAAACAAATAGGTCTTACTACTCTAGGTCCGAGAGGACCTGGGAGTAATGGCAATGAAGAAGGACTCTACACTTATAATACTGAGTGTTAAGAAAGGCAGCATCAAGTACCATTTTTGAGTCTTTGGTATGACTCAACCTGGGATTGAACCTCGGTCTCCTGGACTATTGGCGAAATGCTTATAAGTTAATAGAAGCGTGTGAGCGCCCAGGAAGTAGTTTGGTCGACGTGTTATTAAAAAAGGAGAGGAAGAAGAAATTACTGTAATTAAGATTAAGGCAACGGATGGGAATTTGTCGCTAGTACAAGAATTATATTATTTTCTTCTTAAAGATAGTTTGATTAATTCATACAAATAAAATGATAGAGTTTGGTCGATAAAATCAAAAAAGAGGTGTAGCATTTACCAATAATCTTTTCTCTTCGGGGACTGTAAGAATTCAGATTCTTTCGGTTGAAGTTTTGTTCTTGAATCAAGTATGATCGGAGTTACCCTCATTAGTATTGGGCTGTGGGTTTGGAGATAACTGACTCGTACGGACTCCAATTTATATATATGTATTTTTTGGACGCTCTAGAGCCCAGTAAAAGTTTCTAGAGACTTCTAGAAAGTTCCACTCTATTTTTTACGAAATCTAAAGGATTTGGTGAATGGAAGATTTTAGTATAGTAAAAAAGGGATCTAGTAGCTACGGAGTTATCTCAAGTTAGATTTTGCATTTTTGATTTAAGGCGTAAAGAATTTGGAGGAAATGAGGCTTCGTAACACAATTGACAAGTAATTTCCTCGAGCCATTAATTTTAGCTATATGATTGTTTTTGTTTTCATTTAGAATTATCAAGAATCAAATCTAATTTGATATCAATATAAAATACGGACTGATGCTGGACCCGATCAGATATAAGTGCAAACTTGTAACCTACGCATAGGGCGGGGAGATGTATAAAAGAAACTAGAGTGGGTAGCCGGGGGCTCTAGCAGGTTATCCTCTCAATACTTTGTAATTATTGATCAGAAGAAATCCTCGATCTAAAATCGAAGCGTCCATGAGTCACCACGATTTCTTTCTTTCTTTCTCGATGAGACGTGTAGTTAGAATGTCTGGGGGCTTCTGGCTGCTATTCTGGTTTTCCTCTCCTATGTTATGTTTTGACCTTTTGACCCGGCCAAAAATGCTATTCCAAGATGATACACCGGAAGGAAGTGACACATTCCAATGGCCAGTAATCGAAAGAGATCGCGTGGGCGGATTAAGGCTTATAATATGGGACAAGGTGAAGGTCCCATGGTGCCACTACGGAGTGATGCACCAGGAGAGAGTGACCTGTGAACTGCATGACAGTTATTTCCGCTTGATGACGATTAAACATTCGATTTTAAAGATAGAGTGGGCGATCGTGTAGGCGTTGAACTATTATATAACGCAGTCAAGACGGAAGTTGAGGCAGTTGGCAGGGGCAGGGGCAGTTGGCAGTTGGGTTCGACGAGCCAGTTGAGTTCCGGCCAGAGAGTTCGAGTTCCAGTGGAGTCGAGATGTGGTAGGGAAAGCCACACCAGGCCGAAGGGGCCTGGGGCCCTGATGAGCTGAGGTCCGGAGAAGATGCTGATAAGATGCAATAAAGAAAGCCATCACACAGCAGAGTGAGCCCCTAGGCCTCCGGTTGAGCATCAAGAGAACAAGAAAGACTCAATGTGACTGTCATAACAGTGGGGTCAAAATATTACAGTTTATGTTCGGTCTCCAGCTCCCTCTCACTGTAAAACCCCACACAACATTTTCGAACCCTTACAATAAAGTGAGAGGTAAATACTGTTAAAGAAGTCTTTCTGCGTCGTTTATTCCTGCGTCTGTCTTTATCATTATCCTTGCGTCCTTATTTATTGTGTCAGTATGTATCCAGCATATATATGTATATTTCTGCATGAATCAGCAAATGAGAATATAACACCTACATTTTCTGGCACACGCGTTCTATTTTTATGAATGTTGATATTTTTGTAATGGGATGTTAGAGGTCATGGAAAGTTTTGCCCACTTGAAACGATACCCAAAATTCCCCAGTCAATTTTTCGTTGTCTACTCATCTCAAGTGGCTTTGACCAATCAAACTGCGGTCTTCGTCAGCTTATATGAACTGGACTACTCAGTCGTTAATCTTACTCTGAATTCATTTCCCTGGTTTATTCAAGAGTCCTTGCGTGGGGTTAACTATCTATTATCAGGTTTCTGGTTAACTGTGTTTGGGTTCGATCCTCACTCGAGATCAGGTTATCAGAACCAATTAACCCATTATTCTTAATCAGTCTCTTCATGTTAGCAACCTAGTCTTTCTTTCATCTCTTCACTTTAACTCTGTGACAAAGAAAGAATATCTCTATTCTATACACAGCGGGATCAAATGTCATACTTCTCTGGGAAGCAATGTGTCTCATGTGGTAGTTATAACTAGTTTTAATAATTAATTAATCATCATTATCATCATATCGTGCTGCTCGCTAAGATTTCTCTGAGTCTCTCTCGCCATTCGTTTCTATTATCCATTGCTTCTGGCTGGTCTTCGAGACTACATCCTGTGTCCGTACAGAGATGTTGTAGATAAGTTCCCTTAAGTCGTCCAACACTTGCAAGTCCATGTGAAGGGTTCCATAGGAGAAAGTCACTTATGAGTTCATGCTTATTTCTTCTTCCGTAGTGTTCTGCATGTCTCATTCGTCTTTTTTGGATGGTTTTAAAGATAGGAGGTTAGTGGCCGTACATCTGCTGTTTTCAGGATTTGTTCAATATAGCTCGTAGCATTCTTGTGCAATTCTCGCCTCTCTTTTTCTCTAGTCAGCGTCCATGTGGTGCATCCATATAGTAGAATTGGTACGATTGCTGCTAGGAAAAAACTGCGTTTTATTTTAACCGATCTATGTTTTTAAGATTGGTTGTTTAGTAAAAACTATTACGGATTAGGGGAATGTCTGTAATATTTCCTGTGAAATTCGAATCTTCTTAAAGTCACGTGACCAACCATGGATATAAATTAAGTAATTCAGAGTTGTAAGGCGACGAAAAACAAAGTTTGTTTTTGATTCTGAGATTGGGAAATAGAAAGAAATGGAAAAGAAAGGAGAAAAAACAGCTTTACTTTTGTGTGAGTGAAATCAATTAAACTGGCCTCCAAACGGTAACTACTTTGATTTGGTTTCTCAATAATATAGTAGGTTGCCACATAACTTAGTAGCCACGTAAAGTGTTTCATTTTTTACATAATTTTTTTCTTTTCCTTTTTCTTTACTTTTAAAAATTGCTGTAGTAATTTTCATTGTTATTTTTGCTGGTATTATTATTATTATTATTGAATTTTGACCGTTCTGTGTATTTAAGAATGTTTGATTAGTAAAAACTATTACGAGAAGCGAGGTTTGTTTGGAATATTTCCAGCGAGATTCAAATCTTCTTAAAGTCACGTGACCAACAATGGAAATAGATTATTAACCACATTTGTAAGACAATGAAACCGAGGAGGTCGATTTTGGAGTTTAGTGGAGACGAAAAACAATTAAAAATGAAAAATTAAATTGTGGAATTTTCCTAAGTTAAATCTTAAGGAATATAAGGGCGATTTTTTTAACTTACCATTTAAACCTCCGAAAACAGGGAAAGCAGCATGGCGTATGTGAAGTAATGTGGATGAACCCAGTGTCGGGTCAACGCCATGCTTTACTTAATTAATCAATACTTAATTATGATCGATGCTTTTTTTTTTTTTCATTTAAGAATCCCTGCAACTGTCACATATTGAATACAATTATTCCAAAAGATGTTTGGCATGATTATTTAAAGGATGTTTCATATCAAATGGTCATCTGACCATTAAAAAAATAGGAACAAAATAAAAACAAAAACAAAAACCGACGAGGTAAGAAAAACGAAAAAAAATTGCGTATTTGAATAATTGGATTGAAAATAGAAAATTTATTTGAATAATTATGCAAAACTTCAAAAGTCTTTTTAGATAATTGTAAGAACATAAAATAGCTGTTATATACGATTGCGTAAAAACACGTATAATCAATTAATTAATCAGTTAATCATTAATAATAATGAACCCGAACAGAAATACAAAACTGGGATGGGAAATTAAACGGGAAGAACAGATAAAGAAATTCTAAGAAGCAAAGATGCTAAGGGAGGGGAAAAACAGGAATATGTTGGGATGAAAAGGCAAAGACAAAACAGGTGAGAGTATAAAAATACAACTTGAACGGATAAAGCAAAAGATGTTGGCGAAAGAATGGAGACTTAAAAGATACCAAAACAAAGTCAAGCAATACAATTAAAACTGGATATTCCAAAAGAATTAAAGAACATTCTACCAATAATTTAGTGGAGAATACACGGGTATATACCAAAAAACAAGATGCAAAGGAAGCAAAACTATTCTGGTGTAAAATATGGGAACAAAAAAAAAAACATAACTGAAAGGTTGAATGAATGATTTACATGAAATACGAGTTACAAAGACTCGAAGAGGGCTCTAAAGTGACTATAAACCAGGAATCGCCCAGAGCAACACTCAAAAAAGAACCGAATTGGAAAACGATTGGCCATGATGGCATACATTGATTCTAGTTTAAAGAATTCAATCCATCCTGGAAAATGAGACGCACAAACTTGTCTGGGATTTTGAGATACAAACAGATCCCCTAACCCCCGTTCACAAGAATAGATCTAGAGATGATAATAATAATAAATTGAGAGATAGATAGACAGAGAGAGAGACAGATAGATAGATAGAGAGAGAGAGAGAGAGAGAGAGAGAGAGAGAGAGAGAGAGAGAGACTTGTCGAATAGTGGACTTTGGCGTGTGAAAACCAAGGAGACAAGTACTTGGACCTTGCCAGAGAACTGAAAAGCTATGGAATATAAAAGTGACGATGGCAGGAATTGTAATTGGAGCGCTCGGAAAGATCCCCAAAGACATGCCAAGGGGGCTGGATGAGTTAGAAACCATCCAAATTACGGCATTGTTGAGGTCGGTAAGAATACTAAGGAGAGTCCTGGATACATGAAGAGACTTGCTGTCACTCAGACTCCTGTGAAAGACCCCCATCTAATGCTGGTGGGAAAAACTCGTAAGAAGTAAAATAATAATAATAATAATAATAATAGTAAATATGATCCACTGGGTTTTGTGCTAGAGATAAACATTTGAATATACTAATAAATGATATATGCATAAGCCAGAATCTTTCCTAGAAAACGAGACTCATTAAATTCTTTGTGATTTTGAGTTACAAACAGATTACCTTAATCGGATCAGAAAACCAGACATAGTGTTAATTTACAAGCAAAACGAATCTGCTATCTAGTGGGTTTTGACGTTTCAGCGGACCACAGAGGTAAAATGAAAGAAAGGCAAATGAGATAAAGATACTTGGATCTCGCCAGAGATTCGAAAAAGTTGTATGACATGAATCTGGCTGTTATCAACAGTTGTCAGTGCGCTTGGAATGATCCTCAAGTGTTTGGAAAAGAGATTGTTAAGATCGGCTAGAATGCTCAGGCAAATACGAGAGATTAGAAAAGACTGAGTGGGGAAAGATGATCAACCGGGAATTGAGCAGGTAATTACATTTTGATCCTACTATTAAATGCTAAATGTTCAAATCGGAAACTGTTTAAAAAATTCACTGGGATTTTGAAATACAAATAGATCACATAATCCCGGATAGAAGATCAGACCAAGTGTTAATAAATAAGAAAAAAAAAGAACTTGTAATTTAATGGACTTTGTCATTCCAACGGACCAGATGATGAAAATAAAAGAAAGCAAAAGAGTCGACAAATATTTGGTCTTACCAGAGAATTAAAAATTTCAGGTGAGGAACATGAAGGTAATTGTGACACCAATTGTAGTCGGCATACTTCGAACGGTCAAAAAACTAGAGGAATTGAATACATGAGGACGAATCGAATTCATCCAGATCACAGAATTACTAAGATCAGTTAGAATATTCAGAAAAGTCCTGGGGACCTGCTGTCATTCTACCTCCAGTGAAAGACTGCCGGCTAACTCTGTTGTAAAAAACTCTCAAGAAGTAAAATAATTATTATAAGCAGCCAGTAACAGCAATAAAAACATAAAAAAACCTAGAAAACAGAAATGTGAAGAAAGAAAACCGTATGGGTATTTTAAGCGACAAACTGGCACGCGAGAAGACCTGGACATCACCGAAATATGAAAAGCCTTAAGAGAGAAGCATAGATTTTTAAATTGTGACACAAAATAATACCACAAGAACCAATTATGTTAAAGCGAAAATTAACAAGTGTAGATTATGTAGGGAAAGATATGAAAGCATTAATCACATTAGTAAATGCAGCAAACTGGCACAAAAGGAGTTCAAGATTAAATACAACTTTGTGAAGAAAGATGGGAATTGTTAAAAAAATTAAAAATAGACTATACTAACAAGTGGTATATGCACAAATATGTATCCGTCCTCGAGAATAAAAGTAAGTAAAGTTGGCGACCGTAATCGAGGGTGCCCTGAAGGCTCTCTTTTTTTTAGCGTGATGTAGGAGAGGACGCTACTCCTTTCCTTTCAAGAAAAAAAGAGGTTCTCATCTCGTGGATTTTGCCGTTCTGGTGGACTAAATATTGAAAACCAGAGAAAGAGAAAAGAGAGAAAAATATGTGGTCCTCGCCGGAGAAGTAGAAAACACAGTGGAATATGAGAGAGATGGTGGCACCAATTATTTTAAAGATGAACAAATTCTTGAATGCTACCAGAAAACTGAAATGGATGTGGAAGATGAAGATGACCTTGATTCTAATTCAAGTTGGTGCACTTGGAACGGTCCCCAAAGATTTGGGAAAAAAGTACTGAGGGTTTGAAAATCAGATGATGAATCTAGATTATCCAGTCTTAAACATTGTTGAGATTGGCTATATTACTCAGAAAAGTTCTGGAGATCAGAAGAAACTTTCTGTCACACAGTCTCCAGTAAAAAAAGCACCAGATTACGCTTGTTGGAATAACTCGTAAAGTGTGAAATACTAACAATAGTACTACTACAAATAATTATGATAATAATGATGATAATCATACATAATATGGATCGAATTATTTACATATTGAGTGTTCTGCATTGAAAAACAAAATACAAAAAATAAAAAGATATATATATATATATATATATATATATATATATATATATATATATATATATATATAAGTAAAGCTGGCGACCTTAGTCGAGGGTGACTTGAAGGGTCTCTTTTCAATAGCTACTACACCGAAATGTTGGGGAGGGCGCTACTCCATTCCCTGGATTGCTCCACTTTACCCTTGATCCTTGTCATATAATGCTGAGAGTTAACAAGGCAGAATCGAGTACAACTTTTTGAGTCTTTGATATGACTCGACCTGAGATTGAACCTCGGTCTCCCAGACCATGGGCGAATAAAATATATATATAAAGACGTGCTGAAAGCATTGATTTCTCGCCATCCGACCCAATCGATCATGGCAAGTCCTCTAGAAGTCATCTAGTATCTGCACTGAGCTGCTTTGTCTTTATTGATCAACCCACACTGGTGAGCTCCCGTGTTGGGGTCCGTGGGAAAACTCCACTCATGAGCTCATCCTTACTTTTACATCACTGACCTGCATATCTTGCATGTCTTACTCGGATGGTTTGTGAGATGTTAGGTAACCCGTCGCAAAACTGCTGTTTTGTAGGAAGCTGTTTCTCGCTCAAAATAACACGCATCATTCTTATATAATTCCTATATAACTTTTTCTTCAAACGTATCGATAGTGTCCTCGGAGAACAGCCGTATAATAATGCTAGCCCGGCTACTGCTCGGAAGAAGTCCCGTTTCAACTTATCAGAGATCAGATTTACATATGGACGTTAACCAGTCAATAGCAGCCCATGCCTTTCCTAAGCATATGTTGACATCGCTTTCAGTAGATGAGATATTACTACTATCGAGGTATATGAATTGGTCTATTAATTTCAGAAGCTTGCCATTTAAGAGATAACAGCCTTGATTAAATCTTATCTGACATTATAGAGAGAGTAAAGTCGCTTGCTAAGTGGTACTTGCTTCAGGCTATGCATCAGATATTCGGCTTGAGCTGGTGTGATCATCAGGTTAATTTGCATCAGTAATAGTTTCTGATATATATTGTTTTTCAGCCTTTTTTAGTCCTTGCAAAACTCCAACAATGATGTCAAAGAAATCAGTGTCACCATCAAGTGAACGAAATATTACTTTCGTGTGTTTGTAGAACATCATTATAACAGTTTCTTTGGGAAAATATATAATAGAAGTATTTGCTTCATTTTTCCTTCCGTTTTTTAAAAGCAAGTTGTAATTACCCATTTCAAACTTCTAATCGTTTAAAAGCAAGTCGAAATAATCAAAATTACAACTGACAATTCTTTTGTTGGAACCATGTTTCTCTTCGATTACGAATGCACAACAATTTGTTGAGGTCTGCAACGACTGTCTTTTAACTGAAAACTGATTTGCATAACTAGCTTTCAGCTGGTATTTTTTATGAATGGAAATCATAAGAGCATTCCTTAATTTTTTGTTAACATTGGGTTATTCCATGTTATATTTCTTGGCATAACTTGTAAAAAATTATCAATTAAAACAATTCAATCTAATACATGTAAGGAACATTTTAGGAAACCAAAATGTTCAGCAATTAAGTAAAATATTTTTGCGTCTTACCTGTTGTTAGTTTATTGACTGTCAAATTAAAAAAAACAAGGTGAACATCCTCTAAGTGCGCTGATTCAATAAGTTTTTGGCAAAGATAGGATTCGTTCACTTTCTCTCTGAGCTATAGATAAATAACAACATTGGCGTATTTCAGCTGCCTTGGAATAAACATTTTACAACATAAGTTTTCAATTATTTTCCTTTGAAAATGAAGAGACGTTATTCTCCTCAATGAAAGACGATTTGTAAACTCATGGAAGTGGCTAGACTAAATTATTACAATATCAATGAATATGGTAACCAAACTGTAATATTGTCATATATTTTTGTCCCCGGAACCTCTTCGTTAACGCTTCATCTCATCAACTTTCAGTGCCAACTCTCTTAATTACCAAAAATGTAATATTTGTTATGTTAATGGCGATAAAATTTTGTTGTTTAATAATATTTATATTTCTAACTAATAAATTCGATTACAAGCAAATAGTCTGTTTCTTCAAATACTTATCAGAAATTCTGATGAACCATGAATAAATAGAATAAAATCTAAATAAATAGAATGTTATATATTTTGAAACGCAACAGGCAAAGGTTTGGGAACACTGAATTCTAAAAATTAGATATTTTTTAAAATTCTTTTAAATAAAAGATAAAATTTCTGTAACAGCAGTATATTTGTTTTATTTTGCTAATAATAAAGACAAATATGAAAATTGCCATAATGTAATTTGTTTTTGTCAATGAAACCATCAGCTTCCTTAATTACTGCTTTACAAATTCTTGGCATTTTTTCAAACAGTCTTTGAAAAAAATTGTATGCAAACCTTCCCAAGCATTTTCTAGTTCTGAAAAATTCACTCTCACTCTTTTGGGTATTCTCTCCGCATTCTCTGATCCAATTCATTCCATATCAATTCAGTGGGATAGAGATCAGGTGATTGAGGTTTGCCAAGTCATAATTTATATCATTTTCTTCCTTTTTTTACTCGAGATCATTATAATACAATTTAGAAGAGTGTTTTCAATCGTTGTCTTGTTGAATGGTGGATTTTTTCTAATCAGGCGTAAACCAGATGTTATATTTATGTATATAATGTCTTTGAAAAATGTATGTATGTTATGTCTTTGAAAAATCGAATGATATTGTTTTCTTCGTATGATTCCCTTGACCTGAATCAAATTTAAAGCCCTCTTTCCTTCCAAGCATCTCCACATCATAACAGACCACGGCCACAATAAACATTTTGCGGCTCACATTCAGTCTTTTCCAGGATTTCTTTTCACATTCACTCTCCTCCTACACCGAAAAAGTTCAAGTTTAGACTCATCTGTCCATAATAAACTTTCAATATCCAGTTCTTATGTTTTTCTCTTAACAGTCTTTTCTGCTTATGCAACTTCAGTAACAGAGTTTTCTTGATGGCTATGCAACCTCTGAACTTCGCTGATCCGAGTCGATTTTCACAGTTGAGAGCTACATTAGCTGTCGAGAGGAATAAAGTTCAGCTTTTGACCCTAGACGAGTTTTCGTTCTATGTATTTTGCTCTCAATAATCAAGCATTTATTTTCAACTGAAGTTGTCACTTTTGGCACTCCAGCTATTTTTCCGCCAGTTTTAACCGCTTTTGGAACGACTATTGCACCCCATATGTAGAAATCCTCAATTTCTCGGCAATTTATCTTTCAGAGTTGCCATTTTAAAAATAAAATTTCAATTTGTACCCTCATCTAAAAAGCTTAGCTGCTTTAATTTTGCCATTTTGTACAAATTATTTCTAGATTAAAAAAATGATGAAAATATTATTGTAATGGCATAGTCTTTTTATCAAACGGAGACAGCTATATTTTGACTAAAATGAGTGTTCATTGTCAAAAGCAACCAGAGCTGACTTAACACATAAAACTAACATTAACATGTAACTGACTTGAGAATTTTGGTAATCTTAAAGGTTTAATGGTGAAAAGAAGCTATAACATTTATCCTTGAAGAATATTCATAATCTTTCAAAATACATTTTGAAAGATTATGAATATTTTGAGAAAAGTATAAATTTAATCTTTTTCATTGTAAGAGGAGAGTGTCTGCAAGAAGAAAACCTGAAAAATAAAAACTAATACACTATAGTTGCTGAAATTTCATTATTTACTTGAAAAATCCCAAAAAATCTAAGCTAATGTGTTTTTAAAGAAAAATTTTGCGCGAAATATATAAAAATATATATATATATATATATATATATAGTTTTGTGAAGTAATCAGGCCCCTTTTATGAATAATGATTACTTTATTTTTTTAGAATAATTTGATTTTTTTAGGTAGGTAGTTCAATTTTTACCAAGTCAACGTTGATAACAACACTTATATCCAAGTAATTATAAAAGCTACAATCAAAACAGTCACTTAAAAAAAAAAAGAAAGAAAATAAAAACAGCTAAATAAAAATAAAACAAACTGGCGTACAAACACAATAGTTTGATAAATAAAGATGTTTTTATGTTATCTACATATAGTGGGAGGAATATTATGGCTCTTCGTTTTATGTTTAAAATATGTGCTTTTGGACACTATTGATCTGACCAGTAGAATCTCACTCGACATGAAAGGAGTGTGAGGATTTTAATGACACACCAGTTGTAACTGGTGGTTTTCATTGATTTCTGAGAGACACAAAGTGTCCCCAGATTTCCAGGACTCTTCTAAGTATTCTAGCTTATTTTAGCTGTTCTGTGTTTGGGATGGTCTCAATTATTCCTATCATTTCCATTTTTCAAGAGCTCCAAACACGATTGCTATCATCGTTACCTTCAAGTTCTACAATTTTTCAGCTCTTTTAGACAATGTTCAGGTATTTGTCCTGCTTTTCGACTTCTATAGTGTTCTGCTGAAATAGTAAAATCAACTGAATAATAAATAATTTTCTTCTTGTCGATAAAACTGGTTCTGGTCTTTTGGCTTAGATTGAGTGATGCGTTTTTATATCTCTAAGAATTTTATGTGGATTACAAAGCCCAAGAGAATAATAATTTCTTTAGGTTCTGTTATTGGTCCTGATTGATGTTTATACCCTTTTCAGATTTCAATATTCCATAGTATTTGCATATTTTTTTATCATGCCTTTCTTTATATTAGAATATAGGTATTAGGATCGGGCAACCAAGCACTAGGTTGTTAATTGATTCATTTTTTTTTTGCCCAATCGAAATACTTGGTTTGACCCGTTTTTAATGATGTTTACTTGATGGTTTCTTATTATCAACCTTTCTGTGTCCGCTTTCAGTGCAGTACTCTTCATACATCAATTTGTCTTTATTATCTCGGCATTTTTAGTTCTTTTTGATTATCGTCTATTTAGATTTTTGTTACCGGCAGTTTTTAATTGATTTATTCCTTGTACCTTTGCTTCTTTCTATATTTTTTACTGTCTCAATTGTTTTTGTTTTTTTCTTATGTCGAATTCTTTTGGCATGTGGTCGTGTTGGTTAGCAAATTTATTGCATTCTTTATTGAGTGAATATTTTTCTTTTGCTTTTCGCGTTTGTTTACTGACTACAGGATCCAATATCTTGTATTTACGTATGTCTTTAATCCTACTGTGATTATTTGGCATGTCAGTTCTAATCCTCGTCTGCCATCAGTTTTTGCATATAACTTTAAATTGTTCATATAGATTATTATTATTTACTCCTTAAGAGTTTTTCACATCAGTTTTAGCTGATGGTCTTTCACTGGAGTTTGAGTGACCACAAGTCTCCCCAAGTCTCCAGGACTCTTCTCAGTATTCTGGCCGTTCTCAATAATGTTGTAGTTTGGATGGTCTCCACTCATCCTCCTCCCTCCAAGTCCTCCAGACCCCTTAATAATCCTTTGGTGACTCTACCAAAAGCACCAATCACGATTGGTATAATTGTCACCTTCATGTTTCATAAATTTTCCAATTCCCTAGAAAGGTCGAGGTACTTATCCTTCTTTCACTTTCCTTCAGTTGTATTCTGTGGTCAGCCGGGACAGCAAGTCCACAATTTTGCAAGTTCTCTTTTTTTTTCTTTTTTTCTTTTTGTTGATTATTATAAGGTCTGGTCTTCTGGCCGAAATTAGGTGATCCGTTTGCATGTCAAAGTCCCATAGGAGTTTATGTGTGTCATTCTCTAGGACAGATGCTAGGATGTGCATATACCATTTGTTCGTATAATCAAATTTAATCTTCTTGCACATCTCTCAGTAGATCACCTGGCCCACCCAGTCGTGTCTAGTCCTATACTCTTTCTGTTTTAATTTGCTGCATTTGCTTATCATGTGATTTTTATCATTATTATTATTTATCCCTCTAGAGTTTTTCACATCAGTATTAGCTGATGGTTTTTCACTGGAGTTTGAGTGACAGCAAGTCTCCTCACGTCTCCAGGACTCGTCTCAGTATTCTGGCCGTCCTCAGCAATGCTGTCGTTTGGATAGTCTCCACCCGTCCGCCAACTTCCAAGTCCTCCAGGCCCTTTAATAATCCTTTAGTTACTGTGCCTAACGCACCAATCACAATTGGCACAATCGTCATTTTCATGTTCCACAGTTTTTTCAATTCTCTAGAAAGGTCGAGATACTTATCCTTCTTTTCACTTTCCTTCAGATTTATTCTATGGTCCGCCGGGACAGCAAAGTCAACAATTTTGCAGATTCTCTTTCTTTTGTTGATTATTATGAGGTCTGGTCTTCTGGCCGGGATTAGGTAATCCGTTTGCATGTTAAAGTCCCATAGGAGTTTATGCGAGTCATTTTCTAGGACAGGTGCTGGGTTGTGCATATACCATTTGTTTGTATGGTCGAATTTAAATTTCCTGCACATTTCCCAGTGGATTACCTTGCCGACCCAGTCGTGTCTCGCCTTGCACTCCTTCTGTGCTAATTTGCTGCATTCGCTTATAATGTGATTGATCGTTTCGTCTCTGTCACCGCATAGCCTACATTTACTGTTTTGTTGCGTCTTGTCTATTCTCGCTTTGATATGATTGGTTCTTATGGCGTTGTCATGTGCTGCTATTAAGAGGGATTCCGTTTCTCTCTTAAGGTTTCCCTTTCTTAGCCAGGTTCAGGTTTTCTGGTGCGAGATGGTGTTTATTAGACGCTTGAAGCGGCCATGGAGTTTTTTTCCTTCCCATTTTTGTTTCCTAGTCGTTGTCACTCTTTCGTTTATCGTGTTGTCCGTATCGACTCTGATGGTTGTAATTAGTCCTCGTTCGTGTTTTTCTATGTAGTCTTCGAGCCGTTGTATGGATGCGTCAACGGTGTCTTCAATGCTGGCAAGTCTTCTTCCTCCCTCTTTTCTAGATACATATAGTCTGTCAACGTCGTCTCTGGGTTGTAATGCCTTATGCATGGTCATTAGTTTTCTTGTCCTTTGGTCCATTTGTTTAAGTTCCTCTCGGGTCCACTTGAGAAAGGGTCCCGAGTATCTGACTAGTGGCACAACCCAAGCATTTATAACTTTGATGAGGTTTCTGCTGGAGAATTTTGTCTCGAGTAGTTTTCGCGTTCTCCTGAGATATTCTTTTCGGATCATGTCTTTCATTTGTACTTGTTTGATGGTGTCAGCCTCCAAGATGCCCAAGTATTTGTAGGTTTCATTTTCTTCCAGTGTCCTAATTCTGTCGTGATTTGGTAGTTCCATTCCGTCAGTCATGTCGTTTTCCACTTTTCATGACGAGCATGGCACATTTTTCTATGCCAAATTCCATTCCTATGTCCTGACTGTATATTCTAACTGCGTGTATGAAAGTTTCCAGTTCTCTTTCATTTTTTGCAAATAATTTAATGTCATCCATGTACATTAGGTAGTTGATCTTCTCTTGCGATCTGCTGAGTTTGTATCCGGCAGTGCATTTTCTGAGTATGTGGTTCAGTGGCATCATGGCTATTATGAATAGTAAGGGCGATAGTGCATTTCCTTGGAAGATGCCTCTTTGGATCTTTGTTTCAGCTATGCCTCTTCCTCCTGCTGTCAGTTCCACTCTCCAGGTCTTCATGGTCTATTCGATGAAGTTTATGACTTCATGTGATATTTTGTACATTTTGAGACAGTGTAATATCCAGCTTTGTTGGAGCATATCATATGCCTTCTTGTAGTCAATCCATACCATAGCTAGATTTTTCCGTCTAGTCTTGCTCTCATCTAGGATGTGTTGATCTATGAAGAGTAATTCTGCTGTACCTCTGGATCCTTTGCGGCATCCTTTCTGTTCGTCCGGGAACAATCCGCGGCTTGTTAACGAATAGTAGATTTTTCCCCTTATTTGTGCTGTTAGTATGTTCCACATCATTGGTAGGCAGGTTATGGGTCTGTAATTGTTTGGGGCAGTTCCTTTACTAGGATCCTTTTGGATTAATGTAGTCTTTCCTTTGGTCATCCATTCAGGTACGTGTGCGTCTTGTAAGTATATGTTCATCTCTAGTTCGATTTTGGTTTTTGAGTAAGTCGACGTGTATTATTATTATTATTATTATTATTATTCATAAGAGTTTTTCTCATCAGCTTACGCTGATGGTTTTCACTGGAGATTGAGTGACAGCAAGTCTCCTCAAGTCTCCTGGACATCGATAAAACTTTCTCCATGGCAAAAAATTAATGTATTGCAGTATCCTTTTATCTGTGGTTCGGAATTATGAATAATTATAAATTTAGTTTCAAATAGAAACTCACTGATATCTCAAAATAATTCGTACTCTAGACAAACCGAGATAAATAGATACCTTCTTGAATAACAGATGGGAGAAAACTATTTTCGGCTCATGGCATATAACCACTTGAAGGTTATTTAAGGCCAAATCTTGTTTGCACACACACACACACACACACACACACACACACACACACACACACACACACACACACACACACACACACACACACACACATATATATATATATTAGCTAATAGTTTGTTGGTAACTTTATTTTTAGACGAATTAGATTTCCTTTGTATGCCCATAGTTAAATGGTCAAAATTATTCCTGTCTAACACTAATGATTCTATTCTATATCATTTGTTTGTACACAGTTAAATGGTTTCAAACATTGCTATTTAATATTAATAATTCTATTAATCAAGTATTATCATAATAATACATAAAAAATTGCACGCTGATGTATGATTTCAAATAACCAATAATTATAATCCTTGGTAAATGAATAAATCAATCTGACCATAGCTACCAATCCGGATAAGAATGGACCTGGTAGTGATACCATTGAAGGAGTGCCCAAATCTCCAGGATGCAGTTTAGTGCCATACTCAGGACTTTCCTTGGTGTGGATCTTGCCCAGTCGGCGTATTCTACAAGATTTGAGTGCTGTGTAGTGATCCCAAGATAAAATAAAACCTTGACTCTCATTGGATGCAAGTAATCACTTGATCCTAGAAGGTCTAGAAGACATTTGTGGAGAATCGCTTTACTAGATATTTAGTAATGCCTCAGTTCTATTCTGTAATTCCCTGTAGAGTCGCGAAGAGTGATGAAGTGTCGTCGAAGTAAGAAATAATATATTATGAGCACATGAAAACTGCATCTGAGTTGTCATGACAGCTGCGAAGAACTATGAACAGTTGGGGTTGGAATAACGATCAGAGACACAGAAACGACAAAATGGCGACAAGTGATAGACAGACACAGACGGGGTGAAACGATAAAAGATGATGGTGAGATGATGAGCGCTAAGATGGACGATCGAGATAGAAAGAAAAATCTAATGAATTAACATGAGCACCTAAATGACTAGGTAACAATCTGCAAACAAAACCGAGTTAGCTAGTTTGCTTGCCAAATTGCTAGTTCGATAGCAGGCGTACTAGATCGAAACAAAGACAGATAGATAGAAGCAGAATTAGATAGATAGATAGATAGATAGATAGATGTATAAATATAAACACTATATATATATATATATATATATGTCATTCAGTTCATATATATATAGTGACACACACACACACACACAGAGGGAGAGAGGAGAGAGAGAGAGAGAGAGAGAGAGAGAGAGAGAGAGTTAGATAAAGTTAGATAGAGAGAAAGTGAAATATATATATATATATATGTGTGTGTGTGTGTGTGTGTGCATTCATATCTATCTGTCTATGTGCAGATATACGAGAGGCATTCAATATTTATGATGAATTTTTCCTACGGCCAACCGTAGGAAGCAATGATACATTTGCACTTCTTTCAGAAAAGTCATTAGTGATGGGTCCTTTCGTTTCCCAGAAGACTGACAACAGAGTCAGTATGTTTGAGTCGGACTCGTAGTGATAAACCCATATTTAGTCCTTATCTAAACAATTTTGCTAAAACATACTTATCCGTCCACATCACATTCTTTTGTAAATTTCACATCGTCTTCAATTCTCAGCCTCCATGAATTTGAGGACAGACCTCTGTCCAAGTTTGGAGCACTATATCAAATTTCGGCCATTTCGAATAACCTCAAAACAAATATTTTTGTTAGATTAAAGTAATTTTTTCTTAAACCGATCTTAAACAATGCAGAATTAATATTTAGTCGAAAAAGTTTAGAAAAACAAAATCTTGTTTGCTTTTTAAATCCCCTTATTTATTGAATGGTTGGTTGGTTGTTTGGGTTTTATGGCATATCAAATCCATCTTTATCCAAATAGTTAGTTCTATTTCAAACAATTCAGTTTAGAATGAGTACACAGTTTGATTGTCAAAACATTTCTATTTCAAGCTATTCAGTTTATTCAAACAGTTCTAATTCAGCTAATTCAGTTTAGTATAAGTACAAATTTTGTTTACATACAGTTAAATGTCAAAACAGTTCTATATTAAATAATTCATTTTAAGATAAGTACATTTTGAATATCAAAAACTGTTCCATTTCAAACAATTCAGTTTAGCATAAGCACACAATTTAAGTGCAATTACACAGTTTAATTGTAAAAAACATTTCTATTTCAAGCTGTTTAGTTTAGTCAAACAGTTCTAATTCAGACAATTCCGTTTAGCATAAGTATGCAGTTTAGTGCTATTTAACCCATATATAGGACCCTTATTAAGTGCTACCACTCCGGGCCTGAGTGGACCTAGGAGCAATGGCCATGAAGGGATGCTCTGCATTCCCCAAAGCTCCAGCATCACTGGAACCTCACCATCAAATTGTTTAGTGTCGTATACATTGAGGGGGTCGGTGTATTCTACAGCCCCAGCCGACTGGGCAATACACAGAGTTAATGTCAAAACAATTTTATTTCAGATAATTCAGTTTAGCATGAGTACAAAGTTCAGATATCAAAACAGTTCTATTTCGAGCAATTCAGTTTAGCATAAGTACGCTGTTTAAATGTCAAAACAGTTGTATTTTAAACAATTCAGTTTAGCATACAAACGCAGTTTAAATACATAAAACAGTAAAGTCAAGAAACCACGGTTTAGTTCTATTTAACCTATTGATAGGACCCTTATCAGGTGCTACCACTTTGGGCCAGAGTGGACCTGAGAGCGATGGCAATGAAGGGTTACTCTGCATTCCTCAAATCTCCAGCATTACTGGAACCTCACCATCAAATTGTTTAGTGTCATAACAGAACACTAGTTGGGGGGGTATTACCCCTCTGTATTCTGCATTTATTGAATGACCTTCGTATATATATATATATATATATATATATATATATATAGAGAGAGAGAGAGAGAGAGAGATTAAGGAAGAAGCACCTCTATTATCTTGATGACCTTTTTTTAATTTCAAATTACTTAAAGTTTTTGGCTTTCATTCTCTGTTATACCTCGTTGCATATTATATATACGGCTAAGAACTTTAAAAGATTGAGTTACATACACTATTAACATAATGTGAACGTTTTGAAACCAGTCACATAGAAACAAGTAAGGTAAGAAGGAATATAGAAAGAAAGAAAGAAAGAAAAGACGTGCCTCTGAATACGTTACACAAGTCAGAGAGAGAGAGAAAGAGAGAGAGAGAGAGACAGACAGACAGACAGATAGATAGACAGAGAGAGAGAGAGAGAGCAGTGCACCAGCTTTAGGCGCTTGAATTATAATTTACATAATCCCTTTTATTACTTTTGATCACAATCTTCATAATTTCAATCACTTTAGTTGAGATATTCTATTTTTCTTTATGTTGTTTCTTAAAATGTTTGGGTCGATACACGTTTCATTGTAACTATCATATTATTTCGATCATTTCTCTCTTTTTATCATGTTTATTTTTCATTATTACTATTACTCGCTTAATACTAATAACATATCTCACCCTATTTATAGAATTTATATGATAATCAACTACTAATAAAAACAAATTAGGGTTTCATACTTATCTTTCTTGAAAATTTATGATGTTCAAGTTATGTGAAAACACAGACTCGAAATTATTATTATTATTATTATTATTATTATTATTATTATTATTTGTTCTCTTTTGAGAGTTTTTCACACCAGCGTTAGCTGATGGTTTCGCACAGGAGTTTGAGTGATAACAAATCTCCTCAAGTCTACAGGACTCTTCTCAGTATTCTGACTGATCTCAACAATGCAATAGTTTGGATGGTCTCAACTTGTCCTCTTATTTCCGAGTCCTCAAATCCTTGTACCAATCCCTTGGTGACCGTAACAAGAGCATCAATTACAATTGGTATAATCGTCATTAGCAAGGTCAAGGTACTTCTCCTTCTTTTCACATTCTTTCAATTTTACTCTGTGGTCTGTCGGGACATCAAAGTCCTCAATTCTGTAAGTTCTCTTTTGTTGTTTATTATAAGATCAGGTCTTCTGGCCGCGATTTGGTGATCTATTTGTATCTCAAAATCCTTGAGGAGTATGTGCGTCTCATTTTGTAGGACAGATTCTGTGTTATGTATATATCATTTGTTCGTATGGTCAAACTTCAACTTCTTGCTGATTTCCCAGTGGATTACCTTGCCCATCCAGTCGTGCATAGTCTTATATTCTTTCCGTGCTAATTTGCTGCATTCGTTTGTTATGCGATTGATGGCTTCGTCTCTATTACCAAATAACCTACATCTGCAGTTTTGTTCCGTCTTCTCTATCCTTGCTTTGATATGGTTAGTCTTTATGGCGTTTTTTTTTTTGTGCTGCTATTAGAAGAAATTCAGTTTCTCTCTTAAGGTTTCCTTTTCTTAGAAACGTCCACGTTTTCTTGTGTGAGATGTCATTTGTTAGTCGCTTAAAACCTTCATAGCGGTGTTTTCCTCCCTTTTTTATTTTCTGGTTATTGTCGTTCCGCTGGCCATCGTGTCATTATTATTGTTTCTGGTGGTTGTAATCAGTCTTCCTTCGCACTTTTGTATGTATGTCTTCTCTGGTCAACTTCAAGAAAGGTCCCGAGTATTTTACGAGGGGACAGCTTATTATTATTATTATTATTATTATTATTATTATTATTATTATTATTATTATCCCTGAGAGTTTTTCACTCAAGTGTTTTAGTGAGAAACGCTGCTAGTTCTATTATCTAGGTTTCCATAGCTTTCGTAATGGAGTTTAGTATTTGTTTTGATATCTCGAATATCTTCTGATATTCTATTATCCATGTTTACTGGATCATGTGATGCTTGTTATAATCTAATTATGCTATGACTGTATTTTTCTTCCTTGTCTTTCCCTCCTTTAGAAGGTGTTGGTCTATATTTAATAAATCATTTGTTCCTCTAGTTCATTTGCGGTATCCTTTTTGTTCTTCTGACATTAGTCTGCAGCTTTCAAGCGGCTAGTAGGTCTCTATACTGTTAAGATCTTCAATAACGTGAGCAAACACGTAGTTGGCGCATAGTTCTTATGGCCATTCATTTTGGTGGGGGGTCTTTCTGGATGAGGGTAGTTTTTCCTTTTGTCATCCCTCCAGGTCTTCTTATTTCTCTTAGGTATATTTGGTTACTAAGCTAATCTGTTTTGATGGATGTCAACCAGAATCCATAGAACACATCATGGCTTGGTGTATTCCAAGTTGGTTCTTTCTTGAGTGTTGACCTTAGTTAACATAGGTCTATTTCAGCACCCGGGCCTTCTTCAGTTCCTTTCATTTCTAGCAATTTTTACTCTAACTGAAAGTATCTTAATGCCATTGCACTAGCAAAAAGCTCGCTACCATGTGCTTCGTATGTTGTGTTAACATATGTACAAAAATCATATTGTTATAAACTATATTCTATAACTGTTTTTTTTTGTTTCATCTCATTTCATCTTATTACTTTTGCTCTTTAAGCCGAGTCCTTAAGTGGATACCTAGTGAAAACGTGACTGAAGAAAGAAAGAAAGAAAGAAAAGTAAAACGCAAAAGAAAAAAAAGAAAACAGAAAGAAATTCTTAATTCGGTGAGAGTAAATTTTTCAATTATTTTATCATGGTCTTAATTTCTTTTGTTGATATTTTAGTCTCAATTTACGAGATAAAACGTTGGGACTGTCTTTTCATTGTGTCAGGTCATGTGTCCATCTACACTGTTTCAAGGTAAAATGTAGAACCTTTTTTGGTGTTAGGTTACGTATAGAGACGACGAGAAACCATCAGGAAAAAAAAAACAGTGACTTATTAAAATTGATAGAAAGAGATTGAAGGAACCGTATCTATATAGACAGCCAATTGCTCAAACGAGAGAGAGAGAGAGAGAGAGAGAGAAAGTAAGTGGGGGGTATAGGGAGTGATAGGCTCATCATTCGGAGACAAAGTGAAATCATAATTGTTGCACACACACGCACATAGAAAAAGCTTGTTTTCCGTCGTTATCTCTGAGAAGATATTTTTTAAATCAGTATTTACTATTAGTTAATCTAAAACTTCTTTTAGCTTGTCCTCGAGTACGTTCTTGTTACAATGATTTCAATACTAACATCTGAACTCAAGAAGCAAAACATTTCGAAACTGATATACATAAACCCTCAATTAGACGGGCGGAGAAGGTAATCGGTATCTATTTATAGTAAAGAATATAACCGAGAAAACCATTTTAAAGAATTTTTAATATCTAAATAGAGAAAAATTCAATTCACCGTACACTACTGTAAAATATATAATTTATTAATTCCACAGCCATGAGTAAAATAGTTGGACGACTGGGTTCTTCTAGCCTTGAATAGTTTTCCCAGATTGGTTATCTTGGAAAATTATTCTTAATGTTAAACAAGGAGCCCTACGTTATCTTCCGGCAACTCTCGGGATGACAGTAATTGCAAGATTTACTGAGTCTCGTTCTTCCATTAGATGTCGGGAAGAGAGGAGATCTGCTGCATCGGCCACTCCTGCTCTTTCAGTCTAGCGCAGATCTGTGCCGAGATCCTGGCGCAGATTACATCTGATGGTGAGACTCTTATTCTGGAGCTCTAGGGATGTGAAGTACCCCTTTGTTACCATTACTCCCAGGTTCACCTTGACCTGGAATGGTAATACATGTTAGTCTATAGTTCAAACGGATCTATTTGAAAATAATCTGAATTAGATAAAACTATGTGCAAAGAAAAAACAGCCCAAAACCAAAACAAAAAACAAAACAAAACAAAAAACAAAATATAAACAAAAACAAAAACAAAAAGAACTCTTAAGAAAAACTTCACAATAAATGTGAACGTGCAATTAATTTCCTATCCTCTAGGCATAAAATAACCTTAGACGAGTTGACATGCCGTTAAATTCAATGAGTCAATCAATAAGCTTTATGATTGCGTAGTTAAGTATTTCTTCTTTTGGGACCGATTCGAAACTGTACTGAAATCTTTATAGCCAGGTAAAGCTACGATTAAGCGAAACTGAGCTTTATAGAGCATAAAAATATCCCTGAATCCAAACCCAATCTGAGGAATTCTCGGCCCTGTAATTAAGTTCGTTATCCCAAGTTGGTTAAGCCGAATGTTTACTGTATTTAAATCTCAGAGCAGATCTCGACAGATTCAAAGAAAATTAAGAACAGCAAAGTCAATGATCAACTGATGGTAAGGCTTCATCGTAAAAACTAGAGATCACTGGCAATTGTTAGTGACATTTTAAATCTAAGTTGGTGATAGTAATTGAGTATATGATAACATTTTAAAGAGTTAAGGTTTCTCATAGACTCAATTCTAGATTAAAATATGCAAGCAAGTAGTTCGCACCCAACTTTGAATGACATTTGCCAAAAGATTATATTACTTACATAACTCAGGATTCCCAATGTAGTCCCTAAAAACCTCACAGAGCTTGACTGGAAGCGTTTCTCCAAATACTGAAATAGATTCAGATATAAATATAATAAATAAATAAATAATGATAAAAGAATATTAATATTTACTCATTAGAGTTTTTCACATAAGTTTTAGCTGATGGTGTTTCACTGGAGTCTGAGTGAAAACAAGTCTCCTTAAGTCTCCAGGTCTCTTTTCAGTATTCTGGCCGTTCTCAATAATGCAGTAGTTTTGATGGTCTCCACTCGTCCAGCAAATTCCGAGTCTTCCAGTCCCTTTATCAATCCTTTAGTTACCGTACCACGAGCACCAATCACAATATAATTGTCACCTTAATGTTCCATAGTTTTTACAATTTCCTAGCAAGGTCGAGATACTTATCCTTCTTTTCACATTCTTTCAGTTTGATTCTGCGGTCAGCCGGGACAGCAAAGTCAACAATTTTGCAAATTCTTTTTTTTTTGTCGATTATAATTATAATAATTATTATTATTTCACTCTTTTGAGAGATTTTCACACCCTCGTTAGCTGATGGTTAGTCATTGGAGTTTGAGTGACAGCAAGTATTTTAAATCTTCCAGGACTCTTCTCAGTATTCAATTATGCTGTAGTTTGGATGGTCTCCACTCGTCCTCATACTCCCAACTCCTTCAGTCCCTTTATCAGTCTTTTACTAACTATTACAAGGGCACCAATTACAATTGGCATATTCGTCACTTTCCTGTTCCACAGGTTTTCAGTTCCCTAGCAAGGTTGAAGTACTTATCCTTCTTTTCGCTTTCTTTAATTTTACTCTGTGGTCAGCCGGGACAGCAAAGTCCACAATCCTGCAAGTTCTTTTTTTTTTTGTTGACTATCACTAGGTCTAGTCGTCTGACTGAGATTATGTGATCTGTTTGTATCTCAAAATCCCTAAGAATTTTGTGCGTCTCGATCTCCAGGACAGATTCTTGGTTGTGCATATACCATTTGTTCGTATCATCAAATTCAAACAACTTTCACAATTCCCAGTTGATCCGCTTTCCCCACCCAGCCGTATCTAGTTTCATTCTCTTTTTGGGCAAGCTTACTGCATTCGTTTACTATTATTATTATTATTATTATTATTATTATTATTATTATTATTATTCCTTTTTATCATCAGCGAGATTAAGTGATAGCAAGTCTCCTCAAGGCTCAAGGACACTTCTCAGTATTCTTGCCGTCTTCAGTAATGCTGTTGTTTGGATGGTCTCCACTCGGCCACCAACTTCCAAATCATTCAGGCCCTTTAATAATCCTTTAGTTACCGTGTCAAAAACACCAATCACAATTAGTATAATTGTCACCTTTATGTTCCATAGTTTTTTCAATTCTCAAGCAAGGTCGAGGTACTTTCAGTTTTATTCTTTGGTCAGCCGGGACAGCAAAGTCGACAATTTTGCAAATTTTCTTTTTTTATTATTTCTATGTAAGTTTTTCATACAACTTCTAACTGGTGGTTTTTCACTGTGGTTAGAATAACAGCTAGTCTCCTCAGATTTCCTGAAGTCTTCTGAGTAGTGTAGCCGATTGTAAAAATTCTGTGATCTGTATAGTCTCGATTTTTCCCCTGATTTCCGATGTTTCTTTTTCGAAGGTTTTCGGGACCGTTTCTACTAAAACTGATATTAACGTCACCTTCGTGCTTATCATTTTTTTCTATTCTCTTTCGCTTTCTTTCATTTTACTTCAGTGGTCTGTCGAAATGGAAAATATCAACTACATAACAAATTAGTTGATTAATACGAGATTTGGCCTTCTAACTGGGATTAGATGATCTATTTGTATCGCAAACTCTCAGAGAATTTCATGAGTCTGACTATCTGGGACATATTCTGGTTAGCGCATTTAGTTGTATGTATTTACCCACCACTTTGCACACGCAGGATGTGACACAAGGTAATTTTTAAGCGGATATTAACTGTTTTGAATTCAAAGTTTTCCTTTTCATAGACTGGTTCCTATACAAAGGTTAAATAGCTTAGTCTGCCCTCTATTTACCTATATCTGGAGAGGGAATAGTTGGATGTACACCTATCCAAGGCGTATTAGTGTAATGTGAAATGCCAAGAGATTCGTCCAGGATTTAAACTCAGTTCACCATGTTCATTACCAACGACGATAATCATTACACAACGAGCACCTCCAATACCATTTGGTCAAATTTAATCTCTTGCTTAGTTTCCAGTGAGTCACCTTTCCCATCAAGTCATTCCAAACCTTCTGGATAGGATTATTAATTTTTGCTTTGAGATAAGTGATCCTCATGGGATTATTTTGTGCTGCTATTAAAAGAAATTTAGGTTCTCTTTTAAGATTTCCCCTTCTTAACATGTCTCATGAGCAATCTCCAAAGTTTGTCACTTAAAGTATCTTTCGAATATTTTCTAGATTTTGTTGTTTTACTGTTTGTTCTTATCTTGACATTGCTGTACTCTGGCTGATGTTATAAGATTTTCTTTGTCCCTTTTTTGTGTATTCCTTGTATCCTTGAATAATCACACCCACACAATCTTCAATGCTGGTCTGTTCTTTTCATCTTTTCTTAACACATATAGTCTATCAGTGTCATCTCTCGGGTATGAGGCCTTTTGCATGATCCTCAATTTGTTTGTCCTTTGGTTAATTTACTTGAGTTTCTCTCTTGTACATTTTAGGAATTGTCCAGAGTATTTTACAAGAGTGAATGCCCAAGTGTTTACTCCTGTAATTAGATTTCTTCTACTGAGTTTGGTTACGAAGAATGTCCTTGTTCTTCTAAGGAACTATTTTCCTACATTTTCTTTCATCTCTGTTTGATGGTGTCTGCTTCCAGTGTGGCCAGGTAATTGTAATTTTCTTTTTCTCCAAATTTTTCCAGTATGGCCTAGGTAATTGTAATTTTCTTTTTCTCCAAATTTTTCGATGCATTCCTGATTTAGAAATCCTATTTTTATCTTCTCTCCTTTTTTATTATCCGCACGGCACATTTTTCAATAGTAAATTCCATTAACCAAACTCTACAGCATTGAAATACTGTAACTGTAAATAGTATTGCAACACATTTTTAACCAAAAATAAAATTGCATAAATTTATACAAGAAGTTTACTTATTTTTATACGGCTATATATTTATATTTCTGGTTTTCAATGCTATATTGTTTAATAATAATTAATGGTGTAGTGGCAAACAGGATGGACATCGTAGTAAACGAGTTCGAACTCAAGTCGCGCTATTATATTCACTTTTGTACTGATGTCACTGCGAAAGGTTGAACCCACTTATTCCTCCAGCTTGTACCACCGCTGATTTTCTTCTAAGATAACTTTGACAATAAATCAGCCCAGTTGGCTGAGACTGAAGAATAGGCCGACTGCATCTCTGCAGATGGATGAGACTCCTACCATTAAACCAAGCCTTCTATTTTCAGAAAATTCATGTTAGCAAAATGAAGGGAAAGAGAAGAATATTTGAATGTATGTTTGTTGTTTGTGTTAATTTCGATAAATTATACCAAATTTATCTAATTTTTATGCCCACGACATTACAAACACTCAGTAATTTTAAAACAATTTCTAAATCACAGAAATGCTACCATAAGAAAAAAGGTTAAATGAAAACAGTTCATTTAAAAAATACCTAATTAAATTTTGAGAAATTCCATATATCATACTTAAATATTTTGAGAAATACATAGTCGTTCTTAAAAGTAATGAAACTGATGGTTGTATTTTTATTTTTCATGCAAATAATTCGCACACAATATTATTGTTTCAAGTATTCCTAATACTAAAGTTTTGTTCTCGGTTATATTGTATCAAGGGTTTCAAGCAATTATTTTGTTTCAAGTAAGTTATAAATAATCATCATAATTTACAATGAATTATATCTTTCAGTAACTACTTTTACAATAAATCATTTGTACATAGTTATATCATTTCACGCTTTTAGATAATACTAATCATTTTTAAACAGGTATCGTTGACCAATAGATGAGACCTTAAAAGAGGAGAGTGGACCTTAAATTACAATAGATATTTATTTGTCGTAATATTAGACAATGGGTTAGACTTACGCGAATAGATATTTTCTCTAATTCTCTTTACAACTTAACCCTTTAATGAGTAAACTTAATACTGTGTGTTTTTTAAATTTCATTGATTTATTAATTTTCGGTTGATTTTAAAAATACGTATGCATTTCAAAGTAAATATTTTCAAATTGATTTTTACATTGTATACATGATTCAGAGTATTATCCTCATCTTGATTGTTAAAATTATTATGTTTCAGTCGCAGTCCCACTGGCTTTCTTTATGTATCTTTTCTACCAGTACTTTATTAGTAATTAGAATGAATATTATTAATTACTATTGATTGCCAATTTCTATAGAATTGAAACTCTTTAGCCAAAGATATGAACATATTTCTTGTCCAAAAATATGTAAACCCCTTAAAAAGGTGTTGCAATTTCATTTTTTGGTTTCAAAAGTGTTGCAATTTATTTATTTTTATTTTGTTTTTGGTGATAAAAGTGTAGTAAACGTCAAATCCATTTTTATGAAAATAAGTTCGATGTAAAACAATTCAGTCTAGCATAAGCACACAGTTTGAATGTAAGTACAGTTTAATTGTAAAAAACATTTTTATTTCGAGCTATTCACTTTAGTCAAGCAATTCTGATTCAGCTAATTCAGTTTAGTATAAGTACAGATTTTGTTTACACACAGTTACATGTCAGAACAGTTCTGTTAAAGAATTTAGTTTAATGTAAATACGGCTTCAATGTAAAAAAAAACAGTTCTATTTGAAATAATTCAGTTTAGCATAAGCACGGTTTAGTTGTCAAACATTTCTCTTTCAAGCTGTTCAGTTTAATCAAACAATTCAGTTTAGCATAAGTATGCCGTTAGTTCTATTTAAACTATAGATAGGGCCCTATCAGGTGCTACCGGGTGCTATGGCAATAAAGGGGTACTCCACATTCCCCAAAGCTCCAACATCACTGGAACCTCACCATCAGATTTAGTGTTATAAACAGGACACTATTTGGTGGGGTCTTACTCCTCTGCAGAGGTGCAGTCAGTGTATTCTACAGCCTCAGCCGACTAGGTAAACTTTCTGGTTTGAGAAGTGTTGAATATTTTGGTTAGAAAAGTGTTGCAATTAAAATTTTGAGTGGCAAATTTTTGGTTCGAGAAGTGCTTCACATTTTTCATTTGCTTACGGAACCATTGCAATTTTTTGTTACAGAAGTTTTGTGTCTTTTTATTATAGGAGTGTCACATTTTAATTTTTTGGTTACAGAAGAGTTGGAATTTACAATAGATTCACTATTTCAATTTTTGATGACAAAAGTTTTGTAATTTTACTTTTTGCTGACAGACATGTAGCATTTTTTTGGATTAGAGAAGTGATGGTAATTTTAATTTTGGAGTCACAGAAGTGTTAGAATTTTAATTCTTAGTTACATAAATGTTGAAAATTTTTTTTGTTACAAAAGTTTTGTGATTATACATTTTGCATTTTTTGTAAGAAATGTAAGCACAATTTTCTAAACAAATATATCAATTTTTACGTGATGAATAAAAATAATTTGAAAATAGAATTTTTCCAATTTTCTTCTTTTTACGGAATTCAATGTGAATTGATTAAACTTTTCTTCGTGAATAATCTATTTTTAAAGGTATAGATATTTCAATACGTTCATAGTCTGTGCTTCTTAATTGCAGATAGTTAGCTTTTTCCTACCTCTAGTCCTATTATCATGAAATGATACATTTGTAATTTTGATGTTAATTACATGGGATACACTTACCTCAAACACACTGGTTACTTTTTGTTCACGGAAAAAAGGGACGAAAATGAAGCCAGATAAGAATTGCGCAATGCAGAAACCGACCATGCTTAGAATATAAGAAAAACCATAAATATAAACTTCAGCTGGCATTCCCAACATCATTATGGATGATTCAAATGATACCATTAACGAAATTGCCAGTGGAAGAACCTGTGTAGAAAAATAAAAATATTAGAAATTTGTTTTAAATAAATTGTCACGGTTTTATAAAATGTCGTCAAAATTGACTCGCCAAACTTTAATAAACTATTTAAAATTATATATATATATATATATATATATATATATATATATATATATATATATATATATTTTCATTCTCTACGAGTTTTTTGCACTAGTTTTAACTTGTGGTTTTCCGCTAAAGTCGGAGTGACAGCAAGTTTACTCAGATTTTCAGGAGTCTTTAAGTATTCTAACTGATCTCAACAGTTGAATACCTCATCTGGATGGCCCCAATCCTTCCTTTGATACTTGGTTCTCCAGTCTTTTCCCGGACATTAAGAACCATTCCAAGGGCACCAACTAAAATTGGTGTCTTCTTCTTCTAGTTTATCCAGAACAAATTAAATACGGCGTCTTATGCAAAGTTTTATTAGGCATCATGGCTAAAGTAAGTATGTTTTCCTTATGTAACTTTAAACGTAAACCTGTAATTATTTGTGGAGTAAACATTTTTTTCAGCATTTTTCATGTGTGAATAATTGGAATAACAAAATTTATTACAATTTTCTTCCATTTAGATCATTGTTGAATTGAAAGTAGTAAAAATTTGGTTACTTATTCACCTTTGGATGAATTTATGTTTAAAATAGACTTTTTCTAAAATATATTTGGGGAAATACTTTTTTCTTACTTGATCGACCACCTCCTATTTCATTTTACAGAATCTGAACAAAATATTAAAATTTTTCCATAAAGATAAGAGTGAATAATTATATCATGAAATTTTTAGAAATTCTTAAATTTCCAATTTTAAAAAATGCCCATGAATTCTGAAATAAAAAGTGCCAAAAATGCAATAATATAACGCTTGGAAAAATTTTACTTAATTTTTTAATTAATATATACTATATTTTGTTGAATTGCAAAGAAAAAAAATTTACAAACAAATTAATTCTTAAGAGATTTTAATTTCTATATGTGATTAAGTGATTTTGATTGTTAAATGTTTAAAAATCTTTGTTTCTAGTCTGTAAATCCATTCTTTTCTAATCTTTTAATATATAATATAACAGTGAATTCTAGAAATCGAAAAAAGGCAACATCAATGCCGATCAACATATTTTAGTATTTTTAAGAGAATTTTGGATTGTTATTGTTGAATAACAATGTTTGCTTCTAAGAATGTACGGAAGGCCCTTTTATTTATGTCAACATTATGAAAAAAATTTAGAATGATAACAATTTTCTTTTCGTCTCAACATGTTGCAGTGTTTCTCATCTGTTTTATCTTTTTCCTGTTTTCTTAGATTTCTTATCTGCGTTTCCAATCGAATTTCCCATCCAGGTTTTGAGTTTTTGTCGTATTCTTTAGGGGAACACCGATTTTTTTTCACAGACTAATTTGTCTCCGTCATAGATTTGCTTCTCTAAATCCGTGATGTTTATTTTTTGCTGAGGTATGTATTAATAATTCGTTTATTTTTCAGTTTCTAACTTGACCCTGTTATTGTATTGGTTTCTTAATGGTGGTAATCTAGTCTTCTTTTCCGACATAATTCGCTTTAACTTTTCCATATTCATTTTTTTCTTCTTTTTTTAAGATTTGGTGAGTCAGTTATTTGTAAGGGTCTTGTTGACTTGATTACCAATTTATTTCTAATATTTCAAGGTCAGAAAACTAACATTTCTTTATTATCATCCTAGTTTGATAAGCGAGTCTTTGGCTTATTGTCCTAAATCTAGCGCATTCTTCCCAGATTTTTATCATTCTTTTCCGATCGTCTTTTTGTTTAGGGTTTCTTCTAAAATAACAGTGATGTGCAAGTTTCCCTAGTCCATTTTATGTGTTGGTGTCGCTAGACTGTGTGGTTACTTAGATCGTCGTTCGTGTACCTGAAAAAAAGAACAGCCAACATTTGCAGATGAGGACCAGGTCCCTCATGTTGGCCATCAAGGGAGTACCTGCCATGTTGTGTTATGTTTCAAGTTGACATTTTATCATGGGTAGTGTATGGGTATATACTATACCATAACCGGGGTGGGTAAAATCTGCGCCCCTATCACAGATGTGACAGGGGCGCAGAAGTACTGTTTAAGTTAAAGAACTCAGATGTGGTTTTCCCCCTCATCAATAGACGTCACACTTATCGCTTGGAAGCAGTAGTTGCCTAACTGAACTATTTGACCCTATTTGATCATTTAAGTTCTTCCGCTCAGCATCTGGTGAGGCTCATCATTGACCCAACTTAGGATTCATCCACCTTACTTCAAATCCACCATGTTGCTTTCCATGGCCTCTAGTGATATATATTCAGTGAAATTAGTAGGGTAGACTGGGTTCTTCAGCCTTAGTGAGGCAACTAGTCTAGGAGAAGGAAAACTCTGAATTCAAACCTGTTAAACTCCGCTTAAAAATTGACCTTGTGTCATATCCTGCCCGAGTGGAGGGGTTAGTAAATATGTATATTCAGTGACATTATTTCCCTTTGTTTTTTTAAAAGGTTTTTTCCTTACAATGTGTTGAGTTTTAACTTTGTTAAAATCCAGCTATTCACGATTTTTCTTTTTTTTCCTATTCTTTATATTAAATATAGATTAATAGCGTTTCAACCCCCCCCTCCTCTTCGTATTTCAAAACTATGCTAAGTTAACGATTTACACCCATTTTCTAGTAACAAAACTAAAACACGATTTGGGCTCCAAATGATTAATGCAAAGACAAATTTGAAATAATGCATATGTAATATCGGTGTCCTGTCTTTCTTTTGTTTTTGAATTTATTATTATTATTATTATTATTATTATTATTATTGCTGTTTCAAGAGAATTTTTATTACAAAAATAATGGTAAGAAGAGTTAAAAGTTGAATACCTTCATGCTTCGACTGGCTATAATAAATTCGGAAGTAGTTTTTTGACCGCGAATTGCGTAATAAACACCAATGCCAAGGGAAATCCCCAGAGTTAACGCAAACACGATGTAGTCGGTCACTGATAAATAATAGGTTCTTTCAATGAACATTTTCAATAGTTTTTCGGTGACGGCTGAAATAGAGAAAGAGAGAAAAATGTGTAGAGACTAAAGTTAACTTTGTTTTGAAGCTTCAAATATATGATAATTGCTAAACTGGGAAATAAAATATTTTAGGGCTGAGTCCTCGTGGCTAACTTACTTGACTATGACATAATAGTAAACCAGTTTGAACTCTAGACGTGCTATTACATTCACTTTCGGATAAATACCATTGAGAAAGGTATGAATTACATTATTCCGCAAGATATGAGTTAAATAGTACCACTACTGTTTTTCTACAAACTTTTCTTTGGGATTACATAAACCACGAAGGCACAGACCGAAACCAAGCAAAAACATTGTATTTAATTGTAAAAAGACTGGTTTTTAAAAGAATTTTTCAGGTTGATTCCTTGATAAAAATCAACTGATCAATGAAAATGTTCCTGTTTGCCTTTCGTTCGTTGTACGTTCATATATTTTTGAATAATTGTTTCTAAAGAGTTTTTGCACACTGTCCTATCAAATACAAATAATTTTTAAACAGATCTGTTTGGCTCATTGATGGGACCCAAACAAGTCCTACCACTCTGAGTCTGAGTGGACATGTTAATAATGACAATAAATGCGTAATCCACACTTTCCAAATCTCCAAAACTGGACTTTCATCATTAGATGCAATTTTGTGCTGGGGATACAGTCAGAGTATTCTAAGACTCACCGACGGTATGAACAAGATTCTAATTAAGTTCATAACAGTAAAAAAAATAACAGCTACTAAAGGATATTGTTCTCATCTTTACTGAAATCGAACTCCTGAATTCAAAAAGTTAGATTTTAGCCATTATGTGACCTTTTTAGGTTACGCATTGAAATGTTAAATAGACAATGTTATTCTATATTTCATTTTATATGGTATATTGTATTATATTGTGTATAATGATTTATCGTATATTATCTCATTGGATAGCAAACCTGACCACTCCAATCAGTAAATATTTTATTACATCATATTGTTATATTCACATTATATTCATCATATTAAATCAGATTTTTAATAATAAAAATTATTTTGATAAGAAAAAAGTTTTTTTTCTCAATAGGACATGTGCCCCAATATATTCAACTTAAACTTTCAAAAGAGTTTGATAATTTACTCTCGTTCTTGTCTGAAGTGCTGGTCTCCCGCAGTAAAACCCTGCAGTATTTCCATATCATATTTGAAATCTTTATCCATGTTCAACACTTATCTCATCCTAATTATGTGGAAAAAAATCAAGATGAAAATTAAATGCTATTCCATTCTTTGTTTCCTTTTTAGAATCGTTTTCAACTATCTGAGATCCACGAAAAACCTGTTCAATTAAAACAAATGAATCCCATATTGCCAGCTCAAATGAATTCAGTTTAACTCTGAACTTAGTGATACACTACTTCTCAAATACTGGGTCCAAAGAAAATAATTGTTTTCAGTTTTTATCACTTTTCACAGAGTCAAATTTTATTTTTTTTAAGCGTTAGACTTTACAAGAAATGTATATCATTGCTTTTACGGAGTTTTTGATGAAACAAATTTTAATGTAAAAGAATGAAATGATGACTATTCATGGGTTTATCAGTGACATATGATGTACAGTTTGCAAAATTCTGATGTTCTAGAAGTTATGATTCAGAATTAGCTCATCGATTTTATTTTAAATACACCCAGGAAAAAACATTTTGATGACCAAAGTAATTTTTCAAAATGATAGTCTCTTAAGTTTGTCACGGAAATGGTACTTATGCTAAAAAATTGATTAAAACTTTTGGAAAATGAGAGAAAACATTTAATATGTCCTGGCCGACCGATTATCACTTTAACGAATGAGGAAAATGTAACAAAAGTGACGACTCTCATCATATCTAATCAACTAGTGACTGAGATTTACTGGTGATGAATTAATATTGATAATTTGTTTTTTCGTTCCACTTACGTTTAAGAACCAATTATACTAAAGCGAAAATTGATGATATGCAAGAGAATAGCAAGTTTAGATTATGTAGAGAAAGCAACAAACTTGTGCTAAAAGAGAACAAGACTAGACACAACTAGGTGGGAAAGGTTATCTACTGGTAATGGTACAAGAGGTTGAAATTAAACTATACTACTAAATGATGTGTGCATAAACACGAATCCATCCAAGAGAGTGAAACGTATGAAATTCTCATGGACTTAGAAATACAACGATAACATAATCTCGGCTAGAAGAGCAGACCTAGTATTGATAAACATGAAAAATAACTTATCGTCTTGCAAATTTTTCTATTCCATTTGACTCCAGATAGAAAGTAAAAGAAAACAGAAAGATGGAAAAATACTTAGACTTTGCCGGAGAACTAAGATATGTGAAACCAAAGAGTGGCGGTGATACCAATTATAGCCAGTATGCTTGGAACAGTCCCCAAGAATTTGGGAAAAAGACTGGCGAAATTGAATATCAGAGGAAGAATGGATACCATCCAGACCACTGGATTGTTATGATCGCTTAGAATACCCAGTAGAGCATTGAAGACCTGAGGAGACTTGATATTTCTCAGACTTCAGCAAAAGACCACCAGCGTTAGCTAGTAGGAAAAACTCCCCAAAAAGTAAAATTGTATTAATTAAGTTACAGATAGTCTTTAGATATATTTATGAAATAAAGTTTCGAATAAAAATTTGTATGAAAATAAATAATTTTGATATACCCTAAAGAGCAAAAAATGATTGATTACTGCAATCTCAACAGTAATCTCAACAGAATCAATTTTAAGACAAGCAAGAAAGCAAGAAACAAAAAATATTTTTTAAAAAGTGGGAAGAAAAACAACAGTAAGGATACTTCAAGTGACAAAGAAAATTGCCCATGACTTGGACATAGTTATGAAAGAGAAACTGCCAAGGAGAAACTGAATCTCTACTAACTGCAGCACAAAATAAGGCCATAATGACTAATTATTCCACAGAAAAAAATTTAAAGGACGCAATAAAATAGCAAGTATAGATCATTGCGAGGACAGAGATGAAACAGTAAATCAGATAAAAAACGAATGCAGCAAAGTAGCACAAAGGAAATACAAAAGTAGTCATGCATGGTCAAGAAATATGATCCGCTGAGAATTGTGCAAGAGATTAAAACTTGACCATGCTGACAAATGGTACATGTACAAACCAGAATCCGTCCTAAAAATGGATCTTTGAGATACAAATGGACGACAAAATTTAGGTCAGAAGATGAGACTTTTCGTTAATTAGAAAGAAAAAAAAAAACTTTTCCTTTAATGGATTTTACCGTTCCAACAAACAACAGATTGAAAATCAAAGAAAATGAAAAGATTGTCAAAAACTTGGATCATGACAGAGAGTGGAAAAATGTTCTGAACATGTTGGTGACGGTGACGACAAATATACTAAGCACCCTTGGAATGGTCCTTAAAGGTTTAGAAAGGAAACTGGGAAAATTGAAGATACGTGGAAGAATTGAGACGAATTATTGTCTTTCCCAAGTGAATAAGCCCGAAATTGAAACGAAAACAGTTTCATATAGAATTTCAACTTGTGTCACCATGTTTATTTCCAAAGATGATAAACGTTACTCCCTTCGGAAACCTGTAGAGATGTGGGTAATCATAAAGGAGATTACAGGAGAGTTATCACCAAGCAAAACGAAATTACCGAGCCGTGTTCGAATTCCAGATGAAACATCAGTTATTCAGTAAGCACTAGTATAATTAGGAAGGTCATGAATACACATCTTTGTATTCTCTTTTTTTGTCCCTTTTGTAGATATTTTGAAAAATAGTTTCATTTTATGTTAAGTTGTTTCATGGGAAAAAAAGAGGAAATGTCGAGAAAAAACTCAACAAACCTAATGAAAAAAAAAAAACTCTCCTGTAACCACCTTACTATCTCGTAAAATTTCTTTATATTCCTTATCAATTCTGATGGGGACTAATCGCAATTAAAACCTGTTAAATCTCTTTTGATCATTAAACTACCTAAAGAAAACCATAAAAATAAGATTGCTTTTTGTGACTAGATTTTTAGTGTATTCAAACAAATACGAAGTATGTTCGACAGTATCGAGACAGTAGCTCGATTAACCATTATAAAAAAATCAAAAGCAATAAAATGTCAACTTTCTTCCAAATAGTCGCTTCAATATTCAATACCCTTTTCAATGCAAATTTTCTCTAATTAGAAGCACTTCTAAAATTTCTCTTTGGATATATTGTAAAACCATGCTGTCGTTTTTATTTTCATGAGATGAATTTTCGATTTAAGAAACAAGAAAAAGTCATACAGACTTAGGTATAGTGAATACAGAGGGTATTGCATTTACGTAATCCTACTTTTCGCCATAAATATATTATTTTAAAAGTATAAAAAGAATAAAAATTAGTTTCCTAATTAGTTTATTTTTCAAATTGGTATTGACTTGTCAATGTTACTGTCTAGACGCCCAGACACAATCACTTCATTAAACGGTCAATTATATAATTGTCTTTATTTTAATTTGTAAAAATTAAAAGCCTTAATTCTTTGTATTGGAACATTTTAGAATAAGGATTGGAACCCAATCATGATGTTTGTTTAATCATACAAAGTATATTTAATTTCTTTTCAAATTTGTCAAATATTCCAAAAAAGTCATTTCTTTTATACTGGTTTTGCATATATCTATTCCAAGAGTGTATAGCTACATCTCATGACCCACAAGTATACTACAGTACATGTTTTGGAAAAACTGTCCTGAAAATCTAAAGAAAATCACATTGGTGTTGTATCCTGAGAAAAACAAATTTCCTAGCAACAGCTTGCAAACATATAAACGTACACCGTTTTTTTCCCCTTTTCCTAAACTTATTTTTGCCGAACAATTCTGCTTCAAATAACACAGAAATAAAAATAAAAATGAGTTAACCACTTACTTCGATGTGAGAGTTATTCGTTCAAATAGCCCGAATGACGAAAAAAAGTCCAGTTTGTGGGAGCTAATCCAGGAGCGGAGTTGGGTAGGATGGAATGAAATTATTCTAATGGCTGTCAGTAAAACCATCTTGTGCATGACTCGAACGAAACAAATTAATTCTCGGCACAATTTTGGGGAATTCTTTAAATTCAAGTCACGAATAAAAGTGATAACTAAAATAAATAAATAAATAAACAAAAAATAAACAAACAAAAAACTTCTTAGTAATAAAAACCCTCAAGTCAAGATTTTTGATGTTTAAACTAGAGCGATCAGTCGAGCTTATCCTAAATGTCACTGAGGACAAATGATACGATTTTAAAGCGGGATTATGTCCTTTCCTTCAAACTAATGACCTTTTAGGGATTGTTACAAGAGCACTATTTAAAATTATTATCACCGTCACCCTCATGTTCACTAGATATTTTTAATTCTCAAGCAAGCTATAGATATTTATCTCTCTTTTCATTCTGTGATCTGCCGGAGCGGCAGGTTCTCTTTTCTGTTTACTATGACTAGGTTTGGTCATCTGGCCGAGACGAGGTGAACTATTTGTATTTCGAAATCCCAGTAAACATTGTGCATGTCATTTACCAGGACGGATTCGTATGGCCATTTTTTAATTTCTTGCACAATTCCCAGTGGATCAGCTTACCCACCCAGACATGTCTAGTCTTATACTCTTTTTGCTCTAGTTTGTAGCATGGGCTAATTATAAGATTGATCCTTTCGTCTCTATTACAACGTAAACTACATTTGCTATTTTGTTCCGTCTTATCTATTTTTGCTTTAACAAAGTTTGTCCTTATGGCGTTTATTTGTGCTGCTATCAGAAGAGATTCAGTTTCTCTTTTAAGGTTTCCTTTTCTTAGCCATGTCCAGGTCTTCACGTGTGAAATTTCGCTTGTTTGTCGCTTGAAACATATATACAATCGCTTTTTCCCTGTTTTGTTCTCTAGTTATTGTTGTTCTGTCGATTCTTGAGCTGTTTGTGTTGTTTCTGTTCGCTGTAATTAGTTTTTCTTTGCTCTTTTTAAGTAGTCGTTGAGTCGTCGTATCGATGTATGGGCGGTATCTTTAATGCCGGTAAGTCCTCTTTTTTTTCTATAGTCTCTCTATGTCATGTCTAGGATGTAAGGCCTAATGCTTAGTCATGGGTTTTCTTGTTCTCTGGTCAATTTTTTTTATAATTCTCTTGTATACAGGGAAGAACAACAACAACGCTTATGTATAAAAATGTAATCTGCTTATTTTTCTTTTCCTTTTATTAAGAAATGTACGAAATAGTTGAGTGAAGGGAAGAGTCGAGGACGGTTGATTTGGCCTACACCCAGTAGCGAGATACGAATCTTCAGTGAACCGCTTCTTCTTCGTTCTACTTTCGCGAGTTTGCTACAGGGCCAACTCAAAACATTTAATCATCTTCCACACAATCTCGACTTTAGGACCTTTTTCAGGCACCTATTTCTTTTAGATACTACTCACTTTCTACTTCATCGAGTCTGTTTCTTTACGCTTATCAACTTCTAATCATCTTAGCCAATCCTCATTTTAGTGAGTCTCGTACAGATCAGGACTTTCTCAACCTCTCAACTATGGGCTGTCTGGCACAAAGTCAATGTCCAGAATGGTGACTCTTCTGCCGGCTCCCTCGTTCTCCTCGGGTCGAAAATCTTCGGCGGTGTATAAACTTCCGGATGCACACGCAATCCTCGTTGTCACACTTCCTTCCGGCATGCCACCTACGTAATTCCAGTTTCATTTCCACCGAATTTTGTTTACCGTAGACTTCCTGTTACGCCACCCACGTAACTTACGTAACATGTCAAAGTAGGTATCCAACATTTCTTCCCTCGTCCACTTCAAAAATGGTTCCGATTATCTTACAACGGAGTAGCGGGTGTATTTTTCCCCGTTGAAAAGATTTCTGCTATATAGTTTAGTTTCGAGCCGTTTTATCGTTCTTTTGCAGCACTTTTTGTAATATTTTTCTTTCACGTTTGCTTGTTTTATGGTGTCCGTTTTCAATATCCCCAAGTAATGGTAAGTTTCTTTTTCACCGAACGTTCTGATTTTTTCTTCATTTGGTAGGTCTTTTCTTTCTGTCATTTGTCGTTGCCTGCTTCTCATTATTAGTATGGCACATTTTTCTATGTCAAATATGTTTCGTCGTTTTCCCTCTGTCTTATCATTTTTGCTTGTTGCCGTAGAAGTCTTAACAGCGTTACTCATCTAATTTCCCATCCAGGTTTTGAGTTTTTGTTTGTGTTTTGAGGAACACCGATTTTAGCACAAACTAATTTCGCTGCTGAATAGATAAGTTCGTTTAATTCTGCGATGTTTTTCGTTGAGATATGAGTTAATATGTTTATTTTCTCAGTTTCTGTCTTGACTGTTTTCCAGTCATGGTTCTTGAGAGATATAAATGTGGTATTATTTTAGACATAATTCTTTTTACTTTTCTTACATTTATTTTTTCTTCTTATGTTAGTATTTTTTCTATGATGTCTGTGTGTGGTGTTTCGATTACTATTACTTTGTGTTTCAGTTTGGTTAAAGGATTCATATTTTTCAGTTTTAAGTGTCTCGATTATAGCATTAGAGTCGTGTTAACACGATTCCCAATTTATTAGTTTGTGTATTTCTAATACTTCAAAGCAAGAAAACCAACGTTTCTTTATAATCGTCTTAACGTGGTTAGTTAGTCTTTGGTTTGTTGACTGAAATTAAGCGCATTCTTCCCAGATTTCAATCAATCATTTTCTATACGTACGAGGATCATTAAATAAGTTTCCAAACGTTTTTCATATGGGTATGGACACTTTTTTGATAGTACACACAAGATAATTTAGTCCCTTTCGAAGTAATCTTCTCCGGCTGCAATGCACTTGTTGTATTGTTCCAACAACTTCTAGAAGGTCCCATGGAACTCCTCTTGTGTGAGCGTGTCAATGACCTTCGTCATAGCCACTTTCATCTCCTCAATTGTCTCATAACGACAGCCTCTAAGTTTTTCCTTGAGCTTAGGGAATAACAGGGAGCAAGGTCTGGACTATAGGGAGGGTGAGGAACTGTCTTGATGCCCATCTTAGTCAAATAGTCTGTGACAAGGATCGAGTTATGGACTGGTGCATTGTCCTGCTGGAATTGCCACTGACCCGATTTGAAGAGTGCTGACCTCTTCCGATGGAATCTCCTCCTGAACTCCCTTAAAACCTAAACATAGTAACCCTAACCCTAACCCTTTGGCCAATCAACTCAGGTGTACTGACTTTCTTACTCCCCCACACCTCTCATCAATCTTCACAGACTCCCTGCCTTCCTTGAATCTCTTATGCCACTCAAAAACTGATGCCCGATTCATGCAAGATGGTCTAAAAGCAGTTTGAAGCATTCCATACGTTACTGTGACATTTTTTCCAAGATTAAAACAGATTCTTATTGCATATCGTTCTTCTAAAGTGGCCTGACGTCCAGATTGCATTTTTGAAATTCACCAGCTGTGACAATCAGGCTTTAGTAGGGTGTATTCCAATTGCTGCTGTAGTTGTTCACTTGAACCTGAAATCATAAAAATTGGTCAGTCATCTCATAAGATGTATAGCAATAACATAACGAATTTTCAAGAGTCTACGATAATTTTATACACCTGTACAAAAAGTCTGGAAACTTATTGAATGCACCACGTACTTAGCGTAGAGTTGCTTCTAAAGTAAATGTGAAATTTGCTGTCCCCCAAATATATTTTCTGTGTTGGTATCTTTTATTTGAGTGGTTGTACTTCGTCGTTTGTGTAAAAAAAACAGCCAATATTCGCAGGGTACAGATCATGTTGGCTATTAAGGGATCACCAGCTGATCACCCAAGTCTTTTGTTTGGGTCCCACATTGAGTTAAGTTTCGATTTGTCAGTTTTTCATGGGTAGTATATTGTAGCTATACCAACACAGATGTGACCAAGTACCCTTATAGTAAGAAAATTCTAAATCATGTCACGAAAAAAAAAAAAAAAAGATAGAATAAAATTCGTTGTGGAAGTGTTAAGTTTAAATTTAGTTATAGCCCAGAGTGGACTCTTTTTCATTGTTAGTCTGCCTGTTATATTTGCTTATAAGTAATATTTTGTACTTTAAATCCTGTGTTATTGAGAGACATTCTTGTATTGTGATTTTAACTATGCTTTTTAAGAATGCAATATCGTGTGTCATCCATTTACTGATAAGAGGTTTCGATTAAAAGGTTAATTACTTGACTTGGAAGATTTTTCTATCTTTCTATGTTAACTCTTCCTGTCCAATATCTTTTCCCCTCTTCTTTATTACTACTTTAGAATATTCTAGTATCATGCTAAATTTACTAGAGCTATCTTTTTATATGCTGAGACAAAGTCAAAATCATTCCAAGGCAGACATGCAATTTTTTTGGTAGTTCAGCAAGAGAATTAGATACTAGTATTTACCTCTTCCTTTCCCCTCAAAAATTATCACATATAATACAACAGTTCTTAGGCTTTTTAGCTTTCATTCCTTCCAGTAATTTTTTGTCTTCTGAAGAGAGGAATTCCTATCTGCTTTTTTAAAATGTTTTAAAGTTGGTCACGTGATTACCAAGATCATTCTATCTTACTATGCTAACAGTTTCTTTCTTATACCTTTTTGCCTTCATCTCTATTACCATTTAAAATATTCTGGTATTATATTAAATTTACTAGAGCTATCTTTTTCTATTAAGAGACAAAATCAAAAAAACATTTAAAGACACACATACAATTTTTTCGATTTAATATTATTTCATTCCTTGCAAAATCTTCACACCAGTTTTAACTGGTGGCCTTTTACAGGAGTCTAAGTAGCAGCAAATCTCCTTGGCTCTTCAGGACTCTATGCTTTCGATTCTTCCTTTGATTTACAATTCCTCTTTTGTCTTCTTTCAAAATCTTTTTGGGCCATTCCAAGTACACCAAATACAATTGGTATAAAATTAATTTCTTGTACTCATCAAAAAACAATGATTCCGCTATTTTAGTATCATTTTACTCCTTTTCAGTTTTTCACACCAGTTGTAACTAGTACTTTTTCACTTGAGTCTTGGTGACAGCAAATCTTAACAGATCCCCAGGACTCTTCTAAGTATTCTAGCCAATTTTAACAGTGTTGTGGTATTGATGACTTCAATTCTTCATCTAAGTTCTTCGGGACACATGTCCACAAAAACGTACAGACTCACAAATAGAAAATGTACGTTTCTGTGATACGAACTTCTGATATCGTAGCTTGCATATACTTCTAGTTCGCAATAACAGGGATTTGAGTAATAAAGATCAGGATTTCTAATGTTAATTTTATGAAAGCCACGTAAACGTATAATGTAATGTTCTTATCCTACGTCTTCCCATTTGTACTTATATCATATTTAACCTTCTTTTGTTAATAGAAACAACTTTGATATCATTATGCTCTCTGTATCTGTTATATATGATGTAAAAAAGGAGAATTAAATTCGGAGATTACTCTGTATATATATATATACGCGCGCGCGTGTGTCTGAGTGTGTCTGTGACTGCACAAACACTATGTGACACAAAGTCAATTTTTATGCAAAATTCAACGGGTTTGACTTCGTCTTTTTTTAATGAGCCTGTCCTACTATTTACCCTCGGCAGGAGGGAGAACAGTTGGATTCATATCGTTCCCAATTGTATTAGCACTATGTGAAATGCAAACAGCCTCATTCAGGGTTTTGGGTCACCGAATTCATTTCCTATGACGATATTCACTATACCACAAACGTACTTAAACCATTATACCACTAAAGTACTTAAATGTTTTTAGCTACAGACGCTATTCATAGAAACTAATTCGAAAACTAAACGCTACATAATACAACAGAACAGACGCTCTTCTTACAAAGTAGTAATGTACATACAAAAGTTACATAACTTTTGTAATACATCCTCTCCTGATGATAGCCCAAAGTTGGGCAGAAAGTACTAGGGAAATAACTAATTATGGAAGATTTATCAACCAATTTCCGCCGAATATCATAAGATCAATACGACAATTCGAAAGGATCAATAAAAAAATATGTAGACAAAAATGTCTATTATATTCAATCAAATATATATATATATATATATATATGTATATATATATATTACGAAAGTATATTCTGTTGAACATGACAGAACCCTTTTTATTTATAGTTTTTGATTGTAGTTTCTCAAGTTGTGTATTTCAGGGTTAAAATGGTGTAAAAATTTATCCATGTTTTTTCATTAGAGCTTACAACCATACTTTGGTCGTCTTCAGGGGTCTTCGTTTGTGGTGGCTGCTTAGTTTAAGTGTTTCTTTTTTGAATTGAATTGAAGCGTCCTTTTTGTATTGAGTTGTTGCGTTCTTATTTATTCACTTATTAATTTTTTATTTTCATTTTTATTATATTTCATTTATTTATTTATCTAAAGAATAACTTGACCTGAAATACGAAAAAAAACAAAAACACGAATACTTGAGAAACTACTATCAAAAAGTATGAATAAAAAGTGTTCTATCTTTTTCAAATCTTTATTGATTACTTAATGGCAAAATTTGATTCATTTTGTTGGATTCTAATCATAACTATATTTTAGTGTTCCATTGCATTTTTTAAAAATTCCAATTGTTTTTATTGGTACAATCCATTTCTACAGCACTAATTTCATCTTTATTGGGAAAATAGTTGTTCTTTTTTAAGGTTTGAAATTAGAAATTGACCAACGTCACTTACCTATACATTACGTTTTATGACCAGTTCGTGATACACAGGGATATTGAAAAAAAAAAGAATTAAAATAAACTCTGTCTGTCAGTCTCTTACATATATATAAATGGAGTTAATTATTGAAATCCAAATTAGAAGAAATTGATATTGTCACTAGCTCGCCCACCACCACACCTCACATGAAAGATATACATAAATACAAGAGTTTTCCTCCCTCACCAGAGACGAGTGCGAACCGGCAAACAAACTCACGATACTCTGAAATTTGATCTTTTACCAGACACCCCTGGGTATAGAAAAGCGAAGAGAACTAAGATAATACAACACTTTGGGAAAGAAAAAGAAAACCTTAGATAATACAAGACTTTATGAAATAACACAATACTTTGAGACACTCTTGTACCAGACTCGCGAAAGTATAGAAGGGAGGAGAAATTAATATAACACGCGACTTGTGATATAACCTTGCACCAGACTATCAAGGAAGCGAGAGAAGCTTAGAGCTAAAGACTGAGAAAGGCAATCATATCTGTCTTTTGAGATTGCCTTGTGCCAGACTATGGAAAACTAGAATAGAAAAACCTGAAACTTATGAGATATATTGAGAGGGTTTCGGCCTGACTTTGTTAATTCGTGAACTAGGTCACCGACTATAAACTCCCAACCTGTACTATTAAATATATATATGTATATGTGTGTGTGTGTGTGTGTGTGTGTGTGTGTGTATCATTCTTCCTTACTTCGCTCTTTGTGGACGTAATGGCTAAAATGCTGGACTGTGGCCTCGAAGTGTGATCGAACTCAAGTCGCACTATCAATTTCACTTTCAGACTAATAGCTTTGGGAAAATTATTAACTTCCTTATCACCCAAGCTATGGGTTAAATGGTACCATCACTATTCTTCTACAAGGATAACTTTGACATTAAATACCCCATGAAGGTTGATATACCATTAAACAACGAAACTAAACCATTCCTAGCTTTTTGGTTCCTTTCAAAATTTTGAACGAAATCGTTCGTCGGCAGAAAAACAAAAAAATTGCTTGCTCGAAACCCCTGCCTTTTTATAGCCCTATCTGGTTGCCTGATTGCGCTACTAATGTAACAAATTGGTTTGAATTCAGAAATTTTCAGATGTGTTCAATCATTGGTTTGTTCTATGAGCCATCTCTGGATATTTCATCAAAGGAATGATCACATTTTTAAAGAAAGGGGCAAAGCATGTTTGGGAGGATCTGAATGATTACAGGCTCATAAGATCATCCCAAAACAAATAGATCCAAGAGATTCTAGAGGGTATAGGGGACGTCAGAGAAGTCCCTTTGATCAACTTGAGTCAGTTTAAAGCCTACGATAAAGCGGAAGGCCAGGGCCGCATTTCTTAGGTTTAAATCCAACCCGACCGAAGAGAGAGCGCTGTTTCTTTTGGAGTGTGAGGATCATTCTTAAGATTTCTAGGTTCCGTGACCTTTCACTGCCTCGAATGGTGCTATATTGAGAATTAGTGGAGAGTACCCGTTTCGGAAACACTTGTGAAATGACTCGACAGCCTGGTTCCCGTGATTTGTGACTACGTCAGTCGATTAAACCTGCGCAGTTAGACATAGGCTACGTCGCTGATAATGTTAACTCTCCGAGAACAAGTGGGAAATTGTATTTCTTGTGATTTTGGCCGTGTTTAGAATGGTGAGTTGAACAACACACCTAAAGGGATTGTTAAATGATCAGTCTTTTTCTCATCACGAATTTATTGGATTCTTCAAGCATCAACTTAAGGTGAAGATCAGATGCGATAAGAAAAGGCTGGATCGCATAACGTTCAAAGGAAGGTGGATAAATGAAGCAAGTTTGGTCGCACGAAAAGGGGTTATGTTGGAGGTAACATTTCTTTTGCTCTTAGCATTCATTTTTCGGGTTCTGTTTCGGGACCCCATACAAGGTGAATAGAAACCTTTTTGTTTATTATCTCAGTTATCTGTATGGTTGGATCCTGGCCCCATCATTTAGATTTGTCATTCCCAGGTTCATATACTGAAAAGTTTTTTAAAATCTTTCCTTCAGCAGCCATAAAAATTATAATTCTACGCATTTTTTATCCTGGAAAAAAAGAAATATATTAAGTTCGTCATCCTTTCACTTTTATTGTCCATCCCTTCTCCCACAAGGGACCTTTCGGCTTTTCTGGAAAACAATCCAGTTTCTGTACTTTAAAAGAGGGTAAGGGGAGCGGCAACAAAATTTCCCACAAATTCATTTTGTTTCTGAATTATTTTTATGGATTGTTCTTTAACCCCATCCCTTTCTTGTTATGTCACAAATTCTATTGTGAAAATTATGGTCGTATTTGTCGTCTAATATGAAAATTATTGTATATGTTATGTAATTACTATTTATTTTATCACTATATTTTTTTGAGCTTTTAAGTTAGGCAAGTCAAAGAGGTTAAGGTATATTGGTAATTGACGGAAAAGTAGAGATCGTATGATTGTATATATGGTATCATATGAATGGGTCAACGAATTCTCTGTAAAACGGTAAGATACTCCACTTCAAATAGATATGGCACGGATCTTCAAACTGAAACTCCAGTTCAGGTACTCTGGAGATTGTACAATAACTATTCATTGCCATTACTTCTAGGTCGACTCTGACCCACAGTGGTAGTACGTGTTAGGGTCTCATTTATGGGTCAAATAAATCTGTTAAGAAGTATTTGTATTTGACAGGAATACTTAATTCCATATAAGTATGTTAATTGTTTGCATTAAGAATTGTTATGACTCTATAATTGTTTACTGAAGACTTTTAATAGTCACTTGAAAGCATATAGCTTTGTGCAAACAAATCTTTTCTCCAAAATCCCCTGGGTGCAGATTTTTCTTAACATGAGTGTAAGGAATAGATATAGAATTTCAATACTGCCTTTTTTCCTTCTGACAATGGAGGAAATCGCTCATTCCCTTAGTTGAATTATATGTTGTTAAGCAGCACCGTCCAGATTCTTTTAAAGTCCTCAAATCTTACCGTTGAAATGAATTTTTAGTTCAAGAAACAAGAAAAAATCGTTCCTAGTTTGGTCTAGTGAGTGGGCACAGTGTTGCATTTACATAATCCTCTATTTCACCAGAAACTGCCGATCAAAAAGTATCGGAAATTTGCACTGATTCACCCAGATAAGCTGTAAGCGTTCAAACTTTTGTCTAAAGGTATATATCTTGTTTCGATGAGCTTGGACCTATTTGAAAAAGACATCATGAAAGCAATATTGATGCTTTTTAGACAGTCGTTTTTTGTGTAGCACTGAATTGGGCAAACCCTACATATTTAAAACCGAAATGTGTGTCATCTTTTCTTTTTAAGCTTTTAAGAGCAATATATACGATGGTCGTTCAAAAATACTAAGTTTCTCCAAGGAAGAAGATTCGTCGCTGAACATTTTTGTTGTGATAACACAATATCCCTTCTTAGAAAAATCGAAAATTTGATTTAGATTTCTGTCTTAATTTTTCTGTAGATGAGGTTAATACAAAGATAAGAGATATGTGTCAGATTTAAAAATGGACTAAAAAGAGGTCCGAGCAGTTATAAGCACCTTTAAAAGAAAGGTAAAACACCCAAAGAAATCCTTGATGACAATATACAGATACTTGCTGAGGACTCCTCTTTTCTATACAACTGTGAAGAAGTGGACTGCAAAATTCAAGCGGGAAAGGAACAGCACAGAAAGTGACTTTCGGTCTGATCACCCAGAACCTCAAACACCTGTCATTCATCACACGGTTTTGGATGACAGGCGCCTTATAGTCCAGCAAATAGCCAAGTACATAGGAATCAGTTCTTGTTTGGTCCACACTATTTCAAATGAGATTTTTTGGATGGGCAAGATTTTTGCAGGATGGGGCCCAGATGACGCCAGAAACAAGCTGAAAAGGACACTTCTGACAACAGTTAAACCCTAAGCATTTCTACCGCTGATAAGTAACTCACAATAAAGTCTGGGTTCACTAGTTCGAGCCTCAATATAAAATCATAAGCAAACAGTGAAAGCACTGGTTCTTTATTACCGAAGACGTTCAAGAAGGCAGTGTCAGTTGGCAAGGTTATAGCTTAGGTTTTTTTTATTCTGAAGGCGTAATCATTATAGATTATCTGGAAAAGAGAAAACTATCAATGGACAGTATTATTCATCTAAATTAAGACAACTGAATTAAGTAGTCAAATTGAAAGGTCTATGGAAGTTGATGGCAGTTATGCTCTTGCTCCAGGATAATGCGCCCGTTCATACTCTCAGGTTCAGCTAGTTGAAGCTTTGAACTGCTCCTCTTTCCCCCTCACTCACCAGAATTAGCTCCAACTGACTTATTCTTGTTTCCTAAACTCAAATTCCCTCAGCTATTTTGAAAACAATGATATGGTTATATGTGCCGTGGAGGAGTTTTTGGGAGGACCAGTATGCCACCTTCTATTGTGATGGAATTACAATGCTCGAGTATCGTTGAATCAAGGGGTACTAGACGGAAAAATATTTTTTAAATGTCTAGTTTCTCTTCTTCTGGTAGAGACTTATAACTTTCTGAACGACGCTCGAAAGACATTGTGGTCGTTGGATTCTATAACCTTCCGCAGGTTTGAACGTAGGGAAATCTAAGAATAATATTAAATCATAAAATTTAGTTATACAGAAAGATTTTCGCCAGCAAATCGACAATCTTTTACGAGCATCATTCATTTTTTTAAAAGTATTTTTCTTTTTAAAAACGGAGACCTAATTTTTTCTCTCTGATAGACACATTTTACTAAATTATAACAAAAAAGTTATACTGTAATGCTAGTAATGTTAAATTCATTTGGCAAAATATAGATTCTGAGTGTTATATAGTCACATATGCAGATTCACATCTACATACGTGCACATATATATGTAGAATAATTCACAACGACACAACGACAAAGACAGATGCATGAAGGAAGATGCAGGAAGACTTCTTTAACAATATTTTACCTCTCACTTTATTGCAAGGGTTCGAAAGGGTTGTTCAAGGGTTGCATGTGAGAGGGAGCTGGAGATCGAATATAAACTGTAATATCTTGACCCCACTGTTATGACCGTCACGTTGTGTCTTTCTCGTTCTTTGATGCTGGAGTCCACTCCATCGGGATTTCCGAGGGCCCCCACGGTCGGGTGTGGCCTTCCCTACCACAACTCGTCTCCAACAGTCTGGAATTCTACTGGCAACTGCTTCTTGGACTCGAACTCAACTGAGTTAAATAATAATTCAACGCTCACACGATCGCCCACTGGATCTTTGAAATCGAATGTTTAATCGTCATCAAGCGGAAATAACTGTCATGCAGTTCACAGGTCACTCTCTTCCGGTGCACCAGTCTGTTTGTCACAGTGGGACCTTCACCTTGTCCCATATTATAAGCCTTAATCTGCTCACGCGATCTCTTTCGATTACTGGCCATTGGAATGTGTCACTTCCTTCCGGTACATCACCTTGGAATAGCATTTCTTTGGGCCGGGTCGAAGGTCAAAACATAACATGAGGCCATACTTCATAATAACGGAGTAAAAACTTGAAAATTTTGGAAAACTGGAGATACTCCTTGGTAGTTGTTTTTTTTAATGTAAAATTCATTGGAAGAATATTTATATTGAAAGTTGTTGCTGTTTTATTCTTAATTATATTCCGGCTGAGGATATTATAGTTTAAAGAACTATCTTTATGTTGGGTATCACTTACCTTTTGAGCATAATGAGCTGTTCCATCTGCCATATATGGCAGTAGCGGAGATCAGTCTGGGAAGGATAAGCCTCCTCGCCAGTAGTGTTATTCTGTTTTTTGGATTATTAAGTTACGAAAAGTAAGTGCTTTGTTAAATTTATTGTTAAAAAATTATTGTTGATTATTTGTTAAACTTGTTACACTTGTTAAACTCGTTGGATTTTTTGGAACGACTTGTTATTGCGTTTGTGCCCCTCCCCAAAACAATCGTTATTTTGTATTGTTTTTGAGGGGGGTCAACTTGAAAGACTTTTTTATACTGCATTTACTGTTTTTTCATCCGTCACCATATTCACATCTTTTTAAACCATACGATTTTATATCTCCCTAGTTGCCTAAAGCAACTATGGGAGAACCAACACCTACTACACAGGAGGATATATTTATATCCCAAGAAAAACCGGAATGGCCGTCATTGCCTAGTACCTCCGCAGAAAATTCAACGCCGGCGAGTACAATTCCGCCGGCACAAAAAGTACCGTCAATACCAGTCTCCTGGTCGACGCAGAAAAACAAAAAATTGCCACAAGATTATAAAAAGGACAGGGTTGAAAAGTATGCCCAGTATTTTAAAGGGAATAGAATTCTACCAATACCTGAACTGGTAGAAGCAGTCCAGCCAAAAACCCTGTCCTTAATTGTCTCAGACATAAAGACCAGGAGACTGGCTGGACTGAAAAAAGACAAATTCGAGGAAATTTTAAAAGCAGCAGGAATCCCAGCTAGATATTTCTGTAGACGTAGTTTTGCTACCTGGGATATCCTGCTGCCATCACAAGAACTGGCCACCAAGCTGGCAAGTAACAACAGCATAAACACAAAACAATACCGACTACAGCCGGAATACATGGGCAGAAGACGGATCAAAGTCACCGTGTGCAACGTGCCAATACAACTAAGTGGTGACGTTCTGGCGGCGTTCCTCAGCGACTATGGGGACGTCGAGGAATTTACGACCATGAAGTCACCCAGCGGCACGGCACACGGTGACTACTCATTTACCATGTGCCTTAACAGGGGAGGGTTCCAGGCAATCCCCCACACAGTTGAGTATGAGGAGCAAGCCATGTTGGTGGTTGTGGAAGGCCGAAAACCGCAATGCTGGCATTGTAAACAAATAGGCCACTTTGCGAGGTCATGCCCACAAAAGGCCACCGGCGCAGCAGTGACAACAACAGCAACAACAACGACGTCAACAGCACCAACAACAGTAAAGGCCACAATAGCATCCAAGACCCCATTAATATCAGCATCAACAAACAGCGCACCAGCGCCATCAACATCAGCAACAGCAAACAAGCTGGAAAGTAAAATAAATACTCCAGCAGAAGCTGGGAACGACCCCAATAGCAGAGATGAGGAGGGGTGGACCCAGGTAACGCGGGGCAAAAAGTCCCCACCTAAAACCCCGAAATCACCCCCTGCCAAAACCACTGACACAAAGGTCGAAAAAAGAAAACCCATGGAAAATCAAAAACCAGAGCAAAAGAAAAAAGAAACCGACACAAAAACAGAGAAAAGAAAGAAAGAAAAGGTAAATAACAATGAACAACAACAACAACAACAACAACAGGAAGAAATGGATACCTCAATAAACTTGAAGAGAAGGAGGGATAGCGGAGATTCTTCACAGAGGGAGAGGAGGAGAAAAAACAATTGAAAAAGACGACACCGAAAAAACAACAACAGCGACCAGCCCAAATTATTCCTCCCCCACAACAAGCCAAAAATACCCCTGTAGACTCAACTAAACTCCCGCTATCCCCAACACCACCTACATTATCACCTGTTTCAACACCCAAAATACTCTCCCGGTCCCATTCAGCAACAAGAAACCCGACACCATCACCATCACCATCAACATCTGGCACTGGGCGACGCTCCAAGTCGGCCTCCAGAGAGGTCCAACAAGCTTTAAATTCATTTTATTTTTGTCAGGACATTCTGGAGTCGCCATCACTAGATCGGCAGATCAAAACTCTTCTGAAACCACTTAGAGACTTTAAAAAAATTGATCAAAAAGAAATAACAAATCCATATCTTTTTGAGGGTGCAGCCATGGTGACCACCTTTGTCCGTTCGGCTGGCGGCCGAACTAAGGAGCTCTGGCAATTTATTGAGGAAGCCAGTCGAGCAGACATGAGGCTGGCGGAAATGGGGCACGACTCATTAAATGAAATATCTGCAAAATGTACGGGCAGGGTCCCGATTTATGTTCATCCCACATTCTATAGGTCCCTAAAGTTGCGGTTTCCTTATGATGTCGGTGGAATTTCCAGGAGCGGCCGAGTTACTCCTGAACTTTGTACCGGTTCCCTGCGTCAAGCGGCTAGTCTTAATGGGTGATTGGAATGCGATCCTTGATCCCAAGATAGATAAGGTCGGGCGGGGAGCTAACAGATTGGGAAGGTGTGAAAGCAGCCTTGTCGGCTTCGTGACTCGTCACGGTCTCGTCGACAGGTTTCGTCTTGATCACCCAGGGCGGGAGATGTGGACGTGGCTAGATAGCTCGCCCTCTGCCAAAGTAGGCTCCTACTTGGACAGAGTGTTAGTGAGAAGAGCTGACATTGATTTTGTTAGTTGTCCCACGTTCCACTTGATAGCGTGGACTGACCATAAACTCATTAGAGTTAGTCTGCAGTTAGTTAATAGACCTAGTCTAGCCGGTTACTGGAAGTTCAATACCTCCTTACTGGAGATACGGGACTTCCGGGACCGGCTGGAATCCCTAATTCAGCGGGCGTTAGTGGGGGCGGTTACCGGGAAAAGGTGGTGGGCTTCTCTTAAGCATAGGATTAGAGATTTCGCCACCAAGTACGGTCGACAGCTCAATGTAGATAGGACCGCGGAGGCGAAATCTATAGATGATAGACTTTCCCGAGCGGTGGCTGGCGGGGGACTCCCTAGGTGTAGAGCTAGCTAGGAGGGACCTTGAGCGTGAGAGTAGCGAGCGCTACAAGGGATCAGTAGTTAGATTTAGGCTAAAAAGAGTTCCAAACGAAGCTGTGAAATCGAACGCAACTGCGCGTGAAGAAGAAGTGCGGTGGTTCCCCGATCGGTACATCGCATCTGTGAAGACCCCGGACGGGCGTCTGCTGCAATCGGGTCGTGAGATACGTGACGCCTTTCGGGCGCACTTTTGGGATCGCTTTGCCCGCTGCACTGATCTCCCGCTCCGGGAGTTTCGTAGCTATCTCGCTGACTTCCCCCGCCTTGGGGCGGCTGAAGCGGCTAAATGCGAGGGTGTGGTTACTGAATGCGAAGTCCGTGATGCGTTGAAGCAGGTTGGCCTGAACAAGTCGCCGGGACTAGATGGTTTGCTCTACGAAGTGTACTTGAGGATGTCGCACATGTTTGTACCTATTCTGACGGATATGTTCAACCATTGGTTCGCCCAGGGAGCCATCCCTGGTAGCGTTACCAAGGGCGTGATCACATTGCTGAAGAAAGGTGGCAGGCATGTTTGGGAGGGTTTAGATGATTACAGGCCCATAACTCTGCTTAACACAGAGTTAAAGATTTTGGCCCGGGTCTTAGCGAATCGTTTACAGCTTGTCATTAGCGATCTGATCGGCCCCGAACAGACCTTTGCTGTGAAGGGAAGATCGATCCAGGACAACCTGCACTTGATTCGCGAGGTCCTAGAGGGTATAAAAGACGACAGCGAGCCCGCCCTGATCAGTTTAGATCAGTCCAAGGCCTTCGATAGGGTTGACCATCGGTTCTTGGCGTCTGTTTTGGAGACTGCCGGATTCAAACCGGAGTTCCGCAGATGGATTAGTATGATGTACCACAACCCTCAGGCAGTGGTGCAGGTGAACGGAAGGCGTTCGGGGGTGATCGCGATCGAGCGATCGGTCCGGCAGGGCTGCCCCTGTCTCCTCTTCTCTATGTCCTCGCGTTGGAGCCCCTCCTGCGCAGGCTTAGGGATGAGGGGACAAGTCCGGCACTGCGCGGTATCCCATTCGTTGGCCGCCTTGCGGCTAGGGTTTCCGCGTTCGCTGATGACGTCACAGTCTTTGTATCCCGCCTCCAGGATATAGAGGCTGTGAAAGAGGCGGTTGTCGAGTATGAGCGGATTGCAGGGGCCAAGGTCAATTTTGACAAAAGCGAAGGTTTGCGGCTTGGTGCTTGGAGGGGTAGCAATACTCTTCCAGGGCCCTTCCGCTGGAGTGACGGACCCATCCGCATCCTCGGGGTGTGGTTTGGGCCCGACCTCCAACTGGAGCGAAATTGGTCGGAGGTACATGCTAAGGTGAATGCTCAGGTGGGAATCTGGCTTTCAAGGAGGTTGTCCTTAAAGGGCAGGGCTGAGGCGTGCGCCGCGTACGTCTTCCCCTTGATCCTTTACCGATTGGCTGTACTCCCTCTGTCTAAGGCACATCGGTTGGCGCTGCAACGATCCCTCTCCAGACTTGTCTGGGGAGGTGCAAGACCGATGGTCCGTAGGCAGGTCTGTATCCAACGTACACGCAACGGGGGTCTGGGTATGCCTGATCTGGAGAGTCACTGGCTTGCTGAAAGACTTGCATATCTGGGCCGTGTCTTGACGGGGGACTCAGTGTGGAGACGAAAGGCGAGTCGGACTTTTCCTCGCCTCAACTCAGACCCAAAGGCCTACGTCGACCTTCAGCCTTTGGGCGAAGCACTGTTTGTCCGCGAGTGCCGAAAGGCCCTTCGTAACCTTCTTGGGTCCAGTGACCTTTCATGGCCTCGGAAGGAACTGTATCGGGAGCTAGTGGTGGGTTCCGCTTCTGATCCTCTCAGCGAGCGGCGCGGCTGGACGGCGGAGGTGATCCGCTCTCACTGGAATTGGGCGCCAGGATCGAGCTTCTTGAACAACTCCGAGTTCTCGCTCACCTGGCGACTTGTACGGAATGCGTTGCCCCTTCGCGACTTGAACTACAAGGCGGGCCTGGCAGACATGCCTGATTGCCCTCGCTGCAGCAGTGGCTTGGAAGAAACGTTGAGCACGCCCTCTACTACTGCGAGCGAGTCCGCCCGTTTTGGGATCACGTCGGGGAGTGGACGGCTCGCATCGAACCCAAAAAGCTCGTGCTGCTCGACGTTGGTTACGTAATAGACAACGTTCTTCCTCCGTTTCACGGTGAGAAGCGTGTGGTGTTTCTCGCGATCCTAGCTGTAGCCCGAATGGTGATTTGGACGACGCGAAACAAGGGATTGTATGACGATGCAAGCTTTTCTCATCGTGATCTGGTTTTGTATTTTCGGCATCAGCTGAGGGTCAAAATCAGATGCGATAGAAAACGCTTGGATCGCATAACATTCAGAAAAAGGTGAGTGACTGCAGCGAGCCTGGTCGTACGAAAGGGGGCAATGTTGGAGTCATCCTTCCCTCCTCTGCCGGTCCATGGCGTCTATGGTACGGGTCCTTAGGGACCCCACCCTTGGTAAGTAGGATTTCTTTTTTCCCTTGTAACCTAGTTAGCAGTATGTTGTGAGTCATTGTCCCCGTCATTTAGTCGCTAGCACTCAAGATCTTCCCCACCCCCATTATTTTTGTACCCCAACCTGTATCCCAGTCCGCTTTTTGAAGATCTTGAACATTCATATGTAAAAAATCATAATACCCGCTTCTATCGACCCATGCCGAGCCCGACCCTTTATTTCTTTTATCCCTGTAGAGTAGGATTCCCGCCCCACCTAGGGTAGGTCCGGCTTGTTTCCGGTATTTTCGAACCGGAAAACAGTCGGCCTCCAATTTTATAGGAGGGAAACCAAACGGGGGATTTTTTCCTTGTTTTCGTGTATATATGCTTTTTCGGGGTTTTTTCTCCCATTCCCATCATATCCATTGTAAAAAATCATACATTGTAAATAAAATCATACATCACTTTCGGGTTTTAAGTAGGACTTTTTCATAGAGCAAATGCGGTATTTTGGTGGTTGCTGCGTGCATGGAGATGGACGAGTGATTATATATTGTATTGTTGAATGGGTCGGCGAATGTGGCTAGCTAGGTTCCCCATAGAAAATATAGTTAAAGCATGACCGCTCCCTTCCCCTCCCCCAAAACCACAAGGCCTCGTGCCTTCTTGTATTTACTACAAGAAATAAAAGGATAAGCCTACGAGTCAGACCAGAAGAGCTGTTCCTATTGTTGAAGTATATCCTTACTCTATCACTAATCCTATGTTTTTATTACTAACAGTCTCTCTCTTTCCTGTAAATATAACTATTTACCTCACATATCGTGGTTTGTCTTATTATTACTACTACTTGTGTTCACTAACCAGAACACAACACTTTAAAATTTGAAATTTGTTGTCAAGTTGATAGCAAAAGGGAAACTGTTTCGTTTACGTGTGTGCAACATCATGCATCGTTCTGTAAAATCTCTCAACCTTATCATTACTCGGGTGGGGCTGGGGGTGATGAAATGACGCCGTTACATTATTTACATTATCCACTAATGTTTTTTTCATGATCTTGTTGATATTCTCCAGATCGTTGTCGATTAAATGCTGTAGTAGTGCCACAAACGTTGGGAAAATTTTTATCGATCAAAAGATGTGCCACCGTATCAGCCTTCCTCTTAGGATCCGCAAAAGCTTCAGGCCAACCTCTGTACATATCTATGAATGTAACTATATATTGGTTACCTGAATGAGTCTTTGGGTAGGGTCGGGAGATATCAAAAGCAAACTTAGCTAAGGGAAAAGGAAGGAAATCACATTATTGCATAAGGGGTTGCTGTTTTCTTAAATTTTGAGTTTGGCACGGTATAAATTTACCGACGAACACGTTTATCTCTTTTAACAAACCAGGCCAGGAATACTTTTGTTTGATTAAGCGAAATGTTTTTTCCACGTCCATGTGGCCATTTTCATCATGGTATCGCATCAGTACACCCTTTCTCATGAGTGGCAGCACATACAACCAAATCAGTGGTTCGTCGTCAGGCAGAAACAAGTAATACATTATTTCGTCCATCACTATGAAACAAACCCCAGTGACAAGTGAAGGCACTTTTCTCTTATTCATTTTTATGTAGTTTAATTTGCTAGTACCCTGATTTTATATCTAACTTGAAAAATACTTTGCTGACCCTAGCGATGTCAGTGTGTCGTCAATAACTGGTAACGTCGAGCGTATTTTTTGTGATTTTATTGAGTGCTTAACACAGAATCTCTTACTACCATCTTTCTTTTTAACTAAAACTATCTGATATCTCCACAGCTTGTTGGACCTCTCGAGTATGCCTGCCTGCATCATTTCATCAACCGCTGAATCAACCAATTTTCTTTGTTTAATCGGTGTGTGGTACGTTCCTGTTTTGATACGCATCTCTACAGCATTATTCCTACCCTCATAACAAACAGGTCAATGTTTCTCCTCAGTAGACTATCAACTTCTCGCTTAAACTCTTTCGGAACACTTATTTATTGTAAATCTTCATTCGAAAAATTATAATTTTGTCTGTCGGATAAGCTAATTCCAGTAATACTACACTGCGTGTAATTTTGAACAAATTCTGGAAGCAGCATCCCACAAAACAAAATCTTTACGACCACGTAACTCTCATATTTCGAACCATCCAAGTAAGACTTGGAAGACATGGTTGGCAGTGCTGGAAAAGTAAGAATAAACTCATAATTGATGCTTTCCTATGGAATCCTATCACATGCACATACCAGTGTTTCATTCATCAGCTCTGTGTGGACACTAGATGACGTATATAGGACTTACCGAGAGCAGCGGTCGATAGGGACAGATTAAGAGAGAGAGAGAGAGAGAGAGAGAGAGAGAGAGAAAGAGAGAGAGATTCCGTATTGTCGGTACATTTAGATGACATCGATAACTTAGAATAATCCCAAAAGGACATTCACTTTGATGTACCGTTTTTGCTGGGTTACATTTACATAAAAAAGATAGTGAAAATTTTAGTAATAGATAGATCAGAGCGAATTTAAACTACACATAATCATAATTCAGAGCATGTTAGACTGCAAATTGCTGCATTTTCTATATTAGAGCATTTTAAGTGTATTGCTCAAATAAAAACCTTGCTATGACCTACCGTTTTTGATGAGTTATGGTTACGAAATGAGATTTTTACCGTTGGATATTACTCTTTCATGATGCATAGGAAAGGCATAGAGTACAATAGTCAGGTTATCGACCATATGAAAATCTGATCACTCTGATAAAATAGAACGGAAATTCTTCCAAATTATAGTAGTGTCAATATTACTATATGCTTGCACCAGTTGGACTTTAAAGAAACATATGCAGAAAAAGCTTCCTTGTTTACTTTCTAAATAATAAAGAATGGTTGAAATACACCAGAAAATAAATAAGGAACAAGATAGTAATACAATATCAAACACACCATATATTGACAAACAAAACCAGTCTAACCGAAATGAACCGCCAACTTCGGAAAATAGAATCGCCACACAACCAAACAACACACAACCAAACAACACAGATCAAACACTAACACAGGAACAAAAATGAAATCTAGAAAATCCAAAGAGAATTATGAACAGGAAAAATATTATAGAACTCGAAAAAATAAACCAGAAAGTACTGGCGAAAGATAGAAGATTAAAAAGATATCAACAAAGGGTAAAACAAAACAGACAAAACAGAACATTCCAAAACAAGGAAAGGAAATTCTATAAACAGGTGGGGGGAGATGAAACGAAAACAATCCTACAACCTGATGCAAGGGAAACTGAACAATTTTGGACTTAAATATGGCAACTAAGAGAACATGATAAAAAAGTCGAATGGATATGCAATATGAATTAGAAGGTCTCGTATATGATTCGAAAGCGGAAATACACATCGAATTACTCAAAACAACACTAAAAAAGATATCAAATTGGAAAACGCCACGCCATGATGGAATGCATGGATTCTGGTTCAAGAAATTCACCTCCATTCACGACAAACTAGAACTAGAAATGAACAGATGCCTGCAAGAAGCACACGTAGCCGAATGGATGACCAAAGGAAAGACCACATTGATCTAGAAGGACGCCTTCAAAGGAACCGCCCTAAACAGCTACAGACCCATAACCTGCCTATCTATGATGTAGAATATATTAACAATACAAAAAAGGGAAAAGATTTACTATTCGCTAACAAGCCGCAGATTAATCCCTGAAGAACAGAAAGGATGCCGCAAACGATCGAAAAGCACTGGAGAGTTACTCTAGATAAATCAGCACATCCTCAACGAGGGCAAAACCAGACGGAAAAATCTAGCTATGGCCTGGGTTGATTACAAAAAGGCATAAGATATAGTTCCGAAAAGCTGGATAATAAGCTGCCTCAGAATGTACAAAATATCAGATGAAGTCGTAAACTTTATCGAGAAAACCATGAAAACCTGGAAAGTGGAACTGACAGCAGGAGGGATAAGCTAAGGTACATGGACGACATCAAACTGTTTGCAAAAAAATCAAAAAGAACTGGAAACTCTAATGCACACAATGAGAATATACAGTTAGGACATAGGGATGGAATTTGGCATCGAAAAATGTGCTATGCTTGTAATGAAAAGGGGCAAAAAACATCTGACTGACAGAATGGAACTGCCAAATCAAGAAAAGATTAGAACACTCGGAGAAAAGGAAACCTACAAATACTTGGGTATCTTGGAGGCTGAAAGACAAAATTAGGAAAGAATATCTCAGAAGAACTAGAAAGCTACTCGAGACATAACTATCAAGCAGAAGCCTTATCAAAGTGTCACGCGATATCCCACTGGGAGGAGGGAGATAAAATTACTACTCCTCGTGTTTGAATTGACAGTATCTAGCCGTCAAAGAGTGACCGTTAAGGAAGAATGTAGGTCACAGAGGAGATATCAACAGGTGTTGGTACTTAGTAACCTCAGGTCGCCGGACACCAAGGGGAAGAAGAGAGAAGCCAAATGATTGGCTGGGACCCCAAAACGGAAGTAGGGACTCCCTCCCCTCAGCGGAAGTAAATAATAAGTAAGTTTTTAGTTTTTGAGCAGGGTTCGTAGCGGGCAGACGAACCATAGCCAGTATTCCAGGTTGAAGACAAAAGTATACCTGAGACACGAAGGACCCCATGTTCTTCAAGCCAGTGTAAAAAAATAGAATAAAGTCTATTAGCCCGTGAAAGAAGAAAGATTCTCCAGTGGAACACCATCGAAAAATAAGATAAGTAACTTTGGGGACATTTCTCCTTTATACCCAAATTTTGTATACCACTCTCTCTCCCTCAACTTGAAGAAAAACAAAAGTCAAGAAAAGACATTTATATTCGTGGACTATCCAATTATTATATGTTTTGACACTTTGAAAGTGTATATAACTGTAGTAAAGGAATCATATATTTTTATGTTACCACATGGTCTATGTTGTTACTTCATGCTTTCTTTTCAGCTTCTATTCGCCTTATGTTATCTTGCTTAGAATTGTCCTATTAATTCCTAAAATATCACACGGGAAACCGGAGTTGCCGACTACTACACTATAATATTATTACGACTAAAACCTATAGGTCCATATTCTTCCATTATCTAGGGGAAAGAAGTTTAGCGGCCTGTTGGATGTGTGATAGTGTGAAATTTGGAACCCCTTGCCAGCGGCGGTCAGTCTAGCCCTAAATTAATCCCTCACGTAATATGCCAGTTCTTATATGCCTCAGAGAAAAACTCTGAACGAGGACTTATTCTATAGGGGATCAAGTGCCAACCTGCCCCGTCTTCACACGTGCAAAAATAAAGTCCCGTTTTGGGATTTTTAGTCAATTTGCCGTCACAGACCTTTTAGGGGGCTCGTCCGGGATTATTATTATAAATAATATTTATTGCTTGTAGTCGTATGACAATTCCTGCCGTCTAAATCTACCCTGGGAGTCCGTAAAAGAAAAAAAAAGGAATATTGTCGAAACAGTCAAATTACCCGTTGATAACTGTTTGGGAAAATTAAAGAAAAATGGACAAAATAGGAAACTTCTTAAAAGAACCCTCCATGGAAAAGTTGGAGAGGCTGAGAAAAAGTGAGATAGTGAAAATTGGCGAGAAGCTAGAATTAAATGTTGAAAATTCTATGAGGAAACATGAACTCGTTAGAAAAATAGTTGAGCACATGGTGGACGAAAATGTGTTCGAGGAAGCAGCATTAGAGGAGCTACCAACGGAAATAATGAGAATCACACCAGAACAAATTGAACTGGAGAAAATTAAAATACAAGCCCAAATGGAGCTAGAGAGAAATAAGATGGAACTGGAGAAAGCAAAAATTCAGCAAGAAACAAGATTGTGAGAAGTCGACTTGGCAATAAGAGGACGCAAAGGAAGCCATGACAGTTTCGAAGTAACGAAGCAAGCGAGGCTAGTCCCAAAATTTGAAGAAACCAACCTGGACGGATACTTCGCACATTTTGAGCGAACTGCGCTAAATCTTGGATGGCCGAAAGAATGCTGGTCGATGCTACTCCAAACTGTGCTGACAGGAAAAGCACAGAGAGTATATGCAACTCTGCCGACAGAAAATTGCGCCGACTATGATTTGGTGAAAGCAGCGGTTCTTAAAAGCTTCGAGTTGGTTCCAGAAGCTTATAGACAAAGGTTTAGAACGCAGAGAAAGAAAGAAAACCAGTTTTATGTGGAATTTCTGCGGGAAAAAGAGAATGCGCTGGATAAGTGGTGTGACTCTAAGAGGATAGACAGAGACGCTGAAAAACTCCGGCAGCTAATATTAGCTGAAGAATTTTTAAACTGTGTGCCAGAAGAAGTCAGGGTTCACCTAAGTGAAAGGAAAACTGACGTGAATTATGAAATGGCCGCACTAGCAGACGAATACATCCTCACACACCGAAAGACGAAGGAAAAAACGTACACGGGAAGCAGAGTGAAATATAAAGCAGAGCTAAGCCCAGAAGGAAGACCCAAGGAAGAAAATAGAAGGACCTTCCAAAGTAGCAGCAGAACAGTGGTCTGCTACAAATGTGGAAAGGCTGGACACATAGCCATAAGGTGTCAGCTTGGAAAAGGTCCTGAAAGAAACCAAACCCAGTCGGGAAAACCTCAAGGAGCTGTAACAACAACTAGAGGGAACCAGTCTTATCGACCTTGGATGAAGAGAGGTGTGATAAGAGGCCCACATGGAGGACCAGTGGAAGTCTTTATTTTACGAGATACCGGAGCATCTCAGTCGTTACTTCTACGAAATAAATTACCTAAAGGGGTAATAGAAGCAACACGTGAGACTGTGATGATAGAGGGTATTGGCGGAAAGAGGGTAAAAATACCGCTATGTAAAATAACCCTTAAGTCCCAGTGGAAAAACGGACCAATTCAAGTTGGTGTGGTAGACAAGCTACCTATGAAAGGAATTTCCCTCACACTGGGAAATGAAGTAAAAACAAAAAAGTGTCACCCGTGTAAGATGGCCAAAATAAGCGCCAAAAATGAAGAAGGAAAAATGGCGAGAATGAACGCCAAACATGGAAAGAAGATGGCGAAGATGAACGCCAAAAATGGAGAAAGCAAGTTGGCGAAAATGAGCGCCAAAAATGAAGAAAAAAAGATGGCGAGAATGAACGCCAAACATGGAGACAAGATGGCGGCTGAGCCACGTGGGCGGCACAAACGACATAGTCGCTCGCAGAGTGAGAAAGTGGAAAGGAAAGAAGTGAACCTTCCACACCTCAATAAACAGAAAGAGAAAAGGACCAGTCGTCAGAGAAAGGATGAAGGTCCAACGAATATTGGGAATAAATTCCCTGAGACTTATCGAGAAGATAAGAGAAAGATGAGAGGACCCTCACAAGTGGCTAAGAAGGAAGAATTTGAAAAGGGCGACGAAGTCCTGCTACTATCCGCAAATAGAGGACCACACTGTGGTGGACGATATATAGGTCCCTACGTAATCTCACAGAGAATAGACAAGAGGACATGTAGAATTGATACCAACGAGGGAAAGAAAAAGACACAAGTGTGTCATGCAAACCAATTAAAGAAATATGTCCGTCAAGAAGGCCCACCTCGAAAAATTAAGAACTAGGAAATGCCGAATAAACTCGAGGAAAAATTAAGCCAGTTGTCTGTTTCAGAGAGAGAGAGGACTTAGAGAAATTAATAAAAAAATACCCAGGTTTATTTCTCTAACGCCCGACGAAGATGTGGTAGTTGAATATCCTTTCATAGTTGTTGAGAGAAAGAAAGAGAGAGAGAAACTAAAGGGAGAGGAATTCTCGTCCCCAATGTTGAAATATGAGAGGGACGAGAAAGAGGTGCGTCAACAAGTGATGAAGAGGGGAAAGAGAGAAAAGAAAAGGAAATTTCTCTCCCCAGAGCTTGATAATTAAGCTTACAAAGTCGTCAAAAATGACGAAAAAAGAAAAGGAATTTACCTCCTTAAGGTTGAAACGTGAGACGGCCAAAAGCCGAGAGAGAAAAAGAAAGAAAGGAAGACAAGATTAAAGAAAAAGAAAGGAAGAGAAAGAGAAAGAAAGAGAAAAGGAATTGTCTTCCTCTATGGTGAAAATTTGGAAGGACAAAAAAAGGAAAGAATTCGTCAAAGCGTGAAGAAGAAAGGGGATAAAAGAAAAGTAAAGTGAAAAAAAAAAAAAAAAAAAGAGAAGAAAAAGAAAAGGAGAGAGAAGAGTGAAATGAATTACCGTTTTTTTATGCTATTCCTGTTATCCCTTTCTTCTCTTAAAGGAGGTGATGTCACGCGATATCCCACTGGGAGGAGGGAGATAAAATTACTACTCCTCGTGTTTGAATTGACAGTATCTAGCCGTCAAAGAGTGACCGTTAAGGAAGAATGTAGGTCACAGAGGAGATATCAACAGGTGTTGGTACTTAGTAACCTCAGGTCGCCGGACACCAAGGGGAAGAAGAGAGAAGCCAAATGATTGGCTGGGACCCCAAAACGGAAGTAGGGACTCCCTCCCCTCAGCGGAAGTAAATAATAAGTAAGTTTTTAGTTTTTGAGCAGGGTTCGTAGCGGGCAGACGAACCATAGCCAGTATTCCAGGTTGAAGACAAAAGTATACCTGAGACACGAAGGACCCCATGTTCTTCAAGCCAGTGTAAAAAAATAGAATAAAGTCTATTAGCCCGTGAAAGAAGAAAGATTCTCCAGTGGAACACCATCGAAAAATAAGATAAGTAACTTTGGGGACATTTCTCCTTTATACCCAAATTTTGTATACCACTCTCTCTCTCCCTCAACTTGAAGAAAAACAAAAGTCAAGAAAAGACATTTATATTCGTGGACTATCCAATTATTATATGTTTTGACACTTTGAAAGTGTATATAACTGTAGTAAAGGAATCATATATTTTTATGTTACCACATGGTCTACGTTGTTACTTCATGCTTTCTTTTCAGCTTCTATTCGCCTTATGTTATCTTGCTTAGAATTGTCCTATTAATTCCTAAAATATCACACGGGAAACTGGAGTTGCCGACTACTACACTATAATATTATTACGACTAAAACCTATAGGTCCATATTCTTCCATTATCTAGGGGAAAGAAGTTTAGCGGCCTGTTGGGTGTGTGATAGTGTGAAATTTGGAACCCCTTGCCAGCGGCGGTCAGTCTGGCCCTAAATTAATCCCTCACGTAATATGCCAGTTCTTATATGCCTCAGAGAAAAACTCTGAACGAGGACTTATTCTATAGGGGATCAAGTGCCAACCTGCCCCGTCTTCACACGTGCGAAAATAAAGTCCCGTTTTGGGATAATAGACAATTTGCCGTCACAAAAGGAATAAATACCTGGACTGTAATACTCGTTAGATATTCGGGACCATTCTTGAAGTGGAGTAAAGAGGAACTTAATCAAATGGACCAAAGAACAAAACCTAATGGTCATGCATAAGGCATTTCATCCCAGAAATGACATTGACAGACTATATGTATCAAGAAAGGAGGGAGGAAGATGACTTGCCAGCATTGAGGACAGTGTTGACGCATCAATACGACTCGAGGGTTACATAGAAAAACACGAAGGAGGACTGATGACAACTATCAGAAATGATACTGATAACACGAAGACTAACAGAACGACACTAACTAGAAAACAAAGATAGGAAAGACAATTCTATGAGCGTTTTAAACGACTAATAAGCAACATTTTACACGAGATAACATGGATGTGGCTAAGAAATGTAAACCATAACAGAGAAGCAGAATCTCTCCTAATAGCAGCATAAAACGACGCCATAAGAAGCATTCATATCAAAGCGAGAATAGATAAGACGCAACAAAATAGCAAATGTAGATTATATGGTAATAGAGACGAAACGATTAATCACATAATAAGCAAATGCAGCAAATTATCACAGAAGGAGTATATGACTAGACACGACTGTGGGGCAAAGTGATTCATTGGGCGATAAGCAAGAAATTTAAATTTGACCATACGATCAAATGGTATATGCACAACCCTACATCTGTCCTGGATAATGACACACATAAACTCCAATGTGACTTTGATATACAAACGGATCATCTAATCTCGGCCAGAAGACCAGACCTAATAATAATAAACAAAAACAAAAAAAGAAAACTTGCAATATTATCGACTTTACTGTCTCGCTGACCACAGAATAAAACTGAAAGAAAGTGTAAAACAGGATAAGTGCCTGGACTTTGCAAGGGAATTGAAAAACTATGAAACATGAAGGTGACGATTATTTCGTGATTGGGACTTTTGTTGCTGTCACCAAAATATTATTAAAGGGACTGAAGGACTTGGAAATAGGAGGACAAGTGGAAACTATCCAAATTACTACATTATTGAGATCGTTAAGAATACTGAGAAGAGTCCTGGAGACTTGCTGTCACTCAATAGCACAGAAAGAGTATAAGACTAGACAATACTGGGTGTTAAAGGTGATCCACTGGGAATTGTGCAAGAAATTTAAATATGACTATACGAACGAATGGTATATGCACAACCCAGTATCTGTCCTGGAGAATGAGATGCATAAACTCCTCTAGGACTTTTGTACATCTCATTCTAATATATTCTATGGCAGAGTTTGCCACCTTTAACGTTGCAAGTTTTTTTTTTTTGTTGATTATTATAAGGTCCGGTCATCTGGCCTAGGTTAGATGATCCGTTTGTATATCAAAGTCCTACAGGAGTTGATATACAAACGGATCATCTAATCTAGGCCAGATGACCGGACCTTATAATAATCAACAAAAAAGAGAACTTGCAACGTTGTGGACTTTGCTGTCTGACCACACAGTAAAGTTGAAAGAAAGGGAAAAGAAGGATAAGTACTTGGACCTTGCTAGCGAATTGAAAACCTGTTGAACTTGAAAGTGACGTTTATACCAATTGTACCTGGTGCACGTGGAACGATCCTCAAACTTCAGCGAAAGACCATCAGCTAACACTGATGTGAAAAACTCTCAAGAAGTGAATAATAATAATAATAATAATAATAATAATAATAATAATAATAATAATATGATGGATTAAATCGATCACAATAAATTAGACAATGTGAGAACCATTTAAAACAACTGCTTGAAAAAGTATTATATCAAAGAAAAAGCGATTGCTAATGTCCAACAAAATAAAAGAGTAGCACTTGAAATAAACGCTGTTCATAATAAAACATAATGTATTAAAACAATCAAGCAATGATTGTATAAAATCTTCAGTAACAGAAAATGAATACAACATATTAGAGAATTATCAACTTCAAATCGAAAATCCGGACTGCACAGAAAATAAAATTAAAATAGACGAAAGGAACCAAAATAATCAGAGAACTCGCTAAAGTGACTAATACTGATATGAAAGACACAAAACTTCTAAAAATGAAAAAAAAATCCTACTGTAGATAAAGGTGGCAAACTCTGCCATAGAAAATCTTCAACTAGACTTTTAACCAAATCTTGCGCATTTAAATAAAATAATATAAGCAAATGATTCAGTAATAACTCTAGTAACCATAGCACAAAAACAAAATATATTTGAGCAACCCAAATGGAAATTAAAGATTAAAAAATAGAAAAATACAGAGAAGAAATATCCATACTTGAGGAAATTAGTAAGGATGTCAAAGTGAAATTTAGGAGAGTAAGAAAAATTGAAAGGAAATGTGAGATAAAATCAACTGATAAAACTTCAAAAATGAAGCTAAAGATTTCGCCAACTGCCCAGCGTATACAAAGATATAAAAAACAAACAAAATTCTTTAGACACAAGATATTTTAAGACGATACAAAATTGGAAAAGAAACAATAAATGTAAAGGAACCCCCCATGATTGAAGAATTGAAATCATTTTGGAGTAATATATGGAGGCATAAGAAATTATATAATAAAAAAAGCAAGGTGGATTGAAAATATAAAAGACACTTTAAAAAATAATGAACCGCGAATAAACGAAAAAAATTCAGTTGAAGATGTGACGGTGCCATTTAAAATATTTATCCCAGAACGGGAGTTTATTTTTCGCACTTTGAAGTCGGGGCAGTCTGGCACTTGATCCCTCGCAAAATAAGTCCCAGTTAAGATTCCTTCTTCGAGCACATGGGAACTGGCAGATAATGTGGGGGTTAATTTGGGCTAGACTGACCGCCGCTGGCAAGGAGTTTCCATTTTCACGTACACCCACCAGACCACTTTGTCTTCCTACCCCAAGGATAATGGAAGATATGGGCCTCTAGGTTTAGATATAATATTATTATTTATCGTAGTCGACAATTCCAATTTCCCGTGTAATATTTTTAAAGGCGAATGGGACATTTAGCGAGAATAAATTGAAGCGAATGAAGCTGAAAAGGAATATGCAAAAGAAGGCAACTCGACAGGCAAACAACACAACGAATAAGTTTCGACACGAGGAGACATTTAGAATATAACAAGGTTTTTAACACATGCGGACACAAACACATATTTAACGTTCCAGCTATATTATCTGAAGACAATATCAAAATACAAATGTCTTTCTTCCTTATTCTTTTCTTTCTTCCTTCTTTAAATTGAGAGAGAGAATATGTAATTGCAATACTTAGGAAGGGTGGAGGGAGAAAACGGTCTTAAGGTTTACTTATCTTTTCGAAGGGTTCCTTCTGAGAGTATTTTCTCTTTTACGGGCTAGCGGGATTTTATACAGCTTGGCATCTGTTATCTTCTTGTCCAAGATTCTTTCCGCTTTTCCCCAGAATTTCGGCGACAGTTTCAATACATCTTATCACGCCGACTGCTGTCCAGAAACCCGGCTCTGCTTCTTCGCCCGGAGTTTTGCATCAGATCCCCGTCCTCTCACGGCGACCTCTGTCCAGAAAACTAAATTCTTCATCCCTATTTCCGCTGACGAAAAGGGTGCTACTTCCGCTTTAGGGTTCTGGCCAATCACTTGGCCTCTTTCTTCTTCCTTCACCCTGTCAGGCGATTCCTTCGGACTACTATATGTCCCTATACCCACTTCTTTATCCATCCGGTCACAGAGTGCAACATGTCTTGGCTTTCATTCTGACCAAGATTTGTTACTTCGGCCGCGAGGAATTGACATACATTCTTTATTCCTCTTTTAACGGTCAGTCTTTGGCGGCCTGTTAATTCAAACATGAAGGGTTAGGGGAAATTTCTTATTTCACACCTCTCAGTGGTAGACCAGGTGACAAAGGGATTATGAATAGACTTAAACGCACCAATAAATGGAAATCACTCGGACTAGGTAAAATAACAAACCTCTAGCTCGACCATAAATCTTCCACACATCAACTAATGACGAAACTTATGTCAGAAATCATTCATCGTCATCATGTCGCACCATCAGCCCGGATATCCCAGACCTTTTCTCGCAACCCTTCTCTATCGTCCATTGTTTTCAGCTGGTCCTCAGGGCTACACCCTGTATCGGCACAAAGCTATTGTATGTAGGTTTTAGCTGGTCGTCCAACCTTTGCTCGTCAATGTAAAGGGGTCCATAGGAGTATATCACTTATGAGCTTGTCCTTACTTCTCCAGCAGTGTCCCGCATGTCTGGTTTGTCTAACTTTGATAGTTTTCATGATCGGTGGTAAGCAGCTGTACAGCTGCTGCTTTGTGGGGTGCTGCCTTCACGATTCGTTCAATATTGCTCACCGAATTCTTCTGTAGTTGCCGTCAAGTTTTTTCTCCATATGTTTAGTTAGCGTTTCATGTAGTGCATCCATACAGCAGTATCGACACGATTGCTACTTGAAAAAAACTGCATTTCATTTTATCGGTCAGGTCTGACTTCTATATGACCGATAGGCTATCGATAGCTGTCCATACCTTTGTGAGTCGCGTGTTGATGTCAGTCTCAGTTGATGAGACACTGCTTCCTTGGTAGGAAAACCTGTCTACTAGTTTCAGCGAACTTCTGTTTTGTGTGGATATGTTACCTTTTTGATTAAAGCACATGTATTCCGTTTTGTGTTCGTTGACATAGGGGCCTATGCCTGCAGCTGCTCGTTCCAGACTATGTAGCAGGGTTTCGGCTTGCGCGGGTGCATTTGCCAAAAGTGCTATATCATCGGCGTAGTCCGCGTCCGTAATTGTTTGTGCAGGGTACCTTCTACTTCTTTCCTTTGTGAGCTTGAAACCGTTTTCTTTCATTTCATCAATAGATGTTCTAAACACGTTGTCTAGACGGATGATAAAGTGGTATGGGGCTAATGTGTCTCCTTGCAGTTCACCTGCAACAATGTCGAAGTAGTCTGTCTCCATTTGGAGAACAGACTTTTACTTTGGTGTTTCTATAGAGCATAATTATGGCTGCGACGGTTTCTTTGGATAGGCCGAAGGTGAGTAGAATTTGCTATATATTTCCTCTGTGTATGGAGTCAAAGGCCTTGGCGAAGTTGACAAATAATATTGTTGCCTCTAGGTTTTTTACACGTACACCTTCAAGAATTCGACGGATAGTAATAATTTGTGACGTTGTGGATCTATTCCTCCGAAAGCCATTTTGGTTCTTCCTAAGTATGTTCTCAATTTTGGGTTCTATGTGGTTGCGTTGTAGAGCATTGTATATCTTGGCCGCCATGGATGTAAGGGTTATACCTCGGTAGTTCTTGGGTAATCCGAGGTCACCATTTTTAGGGAAAAGGATGATGCATTCCTTCGTCCATTTGTCTATTGGGTTTTGATTATATACGGCATTACAGTGTCGGAGCAGGAACCTGAAAAAAATGTCTAATTGGCTCACAGAAGAACTACCAAAAACAGCAACACAACAAATGCAAAGAAAACTACCGACCAATCAGATGTTTTCCCATGACATATAAAATTATAACATTCATTTCAAAGGAGAGAATAGACAAAATCATAGAATATTAGGACATCTTTCTTTAGAATGAAAGGGATGCAAAAAATAATCATATGGCTATAAAATCACTTCTTCATTTACCAGATGATCATGGGAAACAGTCGATCCAAAGAGAAAAATCTTAGTATGGCTTGGATTGACTACAAAAAATCTTGGAGAGTCTCCCTGGCATAACAGTAGAAGTGTTGAACTGCGGCCTCGAAGATAACGAGTTCAAACTCCATTTGCGCTATTACGTTCACTTTATCCTTTGGGGAAAGTATTAACCTCTTTATTCCCCCTGCTATGGGCTACATAGTATTAATTGTGGCTTTAGTATTAAATAACCCACGAAGGTTGACATGCCATTAAACAAAGAAACCAATCCAAACAAAAATATTTTATTTGCATACCGCACGAATGAATTTTCTAAACATTTTTAAGATATTCCGAGAAAAAGATATTCCCGGTAAAAGATATCCCCAGTTATAATAATAGAAGTGCTTGTGGTGTGATGGTTATCGTCGTTGGAAATGGATATAGCGACCCGAGTTCAAATCCTTGACGAGGCTGTCTGCATTTCACGTAACGCTAACAAACGCATTCTGCTATTCTCCTTCTAGCTATGGGGAAATAGAAGAGAAGACTGGTCTGTTTAGGCTTGGTATGGCAACCAATCTCAGAGAAGGAAACTCTGAATACAAGCCAGTTAAACTTTGCTTGTAAATTTACCTTGTGTCACACCCTGCTCGTGCAGAAGGATTGGTATATATAAATAATAATGTTCCTAAAATACAGTATGGAAAGGTGATATACTAACCTCAGATGTATCTCTGAAAAAGCATACGCAAAACTAATAATTTGAAGATTAACAATAAAAATTTCAAGGAGACTCATTTTCTCTTCATTTTTGTATAGCTCTAATATATCTCTCTATAAAACTTAAAAGCCTAAACCAATAGATATAAAACTACTACTAAAAAAAATAAACCACTTATTTCATATGGACAACTTAAAGTTACTTGCAAGCATGATGATCTAAAGAGTCATTTAAGTGCTATAAAAGGCTTCAGTGACGACATAGGGATGCATCTTGGTCTGGACAAAAGTGCAAAAGTCACATTCAAGAAAAGCTCATAAACAGTCTAAAAAAACAAAAATAATAGATTTAGAACGCGTTAAAACCAATAAATATTTAGAAATCAATGAAGTTAATTGTATCAATCAATCAATGAATCTATAAGAAATGAATTCTATAGGAGAATAAGAGCTGTTTTAAGACAAAAATTGAACGCAAAATATAAAGCTGTAGTACGAGGTGCATACGATAAGTTTCCAGACTTTTTTCACAAGGGCATTTAAAATTGTCGTAGACTCTTGGAAATTCATTATGTTATTGCTATACATCTTGAGATGACAGACAAATTTTTATGATTTCATGTTCAAATGAACAGCTACAGCAGCAATTGAATACACCCTACTAAACCCTGATTGTCACAGCTGGTGAATTTCAAAAATGCAATATGACACTTTAGAAGAACAATATGCAAGAAAATTCTGTTTTAAACTTGGAAAATATGCCACAGAAACGTATGAAATGGTACAGACTGCTTTTTGACCATCTTGAATGAATCGGGCATCAGTTTTTGAGTGGCATAAGAGATTCAAGGAAGGCAGGGAGTGTGTGAAGATTGATGAGAGGTGTGGGGGGAGTAAGGAAGTCAGTACATCAGAGTTGATAGGCCAAAGGCTTAGGTTTAGGGTTACTATGTTGAGGTTTTAAGGGAGTTCAGGAAGAGATTCCGTCGGAAAAGGCCAGCACTCTTCAAATCAGGTCAGTGGCATTTCCAGTAGGACAATGCACCAGCCCACAACTCCATCCTTGTCACAGACTATTTGACTAAAATGGGCATCAAGACACTTCCTCAGCCCCCCCCCCTAGTCCAGACCTTACTCCCTGTGACTTTTGCTTATTCCCTAAGCTCAGAGACTGTCGTTATGAGACAATTGAGGAGATGAAAGAGGCTGTGACGAAGGTCATTGATACGCTCACATAAGAGGACATCCATAGGGCCTTACAGAATTTGATGGAACGGTACAACAAGTGCATTGCAGCCGGGGGAGATTATTTCGAAGGGGGGTAGAGTTTCATGTGTGTACTATCAATAAAAGTGCCCATACGAAAAAAGTTTGGAAACTTATCGTATGGACCTCATAATTAACTCGTGGCAATACCAATAGTGACATACAGTTTTAATCTAATGCACTGGAAGTTAGCTGCAACAAAAAATGAATACTAAAGTTAGAAAACTAATGAGATAGCATGACTCAGCTCTTCTGTGCACCTGATCGTTAACTGCATTGTGTGGCCCCCACGCTATATTTATTGCACAGAATCCAAAAGGGTATCACAAAATGCGAAAAAAAAAAGAGAAGTCAAACTAAAGATTTAAAGAAGTGAACACGCTCACAAATGGAGAGTGGTGTGTCACCTTGGACCTTACTTTGGCTCTGTTTCCAACCCCATGCGTCCGGCACACATTTTTTCTTTGCAAGATCCTTGCAAATCACCCTAACTCTAGTGATGTCAGCAAACACTGAGCGCATTTCTGACTCTGGTCACTATCTTTCAACAAATAATCCCGGTAGATTCCTCTGGCCAACTGCTTTTTGTATCTCTTACTACACTTGTATATATGCAGGAGTGAATATTTCCTACTTCCGGGTTTTGGGACACCCATAAACTGGACGCAACAATATGACCAGATTTTTAGCCAACAGGACACCCTAAAAATGGTGATAATAGAATTGAATTCTTTTAAATTGCTGTTCAGCTCTATTTAATCATCTGCTCTTAGACTGGGAGAAGTGGATGAGTAGTTTACGCACAAAATACTTACAGCTACACACACTCAATACAACCACGCAGATATGTCCAGGATATACACATTTATATACAAACATATATACATACAATGATCAACTCACAACTACACACACATGTAGACTTACGCATGTACACACATACATATATTCATACATGAAACCACACCTAGTGTCTATCGTGATGTGCATATACGCATACGTATTCACATACTTGTGTCTTACACCATATATACTAATACACCAAAGGTCCAAATTGACTGCCACTGAATACACCACTTAAGAGCAGGTATCAACTGTCTTAACCCGAGAGAAAATTGTGGAAAGGGATTAATCCAAGTAGAATTAGTCTACAAAACAACTACGATAAGATTACAGAAATACTTAAACATTACAACAGATTGGACGCCACTGTTAGTAAACACACACGAGAAGCACAAGAAAAAATATTCAATTAGTAAAGAAAGAAATAGATTTACTTGTCAACTCGACCTCACACCGAAAGAAATAGACATGAAAGATAAAGCAATAGAGGCAGCAAAAACATAAAGAAAGAAGCAAAAAAATGAACTAAATCAATTAAAAACATCTAGAAACAAAAAAATCTCAATGAATGAGTTGCACAAAGAATTATAAATACTTATATAGATGTAGTAAAGACTAATCGATTGCTAAAGGTGCTGGAGTGAAGACAAGATACAGAGGGGTTTATAATAGCAGCAGAGGACCATAGCCTACTAATTATGAAACTATTATAAAAATTTGTCAAATGTAATATACAGATTTTACGAACAAAAAGCTGAATCAATTGACCACTTAGTGCCTGGTTGTTCAATCTTAACACCATTAGAATATAAAGAAAAGCTTGATAAAATAGGACATTATATTCACTGGAAAGTATGCAAATACTATAGAATAATGGATTTTGAAAAATCTTCTCTGACGAGACCAATAATAGAAGCAAAGGAACAACTATTCTCTGGGATTTTAACGGTAATACACCGGATATAGTTGTTAAAGACCATAAAAGAAAAGAACATGCCTTCTGATTGATATGCCAGAGCTAATAGATAACCTATCAGTCAAAGAATATTATAAAATAGATTATTACAAAGACCTAGAATTAAAAATTGAAAAAAAGTGTAGCGTGTAGCACCTTAAATCTACCACCATTCCAGAAATTATGGAAACCTAGGTTAGGATTAAGAAAGGGACAGATAAACAGATTAACAAGATACCCAATAGTCCCTGCCGATATGGAATACAAAAAAAAAACAAAAACTTGTGCCTTATGAAACTGCTCATCTCCTTCGGAGAATATAACAAGTGTGACTAAAAAATACCACCCAAAAGAAGAGGCAAAAGTAAAAATGCATAAACTCTATATAATAACCTTCTTCCCTCACCGGTGAAGGATTGTAACTCACCGAAAATAAAACTGAAAATTAAATAATGATTTGTTTGCACACAGTTTGACAGTACCAACTATTCCTAATCAATACAAATAATCTGTACATAGTTATATGCTTTCAAACATTATTATTTGATAAAAGTAATTTGTTTGCACACAGTTTTATGGTTTCAAGTATTCCAATCTAGTACATTAAACAGATCAGTCTGACTCATAAGAGAAACCATGACATGTTCTACCACAAGGAGCAAGACTGAATCTGGAATTAATAGCAATGATAAGTTACTGAATGCTCCTCAAATCTCCGGAACTGGAAGTTTATTACCAGATAAAGTTTTATTCATCGCAAGGACACGCATGCACGCGTGTGTGAGTGAGGCAAATACAAAAATAACTAAGGATACATTCAAAGCGAAAGGAATCATTGTCGGAACATATTCATATACATAGGCTTATAAGGCAATATCTATATAAATATATTTATTTTCATCTATATATATTTATGTACATATTTATATCCATAGGTTTATACAACAATACGAAAAATTAAACTGATGTTTAAACAGATAACTTTATCAGAAATTCAGGGACCCAAACACGAATACAGATACTCAAAATCTCTAAAGCACACACACACACACACACACACACACACACTAAAAAATGTATTCATTCAAACACATACACAACGTTTCTGACACACACACAAATCCTAAAAAAATCCGTCACACAAACACGCGCAAATATTATTTCTCTTTTTCTCTCTCTCTCTCTCCCTCCCTCTCTCTCTCTCTCTCTCTCTCTCACACACACACACAGACACACACACACACACATCACATACACACACAGAAGGGCCATCAAAGTTTTATACATCAAACTTCCTGCGTTTTGCAAATATTTCAAATAGCCCGATGAGTTTGCCTTCTCAATTTTCTTGATCGATTATGAAAGAATATTATAAAAGGATATTTTTTCATTTAACAATTTAATTCAAATAAAAGAAATAATTCTCCAAAATTTTAGCATTCAGAAAGCCAAAATATTTGTAAATGCCTTTTTATGTTGATGCAAAAAAATTTATTTCCTGTTTTTAACTCTCAAAACCAAAAGCGATTAGAAGGAATTTGTTTGTTCAAATACTCATGAACAGTACTGTATATATCTTGAATTTTCTTCTTCAATTTAACTATGTCCATCAAAGAAACTGTATTCATTCTTGCAGGAAAACTGAAATATAAGTCAAGAGGAAGAAAAGTTTAAAAAATTGTCTCGAAAACAATTATCTTTTTCGATCAATGTCGGAGAAAACTCTATTAGGGCAAATAAACAAGCTACTAATTTGGCCTGTGCCGTATAGATTGGCGTGTTATAAGTGCCAACTCGATACACTAAAAATAGAAGAGAAATTAAATCTATTTAAACCGAAGAAATGTATAGCCATGGCTGTTCTGATGAGACGTTAGTCGTGCCAGAAAAGATTCATTATTTCAAAATATTCAAGTGGCTCACTTGTCTTGTCTTCGCATTCTATAAATTGTTTCGGTTCATTTTCTGACATTGTTCTGAAAGAATCAAACACAATCCTGAGATAAATTGCTTACATTCCTGCCAATAATTAATCCCGCTGCACTATTTTTGGGTCGGTTCATATGTCCGATGTAATTAGTCTTGTAATGTTTGTGAGAGAAACGATAATTGTTCTATCGTTTATCGATACATTTTCGTATATTGTTTCAAATCAGGGATATTTTTTAATTCTTCAAACAACTTAGTGTAATCATTGTGTATTTTTAACTAGAGCCAATGGTCTGTGTTCAAGGGCAGATGAAACGTGTAATACAGAATGCTTAAAAAAATTTGATATCATTTCATATGTACCGAGTGTTTCAGAAATATTGATATAATTTCGTAATTTTGTAGTTTGACCGATTCTCGATTAAATGATCTCAAATTTTAACAGCATGAGTTGAAACAAATAAAAATACTATGTTTTAATGTTTAAACGTCCTTACTTTTCTATATTTGAAAAGAAAAAATATAATTATCAGTATCAGATAAAAATGCTTGAAACCACACAACTGTGTATAAATTATTTGCATCAGATTGGAATACTTTATATCATGTAACTGAGTGGAAAAAATGATTATAGAGAAATGTATTGATATACAATTAAAGAAATAAATCAAACCAAAAAAGAGATTTGATTGTGGATTTGGATACAGGCATAATGAAAGTTATATTCAAGTCCATAAAGAAAGTTTCACAACGCCACTTACATTATCCGACGGACAGACAAAGACCACAAAAGATTAGCAACAGTGTTATTGCACGGTCCTAGTACGAAGTTGAATACATCTTAAATTCAGTAGCCTTCTCCAAAGGTTAGTGAACTTAGAAAACCTTATTGTTTTCTAATTTCCATAATTGAAGGATCTCCAAATAAAAATTGTTATTTTAGAAAGTCCTGAATGACATCATTTGTTTGAAGTAAAGTTTTAAACTATTCTGGATTATATTATTATATTGACTCTTAAAACACTAATACCGTGAATAAGTATGAAATGTTTACCTTTTCAAAATGGTTGCAGGATACAGTTTTATACGGTCTCTAATTGTATATCCTAATGGTTAAAGTGACTTCGACACAAAATAACCCAGTAACGGTGGACATGCCGTAAAACCAACCAACCAATCAAAAGATGGTTATGGCAGCTGGAATCAACGAACATTTTTCACATTTAGTTACATACTATCATTAACACAGATCCTTTAATACTCTTGAGCCACTTATCATTGGGTCCTGGTAGAAAATGGAAAATGTTATTACAGCACTTGAAAAGCATCAATAAATAGATGATTATGAATAAAATATAAAACTTCATTTGATACAATTGTAGAAATGGGAATTTTGTGGTCGGAATGTGTATCTCTAGATGGCGGCACAAATATCAGTCTCTTCGATTTTAAGGGTTAAATTTTATACAACAAAACATACAAACGACTGATAGCATTTCGCAGCTTTTCTTGTACTTTCTATTGTGTAGTTTGTTTATGTATTTATCACCGATACTTTCTCTAGAGTAATACTTATAAAGCCCTTAAAAGTACTGCTCAAATAGAGCTTAATAGACAGAAAATCCATTTTTTCATAAAATTGCGGGAATAATCAAGGGCTTGAAGAAGTGGAAAATTCGAATTAATTTACTCGTTTGGCATTTCTTTCAAATAGCAACATGTTTTGGCCTTTTCAATCTCCTTAATCGATTCGAAACATAGAGATATTGGCCAGTGTTGTTACTCGCGTATTCTTTCATCGTAGAATATTTCAACCATCAAACAAGTGGAAATTAAAAAATAAATTAAAAAAGAATATCTCAGAAGAACAAGAAAACTACTCGAGACAAATCTATATAGCAGGAACCTTATCAAAGGGATGAATACCTGGGCTGTCCTCCTCGCAAGATACTCAGGAGCATTCTTGAAGTAAAGGAATAGGTGAACTAGAGGAACAGTTGACCTAATACATAGTAATCTCATGAAGGACACCAAAACTAGGAGGGAATATGTTGCCTATGATATGGCCGCGCAAAAATGAGCGATAGATGGTTCGAAAATATAGAAAATATCAGACAACGTTATAAGATTCATCACAGAAGCCATGAAAAACTGGAAAGTAGAATTTATAGCTGGTGGAAAAACTTTAGCAGAGGTGAAAAGCCACAGGCATCTTCCAGGGAGACTCCTTCACGCTACTAATATTTGTAATAGTTATGATGCCACTTAATAACATATTTAGGAAATGTCCAGTGGCCAACAAATGTAGAAAATCAAAAGAAAATTTTTGTTACTTGAAGTACATGGATGATATCAAGTCATTTGCAAGAAATGAAAAAGAACTTGGGACTTTAATTCAAACAATAAGAATATACAACCAGGAATGGAATTTGGTATTGAAAAATGTACAATGTTAATGATGAAAAGAGGGAAAAGACAAACAATGAATAGAACTGGCTAACCAGGAAAGAATCAGAAAGCCTAGAGAGAAAGAAAATTACATTTACTTGAGAATACAGGAAGCGGACATAATCAGAAATGCATTAAAAAGATAAGAAAAGAGTATGTCAGAAAAAGAGGAAAAACTTCTGAAAACTAAGCTCTGAAGCAGAAATCTTATCAACGAAATAAACAGCTGGGCAGTTGATTTCTTGCAAATAGCTTGTACGGTTCTTAAAAATGACAAGGGAAGAACTTAGACCAATGAACAAAGAAATTGATAACTATGTATCTGGCCTTACATCTGAGAGATGACATAGACAGACTATATGTATAAAAAGAAGAAGACTCGCCAGCATTGAAGAAAACGTTGATGCATCAATACAAAGAATTCATTAAAAAGAGCAAAGAAAGTCTAATCAAAGCATTCAGTAAAAGTATTGGCTACATAAGAACAAAAAGAAAAAGAACAATACTTAGGAAACAGAAATGGGAAGAAAAACAGCTGTACGGATATTTCAAGTGAAAATAAATCCCACATGAGAAGACCGGGACATTGCTCCGAAAGGGAACCCTTAAGATAGAAACTGAATCTCTTTTGACAGCAGTACAAAACAATGCCATAAGAACTACTTATATTAAAGCGTAAATCGATAATACTCAGTGGAATAACAAATGTAGATTATGTGAAGAAAAAGATAGAACGATAACTCACATAATCAGCAGAAGAAGCAAACTAGCACAAAAGGAGTGCAAGACCAGGCATGAATGGATGGGGAAATGTGATCCACTGGAAATTAGGCAAAAAATTGAAATATGACCATACAACCGAGTGGTATACAAACCAGAATCACTCCTCAAAGATTTCTCAGGGGTTTTTTTTTTATATAAACTTAGTCCCAGCCATAAGATCAAATTTACCAAAATAAAAAGAGAAAGAGTTTTTGTCTTGAAGTTTCAGCCGTTTCGTCTGCCTGCAGAGTGAAAATAAAAGAAAGTGAAAGGATAGGCAAATGCTGAGATCTTGCCGAAGAACTGAAAAAGATGAGAAATATGAAGGTTAAGGTAATACCACTTGTAGTTGATGCGTTCAGAATTGTCCCCAGGAGTCTGGAGAATGGACTAGATAAATTGGAAAATGCTAGGAGAATCGAAAACAGCCATACTACAGCATTGCTGTGATTGGCTGAGAAGAATACTGGTGACTTGCGGAGAATTGCTGTCTATAAATGAAAGAACTCCAACTAATACCAATATGAAAAACTCGTAAGGAATGAAATAGTAATGTAGTCACGTGACTTACTTTAAAACTTTATAAAAGAGCAGAAAAACTGACAGGAATTCCTCCATTCAGAAGACAGACGAAAAAGAAAATGGCCGGAAGATTGGGATGGAAAGGCGCATGGACTGCTGTATTATCTGTGAATAGTTCGAGAGAAAAGGTAAATCTAAACGTAGTATTTTCTCTATCCGTAATATTCATAAAATATTTTCTTTGGCTTTGTCTCTGAATGTAAACGGATAGTGGTAATGAATTTAGTAGAATACGAGAATATTATAAAGTTGTAAAAAGAGTGGGAAAAATGCTCAAGTATGTAGAGAAAAATGAAATAACCTTCCTTATCAAGTTAGTAAACTTTTAATCAAAGCCACTTATCAGTAACAGGAACGCATATATTATATCCTTAAAGAGCAGAGCCAAAAATCACAATACAAGAATGTCCCAAAAGAGTTCAGGGTTTCAAGAACAAAATAATAGTTATAGGCAAATATAACATGCAGACTAATATAAAAAGTGTCTAATTCGAACTTTAACGAAGTCAAAACTTAAGAAATCGACACCGAAAGAGTTTTTTGTTACCTACTTAAGAGTTCTCTTACTTTAAGGGTAATTGATCACATCTGTGACAGGTGTGCAGATAATAAACAATCTCTGGGTCTTGTATAGCCCAAATATATTTTCCATGAAAAAATGCAAAACCTAAACCTACTTCAATGTAAGACCCAGACAATAGGTTTGGGTGTCATGATCGGTAGGTGTTTCCTTGATAGTTAACTTGGGTGACCTTGCCCGCATCCTGCTAATGTTGGTGGTTCTTTTTTCAGGTACACAAACGACGAAGTTAACAACCACTCGAATCAGAAACACCCCAGGAAAAACTTGACTTGGGAGGATAAGTTTGTTCTTTGGAGCAATTCCATACAAAGAGAGTATAGAAAAGGATGATAGAAATCTTGGAAAAATTCGCTAAATTTGAGACAACAACCCAAATACTTGCTGACCAAGCTAGGATGATAATAAAGAAAGGCTGGTTTTCTGACCTTGAAATATTAGGAATACTCCAATTAATAAATAGGGAATCCAGTCAACAAGTTCGAAATACAAGAATCGAGATTATAAATACTGAAAAGCAAGAACACTCTAACCGAATTGAAACGCATATTCCTGGAAAAAATAGACATACATGAATCGATGACCAAAGGAAAGACCACCCTGATCGAAAAGACCCCAAAAAAGAAACCACCTCCAACAACTACAAATCCATAACGTAGCTACTGATGATGTGGAAAATACTTACGGCACAATTAAGGGAGGAAATTTACTATTTGCTGATAAACTGTTCCCCGGAGAACAGAAAGGATGCTGCAAGGGAAAAGGGGAACAAAAGATCTATTATACAATGATCAACATATCCTCAAGGAGAGTAAAACGAGACAGAAAAATGTAACTATAGTATGGATTGGTTACAAAAAAGTATTTGATATGGTCCTGCTAAGCCGGATAATAGACTCTCTAAATGGACAATGGTGAAGTGATAAAATTAATCGATGAAACCATAAACAACCTGGAGAGTAAAACTAACAGCAGGAGGAAATTGTTTAGCTGAGGTAAAAATCCAGAGATATATATTTGTGATAGCGATGACACTATTCAATCGCATACTTAGGAAATGCACAGCCGGATACAAACTTCATAAATCGCAAGAAAAGATTAATCACCTAATGTAAATGGATGAACGAAGAGTGTTTGAAGAAAATGAAAAAAAGAATTGGAAACCTTAATACAGGCTGTGAGGATATACAGTGAAGATATAGGGATGGAATTTGGCATGAAAAAATGTGCCATGCTAATAATCAGAAACGGTAAACGGCAAATGACGGGAAGAATAGAACTAACAAATCAAGAAAAAAATCAGAACGCTCGGAAAAAAGAAATATTTCAAGAACTTTAGAATATTGGAAGCGGACACCATCAGACAAGAAGAGATGAAAGAAAAAAGAGTATCTCAGGAGAACAAGAAAATTTCTCAAAATCTAGCTAAATAGCAGAACTCTCATCAACGGGACAAACACTTGGGTGTCCTGTCCCCCTTGTAAGAAACTTATTATAGTGACCAGAAACAACACAAATAACACAAGGATCAACCGAACAAAAATAAGTAGAAAATAAAAATGGGTGGAAAATTAATTGAATGGATATTTCAAGAGGCAAACAAATGAAATTTGATTTGGACTAAGAAAGGGGGACCTTAAGAGAGAAACTGAATCTTTTTCAATAGGAACACAAAAACGCCATAAAGACACACTACGTTTCAGCAAAAATAGACAAAACGTAACAAAATAGCAAGTGTGGTGATAGAAATGAAATGATCATTCATATAACAAGCGAATGCAACAAATTAGCGCAAAAAGAATATAAGACTAGATATGACTGGTTGGGGAAAGTAATCTAATGGGAATAGTGCAAGATATTGATATTAGACCATGCGAACCAGTTAAATATGCACAATCTGGAATCTGTACTAGAAAATGAAATGCACAGACTTCCCTGGGATTTTGAGATACAATCGCTTCACTTAATCTCGGCCAAACGACCAGATATACTGATTGTCAACAAAAATAAGGAGAACCTGCCGAATAGTAGACTTTAGTGTTCCGGCAGACCACAGAATAAAATCAAAAGAAGGTGAAAAGAGGGATAAATATCAGAGCTGAAGTAGCCCTGGAACATGAAGGTGTTACCAATTGTACCTTGTGCACTTGGAACGATCCCCAAAAGATCGGTAAACAGACCGGAAACTTTGAAATCAGAGGACAAGTAGAGACTATCCAGACTAGACTACAGATCGGCCGGAATACTGAAAAGAATCCTAGAGACTTGAGGAGACTTGCCTTCACTTAAACTCCAGTGAAAACCCATCAGCCAAAAGCTGATGTGAAAACCACTAAAAGAAGTAAAATGATTAGTGAGGACGGTCAAAACTACATCATTAAGACCTGCCAAAATACTGAGAAGAGTCCTAGAGGCCTGAGGTGATTTGCTGTCATTCAGACTCCAGTGAAAGACTAACAACGAAAGCTGGTGGAAATAACTTACAAGGAGTATAATAATAATAATAATAATAATAATAATAATTCGATAATGAGAAAATCAGGAGGAAAAAAACAAATAAAAAAAAATTAGAATGGAATTTTCTCGAAAATCACATGTCTTTTAATTCTTCGAAAATATATATAAAAAATCCTTTTGCTTAATAGTTAATAAGCGCGAATCAACTCCACCTAATATGTCTGGACTGAGGCTCGGAAGCAAATCAGGTTAGTAATGTGTCTTTCCTTTTAAAGAACATTAATTTTTCGTTTACTTGTAAAATCTTTTGATGAATTATTGTGATTTTAAATGAAGAGTCCTACTAATTGGCTAAATTATTTACTGCTAACCAATTATGAAACTCACGAAAGATTTGTTTAAATTTGTTGCTAAACTCAGTCATTTAACGCTGTAGTTTGCGTCTCTTAGAATTAGATAGTTATACCGGAAAACCTAAAATTTGATCAGGTCACTAGGTTGTGATCAAAAAATGTAATATATATACCACCCATAATTGAAATGTCCAATCAAAATATTACACAACGTGGGGCCCAGGCAACCGGCTCGGGTGTCATCATCGGTAGGTGGTCTCCTGATAGCCAACATGGGAGACCTGATCGTCACCCTGCGAATGTTGACTGCTATTTTTTCAGGTACATGAATGATGACGAAAAGAATCACAACGTTCAGGGAACTAAACGCAAAACATGGACTAGGGAAGACAATCAACTTGCTCTACACTGCTATTTTAGGAGCAACCCTTCACGAAGAGGATATAGGAAAAGAATGATAGAGATATGACAAGAATGTTATGACCAAGTTAGAACAATAATAAAGATCAATAATAAAGAAGGGTTGGTTTTCTGAACTTGAAATACTAGACATACATCAGAAAACAAATTCACAGGATAAAAATTCAGTACCAGACACATCAAGGGTTGTCAAACAAAATCAATCAAACAGAAATGAACAACCATCTTTCAGAAACGAAAACGCCACACTACCAAACAACGCACAACCAAGCAACCAAAAAGAAACATTATCACAAGAACAAAAGATAGATCTAGAAAATGTAAAGAGAATGATGAACAGTGGAAAGACTACCTTACCATCATTAAGAAACATTGAATGGAAAATACTAAAGATAGAAATGAATAAAATAAACAAAGTACTACCTTACATATAAACGAATAATATAACCGAATTGAATGAATTAATCTATGCAGGGGCGAAACTAGTTTGTGAGAATATTGGGATCCCCTCAGAAAGCGCGAAGAAAAAGTAAAAACCAGGATGGGAAATTCGACTGGAAACGCAGATAAAAAGTCTTTAAAAAAAAGGCCCAAATGATAAAACAGAAAAAGAAAAACGCTGTAATATGTTGGAACGGAAAGGAAAAGGCAACGAGGGAAAAAAATAAGTCAACTGAGGAAATAAGCCAGAAAGTAATGGCGAAATAAAGAAGATTGAAGAGATAACGACAAAGGGTAAAATAATACAGACAAAAAAAGACTTTCCAAAACAACGAAAGAAAATTTTATCAACAACTGGAAGGAGATGACACGAAAACATATTAACAACCAGATGCAAGAGAAACCGAACGATTTTGTACTAAAATATGGCAACCAAAGAAACATAACGAAAAGACTGAATGGATAAACAATATGACAAGAGAACTGGAAGGACTCAAAGAAGGCCCGAAAGCGGAAATACACACCGATTCACTCAAAACGACATTAAAAAAAATATCCAACAGGAAAATGCCAGGACATGATGGAATACATGGTTTCTGGTTCAAGAAATTCATCTCCATTTTCGATACCCAAGCACTTGAAATGAACAGATGCTTACAAGAATAAAAGTACACGTCTGGATGACCGAAGGAAAGACCACATTGATCCAAAAGGACCCAAGTAAAGGAACCGCTCCAAACAATTATAGACCCATAACTTGCCTACCAATGATATGGAAAACATTAACAGCATAAAAACGGGAAGAGATTTACCACTCGCTAACAAAACGTGGATTGTTCCCTGACGAACAGAAAGGATGCTGCAAAAGATCCAGAGGCACAGCAGAGTTACTTCACATAGATCAACACATCCTAAATGAGAGCAAGACCAGACGGAAAAATCTAGCTATGGCCTAGACTGACTACAAAAAGGCATATCATATGGTTACACAAAGATGGATAATCAACTGCCTGAAAATGTACAAAATATCTCATGAAGTCATAAACTTTATCCAGAAAACCAAGAAAACCTGAAGAGTGGAGCTGACAGCAGGAGGAAGAAGCTTAGCTGAAGCAAAGATCCAAAGACGTATTTTTCAAGGAGATGAACTATCACCCTTACTATTTGTAATTGCCATGATGCCACTTAACCACATGCTCAAAAAATGCACAGCCGGATACAAACTTAGTAGATCGCAAGAAAGTACATGGACATGGATGATATCAAACTATTTGCAAAAAATGAAAAAGAACAGGAAACTCTAATACATGCAGTCAGAATATACAATCAGAACGTAGGAATGGAATTCGGCATAGAAAAATGTGCAATGCTTGTAATGAAATGTGGCAAACGACATAAATCTGACGGAATGGAACAACCTAATAAAGACAAAATTAGAACGCTAGGAGAAAACCAAACCTTACAAATACTTAGGTATCTTGGAGACTGACACCATCAAACAAGTAGAAATGAAAGACAGAATTCAAAATGAATATTGCAGGACATTCGGGACCCTTCCTCAAGTGGACCAGAGATGAACTTAAACAAATGGACCAAAGAACAAGAAAACTAATCCCTATGCATAAGGCAGTACATCCCAGAGATGACGTTGACTGACTCTATGTATCAAGAAAAGAGGGAGGAAGAGGACTTGCCAGCATCGAAGATAGCGTTGACGCATCGATACAACGATTTGAAGACTACATTGGAAAACACGAACGAGGACTATTTACAGCCACTAGAAACGATACGGACAACACGATGAACAACAGAAAGACAACAACTAGGAAACAAAAATGGAAGAAAAACAACTATATGGGCTTTTTAAAAGACTAATAAACAATATCTCACACCAGAAAAACTGGACCTGGCAAAGAAAAGGGAACCTTAAGAGAGAAAAAGAGTCTCTTCAAATAGCAGCATAAAACAACGCCATAAGAACCAAATATATCAAAACGAGAATAGATAAGACGTAACAAAATAGCAAATGTCGGTTATGCAGTGACAGAGATGAAACCATCAATCACATAATAAGAGAATGTAGCACATTGGCACAGAAGGAGTATAAGACTAGACATGACTGGGTTTGCACGGTGATGCACTGGGAGATGTGCAAGAAATTTAAATTTGACCGTACCAACAAATGGTATATGCACGACCTAGCACCTGTCCTAGAAAATGATACTCAAAAACTCCTATGGGACTTTGACATACAGAAGGATCACCTAATCTCGGCCAGAAGATCTGACCTTATAATAATCAACAAAAAAAAAAAAAAGTGAATTTGTAAAATTGTTGACTTTGCTGTCCCGGCTAACCACAGAATAAAACTGAAAGAATGTAAAAAGAAGGATCAGTACCTCGACCTTGTAGGGGAATTGAAAAAAACTATGGAACATGAAAGTTACAATTATACCAATTGTGATTGGTGCTTTGGGCACAGTAACTAAAGGATTACTAAAGGGACTGGGGGCGTTGGAAGTGGATGGACGAGTGGAGACCATCCAAACAACAACATTATTGAGAACGGCCAGAATCCTGAGACGAGTCCTGGATACTTGAGGAGATTTGCTGTCGCTCAAACTTTAGTAAACTACAAAATCACGACAAAATTAGAATGCTCAGAGAAAACGAAACCTACAAATACTTGGGTAACTTGGAGGCTGGCACCATCAAACAAGTGGAAAATAAATGACAAGATTCGAAAAGAATATGTCAGGAGAACTAGAAAACTACTCGAGACAAAACTCAATAGCAGAGACATCATCAACGGAATAAATACTTGGGATGTTCCCCTCGTTAGATATTCGGGACCCTTTCTCAAGTGGACCAGAGATGAACTTAAACAAATGGATAAAATAATAAGAAAACTAATGACCATTCATAAAGCATTACGTCCCCGAGACGACGTTGACAGACTATATGTATCAAGAAAAAGAAGGAAGAAGAGGTTCTTGCTAGCATCGAAGACAGCGTTGACGCATCGATACAACCGCTCGAAGACTACATAGAAAAACACGAACGAGGACTTATTACAGCCATCAGAAACGATACGGACAATACGATAGACGATAGAAGAACAACAACTAGGAAACAAAAATGGGAGGAAAAACAACTCTATGGCCGCTTTAAACGACTAATAAACAACATATCACACGACAAAACCTGGACCTGGCTAAGAAAAGGAAACCTTACGAGAGAAATGGAATCTCTTCTAATAGCAGGACAGGACAATGCGATAAGGACCAATCATACTAAAGCGAGAATAGATAAGACTCAACAAAACAGTAAATGTAGGCTATGCGGTGACAGAGACGAAGCGATCAATCACATAATAAGCGAATGCAGCAAATTAGCGCAGAAGGAGTATAAGGCGAGATGCGACTGGTTCGGCAAGGTGAACCACTGGGAAATGTGCAAGAAATTCAAATTTGACCATACTAACAAATGGTATATGCACAACCCAGCACCTGTCCTAGAAAATAACACGCATAAACTCCAATGGGACTTTAACATAGAAACGGATCACCTAATCCCGGCCAGAAGACCAGACCTAATAATAATCAACAAAAAAAAAAAATGTGAAAAGAAGGATAAGTACTTCGACCTTGCTAGAGAATTGAAAAAGCTGTGGAACAGGAAAGTAACGATTGTGCCAATTGCGATTGGTGCTTTAGGCACAATAACTAAAGGAATATTAAAAGGCCTGGTGGACTTGGAAGTTGGCGGAAGGGTGGAGACTATCCAAATGACAGCATTGCTGAGAACAGCGAGAATCCTGAGACGAATCCCGGAGACATGTGGAGACTTGCTGTCACTCAAACTCCAGTGAAAAACCATCAGCTAACACTGATGTGAAAATCTCTAAAGGAGTAAATAATAATAATTATAATGATATGAGCTTGATTATGATACAAATTCTCGTTGGTAAATGTGGAACGGTCCCCAAATGTTTAGAAAAATAAAAGACTGGAAGAACTGGAAATCAGAGGAAGAATCTTGACGATCCATCGTTAAAATCGCTTAGAATATCACGAAGATTCCAGGAACCCTGAGAAGACTTGTCACACACACTCGAATGAAGGACTACCGGCTGATCCTGGTGTGAGATACTAAAGGAGTAAAACAACAACAACAACAGCAAAAATTATAATAATAATGATAATCGATACGCTAAACTTTAAATACTTCATACATAGAAGTCATAACGTGTTGTCTATATTGCAAATAATTTCAAATATGTCAAAAAGGATACATAAAATTATTTAAGAATTCTTGCTTTTATCTGAACACAGAACGATTTACGCCCAAAATTGCATTTTTTTTCTTAAAATCTATTTTCACCTTTACAAAAATTTGCAACTCATGTTTAAACTATTATATTAACAAATATTACTTTTACACTCTCCTGAAATTGAATTAAACTTCAATTTATTAAAATTTGATTCAAATAGTAACAGAAAATGCGAAAAAAAGGCACAAAGAAAATCGTGTTCCCGACTATAAGAGGAGTAAATTTAAATGAAAACATGACATATCTTAAATGACGTCATTAATACGCAACATGCACAAATTGACTTAGATGTAAAATGAATATGTAACGTGAATAGTAATCTTGACTGAAGGAATATACATACGCACACACACACACACACACACACACACACACACACACATATATATATATATATATCGTTAGTTAATTCAAATATAGCCTCATAAATACACACACAAATGTATAGATGTGTGTGTGTGTGTGTGTGTGTGTGTGTGTACCCGCATGTTAAGTTCATATGTCCTAATTTGATATCATATATGCCTCAACAGAACTTACTGTATTTTCGATTCTCTTATTTGTATAAACAGAATTGTCTTATTGGAATTGATATATTTAGTGTCAATTCCGACTAATTGCTGTTTAGAATTTGATATATGTGCAATTCAATGAATAATCACATGGAGACCTGCGCAATGCTACCCTTTACTTTTTTGTCTCCCATCACAACGCTCTCCAATTACAATGCATGAGTAATAATGACGCTCAATTAAGGCGGGATTATGGGGAATTTACTATGCTCATGTCGTTCATGAAAGAAAAATTGGTATCAGTTAAGTCATCACTTTCCATTTTGTCATTATAACGTAATTTACCTAATAAGTTTTTTATATAAGTTTCATACTTAATACGATGATAAATAAATAAAATATTTATACATTTTTGTGAAAGATGCGGAAATTAGATATCGAATCCCAGGGTCGTTTTAATAAAGCACATAGGTAGATACAGAAGATAGATAGATAGATAGATAGATAGACAGAACAGAATAAGATAGATACAGATATGAATAGAATAACTTAGCTAGATTAGATTATTGAAATTAGGTAGAAAGATAGATAATGGTCAGAATAAGAAACATAAATAAAAGAGAATACCATAGATGGATAAATAGATTATCATCATAATTGCCATACTGACTGTACGAAGTTTGCTGTGATTCATAACTCTTTTTCGCCTGCGTTAGGGGTGATGCAGTTTGTTTTTCCAGTTTATATTAAAATCGTGGTAAACTTTTGATAGCAGTTTTTTCTCATCAATAGACATAGTTTCCGGACTGAACTATTTCATCCTGCCCGATGATCTATGAAGTTGCTCCATCCAAGATCTGGTGAAGCTAACTTTGGATTCATCCATCTTATTTCTCATCCACCATGCTGCATTCCATGGCAGATATTGCTATACGCTTATGGGGTTTGTAAAATACGAGACTTATTCGGTGACAAACGGGGGTAGTATTTGACAGTTGAACATTGAACATATATTTTAAAAGAAAAAAATGCCTTTAATATCTTTTCTTCTATACTTGCCGAATACAACTTAAAGAAAGTAATTCTTTGGTGGGTATTTTCCCTGCTTACCATAACTTTTTTGTTGAACTTATCATAAAACTTAAATAATATTTAACAAAACTGAGAATAAAGATTTGGCAAGAAAATCTCTATTTTACCTTACATCAAATTCTTATGGAATCTGCAGTACCCGGCTATAACAGATGCGATTGACGGAGAGAGGTCAAATGTTCATTCACTGCTGGTGCGGGCCTTGATATTGTGAGAAAGGGATGAACATTCTTTCAGAGGCAATAAGTAGTTGTGTGAAATTTTGAGAGATTCAAAAAGTAGTCCGTCGGAGTTCCAGATGCAAAGAGACGCAATCGATTAATTTGAAGTTTTACGTCCAGCTTCCGCACCGGGGTGGGCAACGGTTTACAAATAAAAAGGTATCATTTAGCAAAATCATGCCATATCTTCCTTTTTTTTTTTTTTGAGTCTAGTCTAATGAACACGTTTATTTTAGATGTTACAACTAAAATAAATAAACGTGTCGTTCCTTTCTGCGATAAGGATCAAGTGAGAACCCTTACAAATTTTCAGTTGTCGGCGATGCTCCAAACTTCCTTTTCTTGCAAAATACAAATCTATAAAAATCTTTGATAATGAACAGAAGTAGATAGATGGATAGAAATACAGGGTGGAACGATAAAATTGTTGTCCTTGAAAAGACGAAATGATTCCATTTCCGTTTAATGAAAACCGATTTTCTTTTTTTGTTGCAGACCATCTACTAGTTGGCCAGTTGTGTACGAATCCCAAGAGCGATAGGAGCCTTCTATCATGTATGAAAGTGATACAATGTTCAACGAGCGAGATCGGAGATGCTCCGCTGTACAACTCATACTCTCTACCGATCCAAATTATGAAAACAGGACCATTACCAGCACCCTCAAAATGCAAATCTGAATTGATGAAAACAAAGTTTCCGTGTACGGTTATGGTCTTTGGTGTAATTTCAAGTGAGGGCCACATCATGCCACCTCATATCTTCGAAGTCGGCTTGAAAGTCAACATCAAAGTGTACCTGGATGTGCTGAAGAGTGTGTTGATCCCCTGGTGCAATCAGGTTGCCGATAGCGGACCCTGGGTGTGGCATCAGGACTCTGCACTGGCCCACAAGTCCAAAGAGACCCAGGCTTGGCTTCAGAAGGAGTGCTTCTCTCACTGGCCCTCCTCCTTCCCCAACCTGAACCCGCTAGACTACTTCGTTTGGTTATACGTCGAGAACATCACCAACATGACCTCCCACAACACCAAAACCAGCCTGATCGCCGCCATCCGCCGAGCTCCCGCCGGCGCTTGTGGAAAAGGCATGCTCCCAATTCCGGATCCGTATCGAGGCGGTGATAGATGCTGAAGGCGGCTACATTGAATAGATGTCAGCTCTACTACATAATCAAGTGAATTGATTCAACCTGAATTGATTTTTTCAATAAAAGTTTTGAAATAAAGCTGTAGTGTTGTTTTCTTTAGGACATTTTTATCGTTCCATCCTGTATTGATTTTAAAAAGCTATGTGCACGCGTGGGAATTTTTAAAGATTTTCAGACAGACACCAACTTTTATAATGTAAACTTTATAATTGTAATTTGTAAATTCAAAAAAATATCAGATCCTGACTGCAAAGTTCAAATTAATTTTGTTTTTAATTTAAAATAAAGTTAGGCGTATTTGTCCATTCAATGTCTTTGTTTTTTTTTAAATTTGTTCTTACAGTTACTATACCTCGCAAAATTGTATATTTCTTTTTGAAAAACACCACAAAGAGTTTAAAAGAAGCGATGATGTCTTACGTTTCACTAAGCGACGACGTTTTACGTTTCACCTGATAATCTCGAAACATTCGTATTTTTTAAAAAATTAGCCATCATCAAATATAGCTTAATGAACTTTGTTTTTCTTTTGGGCATTTTTTAAATTTATATCAAAAACAAGAAAATTTTTTAAATAATTTAAGATTATTTAAAAAGATGTTTTCTCAAGTATTTTTAATTCGATGGCGCTCCAAAAGTAATGCCTCCGATTTATTTCACCATAAACTACAACAGATACCACAACGTTTCCTAGAACAAGTTTTCTGCTATTAAGTAGTATTTATCAACGGTTGGCTTTACATTTTGACCAACGTTGAAGAAGATTATCTGAAGTAACTGCTCTTATTTCAATATCTGCGTTAGATGAAGGTGTCGGTAATACAGGGTTAATATTACAGCTTTCGGTCAATAATCATACTTTTAGCATTGTCACTGATAGCAGTTGAGCGGCTGAGTGAAAAATGACGAATGACATCTGTTACATTGTCCCCTATCGAATATAAGCACTGGATTGTGAAGAAGTGATCGCCTTTTGGTCATTGGAAATCCCCTCGTAGAAGGAAGAAGTAGTGACACCAAATCTTCTTAACGATTGAAGAACTTTAATTATTTTTAGAAGCCATTGGCAGAAATTGTCTTGAGGCTAGTTATCTAGGTGAGAGGAAATTTCAGTTAGATGCTTATTCTAACCCTGGTTTGAACATGTTTTCTTCCCGTATCTTTAGTTGTATCCTTTCTTAGAGTTGCACGCCAATCACCTCATCCCCTACTGGGGTGTGATCATACCCCTTTCATCTAGCTCTATATTTACGCCAGCATCGTTTCCAATTCAGGACATTTTGTTTATCTTATAATTCTTCAGAAGATTTTTTTCGATGACATTCGCATTTCTTACTCGGCACCCGAAAACATCATGTTAATTTTTAGGTGATTACATTAGAACCCTAAGCGAGATTTTTAAAAGGCAAGCTTAGCATAACGGTTATCCTTGTAGTAAATGGAATTGGTGATTCGAGTTCAAATCCAGGACTAGGCTGTTTAAGCTTTATTTCTCGCTAATGCCCTTGGGAAAGTTATGAATCCAGCTGTTCTCACCACAGCTATAAGTTCATAGTTGTGCAGACTACGTTCTTTAGTTTTGGTTGGGCAACCAGTCTAGAAGAAGGAAAACTTGGTTTTGTGTTACACCCTTCCCTTAGCGGAAGTGTTGGGTAAATACATACATTACAGCGCCGTCGTGCCCGATGACATTTATATCTAATGCCATCGGGCTACAATATTACACATCGAAGTAGAGGTGAGTCGTTGAATTCGTCTAAGCGAAACATATACACCAATTAGCATTTATCGACGTGTCATGAACGTTTGCAGAGAATAAGCAGAGGATGATATAACAGTTCGGCAGATACTAATTTTTTTCAACAGTCTCGACCATGATATGAGCAATAAATCAAATTCAAACCAACAGAAAATCCTTCAGCGGGTCAATAAATCGGAACGGTGAAAGATAGACTACATATCCAACAATTTCCTGAAAGCGACGCCATCATAGCTGCTGTAAAAATGTGCTTGTTTCCACTGGTGCAGATCTTGACGAGCGCGAAATACAGGTTTACAAAGCATGCTGTATCTAACAGTTTAATCGGCTCCTTGTATCTGTTGTATGAATTTACCAAACTCACCTGCCACCAGCAGAAAGTGAAAAGAAACCAATTTTAAGTGGAATATAACTTGTTTGAATTCAGAGTTTTCTATCAAAATCGTTTGCTGTAGCATTAACGTGAAACGCAAACAGCAACAGGATTTGAATACGGATCACAGAAACCGTGTCATACGACGATAACCGTTACAACAACTACCCGTCTCTATATGAGTTGCTTGTATTTACTTGACACCTCCGCAACGGACAAGATGTGACATAATGTCAAATTTCGAGCTGTATAAGCTGATTTGAATTCAGAATTTTCTTTCTCCTAGACTTGTTGCTGTACCCAGGCGAAAGATTCGTTTATATGCGGAAGAATCTAATACGCCTACTTTATCTACTGCAGATAAAAGTTTTGTCCTGGGTAAACTACATCTTTTGGTGAGGCTCCTATTCTGAAGATCTGAGCAATGTGAAATACTCTTTCATTGCTATTACTCCCACATCCCGTAAGATCTAGAGTAGAAGTATCTTCTTAGTCCCATCTTTTGGTCAAATAGATCTATTTAAAAATGATTCTCTATTCGATCGGAATCTTTGCCCTGTGTACCATGTAATGCAGTATAATCTGTCGCCAGTCACATAAAGAAGACATGGGCAATGCTAAAACGAGCATTGCACTGACATGTATACCTCCCCCTCTTCCACCTTTTCCTTCACCTTCTTCTTGACATTTTTATCGGGAAGATGTCGCATGCCGTGAAAATCAGCAAACTGACATTTTCATCCTTTTGCTTTTCGTTTGCTTTTAGTTTTATTCCCAACAACCAGCTTTCTAAATCCGTTGCTGCTGCTCCTGAAATCATACTTATCTTTCTCCTTGACTGGCCGCCGAACAAAACTTGAAATTTCTGTCTGCTCTACTGTTCTATCTACAGCTACAAGAGAAGAGATGGATTCATGCCTTTCCCGTGGACTATTGCTCAAAAGATGGCATAAAGAGAAACTACACAATATAGTAGCCCAGTTGTTTTATAGATGTGATAGGAATGTCTCAATGCATAGGCATTGCCTCATACAGAAAATGATAAAAGAATAGCGATGTACTTGTTTTCATCAGTCCGGTACGAATCGCAATGATATCAACAGATGTTTCCTAAAACCAACAATAATTGTTTATTTTTTAAGATAATTCAAAAAAATTAAACTTCATACTTTACGTAGACTTGTGTAACTACATTCATTTATTTATATGAGTTGCATTTGAATAACAAGACACTTGAATAAACGGGACACATACATTGTATATGTCTTACTTGCAACTGATGGAATTAGTAAGTCTAAGATTAAGTTGACCTTATCTCTTTTCAACCACTCTATAGGGGAGTATCTCCTATAGAAGGGTATGACCTACCTATTTTCTGAGATGTGCTGACTATGACTCTAAACGTCATCCGATGCTGAGGTTTCACTCGTGGAGCTTTATAGAGAACCCTTTCATCACAATTACTCCTTGGTATACTCTGACTGAGGTCCCATTTTGGTATCAAATAGATCTGTTTATAAATTATTCATAATCGATAAGACCGTATGAAAAAAAAACTCTAAAGAAAGAATTACCCCCAAAATGTAAATATGAACATACCATGAACGCTATTCCCTAACCCATTGGCATAAAATAATCGTAGACAGGTTAATATGCCTTTAAAACCAATCAATCACTTAATCTGCGGTTCAATAGGAATAACTAATTTTCTTTATTTCTATATTCTTTGAATGAATACAGTGGTAGCGTCTTACATGTGTAAAACTAAAAAGTGAAAGTCAATCTCCAGGCATTAACACACACACACACACACACACACACACACACACACACACACACACACACACACACACACACACACACACACAAAACGCACTTTCACGTAACAGAATTAGTGGGAATTTCTTAAAAGTTTTTGGGAATTGTTAATATTATAAGTGTAAAATAAAATTCGGTTATCAAAAATAGGTATGTTCTTTATTTCAAAAGGGCGTTTCTATTTCTGGTTGATTATTGTCTCATTTTTTGCGATTAATCTACCCAACCGACTTATCAGTTATCCTGTGTACTTTGTCGACCCTGATCAACTACCTATTACAAAATCCAACTCCATTGATGTTGAACGGCTGGCATAAAGAAAACTCATTTCGAAATTGGATCTATTCTGGCCATAAAGCAACACTGATATAAACGTTAAATCGATGAGTCTGTACATGTTAGAGTATATCAAAAGGATTTTTTTTCTTTTTTAATCAACTAAGTGTTCACAGAAACGTTTCGAGATCTCCTGTGGGGTTTTTAAAGGCTATCAAATGCTCTACATATATTTCAATATTCCCAGTTCTTGAGAAAATTCTTGAGTGCTTTGTCAGTTGATTACTATTTTTCTTCTTTTTCTGGGACTTATTTTAAGAGACAAATCACCAACCTTAAAACGATCAGATAATAGTTTCATTTTTCTTCCTGAATTCTTCAAGTACAATTATTAGCTTTGAAGCTCAGTCAAAAAAATTATCTCAAAATTGCTCGAATGTCCGTATTTGTATCCAACAAATAGTACAACCAAATAGTTTTGATAATGATATATATTGCTATATAATTATATACAATAATAAAATTAATCCTGTAGTTCATTCAGAGAGAGTTATTCGATAAGAATATAAAAGAAGCTTTGGATCTGTAGAAAAAACTTTTGAAACATCATTATATTTTATTGTACTGCGAACATAATCATCGAAATATCTATCAACTTGTAGTTGATTTCTTTACGTTTATTTTCAGACTAATATCCATGGGAAGCCTATGTAACCCATTATACCCCCAGTTATGAGTTAAATAGTACTACTGCTGATGGATTTGAAACTGAAAAACCCACAAAGGTTGATATGCCATTTAAATAAATCCAAACCATTTGGTTTCTTAAAGAATGCAGTCGGCAAAGACTGGCAAAAATTATGGAATTAAAACACAAAGAGGAAGTTTTTTATTTTCTTATTTTGCTGTAAATAAACTAATAAAAGATAAAACGTACATTGTCTTCATAAAATATACACTTCCCGCAAAAAAAAAAGAAGAAAAATATAGATTAAATTATTTGAATTAATGGTATAATTTTTCCGAAGCCATGCAGAGAGAAATGTAGAATGACCCAATATTTAGAAAAAAATTATGGATGATCTTATTGCATTCCTAAAACAGACACTAATAGAATCTTAGGTATGCAAATCGGTTTACTATTAAGGCAGTTCTTGCAGGTCTCAGCAAGTGGTGGGGAATATCTGCAATAAGTTTTTAATATATAGACAACTGAAGATCTGAAAGACTTATTAAAAAAAAAAAAAAAAAAGAATCGGAGGAACACCAAAGTCAGTGCGGTAGAGGTTTATGAGTGTGTTGCTTGTGAGAGAAACCATTTGGACGATATAATCTTTAATACAAAGTCATGACAATAACAAAATAAAATCACAATTTTGTTTCTTTCTTATTAAAATCAAATTTTGAATAGTATCTATGTTGCATTTTTTAAAGGTATATTCAAACCTTAAAGCTCATTCTACCCTGTATATGCTTGGGTAAATGCCATTTTTGTAGCTTCTGGAAAGACATATACAAACTGAAAATTTTGTTGCTTTTTCCATTGTGATAGTGTAATTTTACGATCTCCGTTTAAACATCTTGATACGAAAGCCAAATTAACTTCAACATGTGGACTAACGAAATACAATAACAATAATACTATACTTAATTATGTTTTATGCAATTTCTTACGTTTTTGTCAGTATTAAAATAATTACCAAACATTTTTGGTGTACGCAATTATTTATTCTTATCGATCCCACATTTTCTGATTTTCTGTCAATCCCAGTAACACGATTTTTTCTAACAAAAAATAAAAAGACTTTTCATAAAAGTTACATAAATTCTCTTAAATCAGTATAAAATATTCTGACAATCAATTTTAAATTTCAAACAGTGGTAGAATAAATAGTCTTCATTTTATCAACTAAATAAAGTCTCCTGTCTTTTCGCCTTTTTTTCTATAATTAGAGTTTTTAATGCTTGACATAGTGGTATCTCGTAGGCGCCTTTGGTGGTGTAATGGTTAGCAAGCTCGACTAGCAAACCTACACGAGTGAGTTCGAGTCTCATTGGGTGCCCCTTTCATATGGCCTTGTGCTACATCTAAGCAAAAAGCTTAGTAAATTTCCATAGTGGTATCTCGCAGAACAATCTAAAAAACATGAGAATAAGGATTGTCTTTTTCTATCGTTCCCTACATCCAAGGCTTGTTTGGACGGTAGAGTCTGTGACTTCATTTATAATTGTATTTTGGGTTTGGAAACAGGACAGGATATTAGTGTCTGAAGACGATGCATTATGTTGAAAGGGTCTTGATTTGATGAACAAAAAGACGTTATTCTTCAGTATAACAATACAAGGACTCCACACTCTGGAAAACAAATGCAAGAAAAGATACAATAATTAGGATGAGAGGTTCTTTCCCATTCTTCATACTCACAAGATTTAGCTCTGACAGATTTTCGTTTGTTTCATTCACCAGAACATTTCATAATTGACAGAACATTCAGAAACAAAAAAGTTGAAAACGATTTTTCAACATTTTTTTAGTGAAAATTTTAAAGAAAATCTCAGAAAAAATTATATTCATGTTGGGTTGCAACCGTTGAAAATAAAAAGTGATTATATTTTTAATGAAAATATTTCAAATAAATTTAACCTACATTTATTTTTCATCTTCCTTGGGAAAACTTTCTGAATACCCTAATATAGAATATAAAATACCGTCATAATCCATACCTGAAAACACGTTATTCGATGGAAACATTTATACAAATCAAATATTTAATTAGAACTCTATTTATAAAAAAAAAACTTTTACGTTTGAGTTTTTAAATAAAAGTTTTCTTTTTTTTTTAAGTATGGATGGCGTAAAATCATTTTATTTCACTATTTTTTTTTACAAGTATCTATCAAAATACCGTGCAGAAGTCTTCGGTTACTCTAAACAAGTGTAAATTTCTACTAATTGCTAACTTATGAGTGGATGTTTCGCATTGCGTTTTCTACAGATGAAACATTTGCCCTGTTGACGTCATTTCCGGACCTATATTTTGTTGTAGGGGTTCTGAATGAGAGGGGAAGATGCGAGACTACCCCCAAAATGGCAGTGCCAAATTTTTCAATTACTTCACATAAACCAATCAAGATAAAGTTTTAAAACAGAAAAATGTTCATTTCAAGAATTTACTTGCATTGCATGGGAAAAGATGCGTAGAAATCCTACACCATCTTTATAGGTATAAGATGCCATTTTCTGTGGCTCAACTCAATTCAACACCTCAAGATTGCGAATATTCTTCTAACGAACTCTTATTTTACATGCAATTCATATCACGTAAGAGAAGTAACTTTTCATTCAGTTTACGGCAGCATCCATCGAACTAATAATGTTCGAATCATTGTAATTATAACGTAAACAGCAATGACTGGTCATCGTAAAGAAAGTTATGTAACTATTACCGGGGATACCCTGCGTTGCATGTGTATTAAAACAAATTAATGTCAATAATTTACTATTTTTATTTTTTTTAATTAGAAAATAAATGAATAATGGACAATATTTATTACAGCTGTACTAATGATTTTTCTATCTCAGTTCCAGAAATTTTCTTTTTTATAAAAGTATTTTACGTTTAAAATTATTAATATGTCTATATTTAACAACTTTTTTTTTATCGATATCGATTCAACTTTGTCATTTTGAAATTACCTTAAAAAATAAAACTGCATTGGAAATATTCATTTATTAAAAACAAAATTAATCCCGAAAATTCGAGACTATATTTTTATTTGCTATACTTTTTAGCTTATTAACATTATAATGTACCAATTTTTTCCAAATTTAATTCAATAGTTGTTCATCTTTATAAAAGTATTTTACGCTTAAAATTATTCAAATGGATGAAAAGTTGTTTGTTTTTTAAGTATGGAAGAAAAGAAAGAGATTTTGTTTCACATAAAAATGTTTGTCATTTTAAAAAAGGATTCCTTTATTGCTCGCATATAAAGAATAAACCATGAGAAAATTCGGAAACAATATTAGCAATATAATCATTTTTTACAATTTATTGCAATTCTAAACAAAGATTTTTAATTTAATCAGATTCAGTTTTTGGATATTATTTCCTGAGAAAATAATTAAGATAAAGAATAATTTTGTGGGATTTTTTTTGTAATGAAGTCTATTTATCGCATAAGTAACAAAAAAAATGTGAATATGCAAAAAGAATTTTTTTAATGAAAAACATGTTTAAATATTCACACAAAAATGTGATTCTAAACTTTAAGAATTATATAAGATTAAGTTTCATTCGAAAATGTTTCATTAAGAATTAAACGAAATAAAAACACAACATATCATCCTTTGTTGCTTTTGAAATGGCTTCGGAGGTAAAAATTATGCTGATGTTAGAGAGATGCGAGAAGTAAATGACTGTCACCGAGAAAAATTAACTCAGAATAATTTGTTTGGTGGTCTAATTTTATTGCTTCACTAAAAATTCTAAGTCAATAAGAATGATATAAATTGAAAAGCGGTCTTTCTTACCAAATTGCAGCTTTCTATGTTTATGTCTAATTCTAGTAACTAATCTTATTCCGCACGAATTTTCACTGCAGTTTTAACCAGTTTTTCTCTAAATTCTGAGCGATAACATGCATCTTCAGGTTTCCAGGACACTACTTAGTATTCCAGCTGATCTTAACAATGTGGTGGTCTGGATAGTCTCTGTTCTTTCTCTGATTTCCTGGTCCCTCAATTTTTTCCTGGTTCTTATGGAGCGTTCTATTGTGGCCCTGGAAAGGGTCACTAATGAAAACTCAAACACGGATATTAGATAACAGATTAGATAACACCAAAAAGATAGAGTTACGTAGAAAAGATAAGAAGTTTCGTTCTGTTCGGATAACACCGATATTGATCTGAAATCTCTCAGTACTAATAATAGTGAGAAGATTCCATTATGGTGAGATGGGTAAGGCTCCCACAACACGTTCCAAAGGCTCTTGCTACGATTGGCATAACCGTCACGCTCCTCAGCCTTTTTAATAGTCTATCTCTTCGGTTTGTTTTATCCTTACGTTTCCTCTATGGTCCACTGGAACAGCAAAGTTTACTCCAAGCTAAATTCTTGTTAATTAACACCAGTTCTGGTCTTCTGGCTATGATTGGATAATATGTTTGTTCTTTAAAGTGCCTAAAAATTTTATTGGCCTCATTTTCTATGACAGATTCCTGTTTGTCCATTTACCATTTATGGCCAAACTTTAGTCCCTTGCACGAATTATCATTATTATTATTATTATTATTATTATTATTATTATTATTATTATTATTATTATCATACTCCTTTAGAGTTTTTCACATCAGTGTCAGCAGATGGTCTTTCACTGGAGTTTGAGTGACAGAAAGTCTCAGGATTGTGGCCGTTCATAGCAGTGCTGTCGTTTGGATAGTCTCTACCCGTCCGCCAACTTCCAAGCCCTCCAGGCCTTTTAATAATCCTTTAGTTATTGTGCCTAACGCACCAATCACAATTGGCAAAATCGTTACTTTCATGTTCCACAGTTTTTTTAATTCTCTAGCAAGGTCGAGGTACTTATCCTTCTTTTCACTTTCCTTCAGATTTATTCTGAGGTCTGCCGGGACAGCAAAGTCCACAATTTTACAGATTCTCTTTTTTTTTTGATGATTATTATTAAGTCTGGTCTTCTGGCCGGGATTTGGTGATCCGTTTGTATGCTAAAAATAGGAGTTTATGCGAGTCATTTTCTAGGACAGGTGCTGGGTTGTGCATATACCATTTGTTTGTATTGTCGAATTTAAATTTTCTGCACATTTCCCAGTGGATCACCTTGCCTACCTAGTCGTGTCTCGCCTTATACTCCCTCTGTGCTAATTTGCCGCATTCGCTTACTATGTGATTGATCGCTTTGTCTCTGTCACCGCATAGCCTACATTTACTATTTTGTTGAGTCTTATCTATTCTCGTTTTGATATGGTTGGTTCTTATGGCGTTGTCCTGTGCTGCTATTGGGAGAGATTCCGTTTCTCTCTTAAAGTTTCCTTTTCTTAGCCAGGTCCAGGTATTCTGGTGTGAGATGTTTTTTATTAGACGTTTAAAGCGGCCATATAGTTGTTTTCCTTCCCATTTTTGTTTCCTAGTTGTTGTCATTCGTTCGTTTATCGTGTTATCCGTATTGTTTCTGATGGCTGTAATTAGTCCTCGTTCGTGTTTTTCTATGTAGTCTTTGAGCGGTTGTATCGATGCGTCAACGCTGTCTTCGATGCTAGCAAGTCCTCTTCCTCCCTCTTTTCTAGATACATACAGTCTGTCAACGTCGTCTCTGGGGTGTAATGCCTTATGCATGGTCATTAGGTTTTCTTGTTCTTTGGTCCATTTGTTTATTATGATTATTATTTCAGTCCTTACGATTATTTTGTCGGGAGTTTCGAGGATAACTTGTTGGATTACGACATCGTAGTAACATTATTGCATTCACTTTCTAACTAATACCCGTGGAAAATATATGAGCCCCCTTATCCTCCTTACTTTGGATTAAAGAGTACCACAACTGTTCTTCTTCAATGATTTCTTTGGCCTTAAATAACCCACGAAAGTTGATATACCATCAAACAAAGAAACCTCATAAAGCTTTGCGAGTTTTTCTCATCAGCGTTAACTGGAGGGTTCATTTGAGTCTGAGTGACAGCAAGTTTCCTCAGGTCCCTAGAATAAATTTCAACAATGTTGTGATCCGTATTGTTTCGATTCTTTTTCTGATTTTCATTTTCTCCGGTTTCTTTTCCAATACATTGAAGACTGTTCCTTGGGCACAGACTACAATGGGTATCACTGTCACTTTCATCTTCTACAACTTTATCAACTTTAAGGCAAGATACAACTATTTGTATATCACTTCTTTTTTCTCTTATTTTCAATCTATGGTCCGCTCGAAGTGCAAAATCCACCAAATGACAAGTTCTTGTTTCTTGTTAACACAAGATCTGGCTTTCTGGCTGCGATTTAGTAATCAATTTGTAAATCAAAGTCCCAGAAAATTTTATGCGCCTCATTTTCTAGGTCACATTCTAGTTTGGCATATAACATTTTTAGTATGATAAAATTTTAATCCCTTACATTATTCTCAGTGTATCACATTTCTCATTCAGTCTTGTTTAGTCCTATACTCCTTGTGCTAGTTTACTGCATATGATTATGTGATTAACTTTTTCATCTGTATCTCCACATTATCTATACTTGCCATTCTATTGCGTATTATCAATTTCGCTTTGATATAATTGGTCCTTATGGCTTTACTTTGTGCTTCTATTACAAGACATTCATTTCCTCTTTTCTTCTTTTAAAAAATGTCCCGGTCATTTCGTGCGCAATTTGTCAATTCAGTTTGTCGCTTGAAGCATATGTACGGTTATTTTTCTTCACACTTCTGTTTGTTGTTATTTTTTTTTGTATATTCCTTCAGTTCTCAAATTGCTGCATTTATCGTTAGCGAGTCCTCTTCCTTCTTCTTTTCTTGACACAGATAATCTCTTCATGTCATCTCTCAAGTGTAAGTCTTTGTGCACCGTTATCAATTTACTTGTCAATTTGTCCATTCATCTGAGTTCTTTCTTTGTCCATTTTATTAATATCTTACAAGTGTCATGTGATCTCCTACTGAGAGAGGAGAGATAAAGAATGTCCCCTACCCCTCCGTGTTTGAGTTAGCAGGCCACCCAAAAGAATGACCGTTAAGACAGAATAGTAATATGGGTAAGTTCCTCATGGCCTGTCGGAGAAAGTAAAGAATGTGGGTCAGAGTAGGGGCTGACAGGTGTTTGGACTTAGTGACCAGGGAAAGGAAGAAAAAAGCTAAATGATTGGCTAGAACCCTAAGGCAGAAGTGGGGAAGTAGGGAATAAGAAAATCAATTTTTGGACAGAGGTCGTGGTGAACGAATCTAAAGCCAAGACTCCGGGTAAAGAAGACGAAAAGTATCTTGGACAAGAAGAAGAAGCAATACCTTCCCGCCAGAACTAAAAATAACATAAAGTCCGTTAGCCCGTAAAAGAGGAAATATTCTCCACAGGAATCCATCGGAAAAAGATAAGTAAACTATAAGACTGTTTCTCCCTATACCCAATTATATATCCTCTCTCTCTCTCTCTCTCACAATTTGAGGAAAGACTAAAGAAGAAAGAAAAGAAAAGAGAAAGACATTCATGTTTATGTACTATCCGTTAACAATATAGCCGACGCGTTGAATATGTGTATCAACGTGTGTAGTAAAAAGATTGATATATTTTCATGTCCCCACGTGTTGAAGTTGTTCATTTGTGTCGTCTACTACCAAGTTGTTATTTCATGTTTCTTTTTCAGCTTCTATTCACCTAATGTTATCCTCGCTTAAATTGTTCTATATGAATTCCTTTAAAAATATTACACGGGAAACCGGAGTTGTCGACTACTATAATTAATATTATTACATCTAAACCTAGAGGTCTATATCTTCCATTGTTCTAGAGGAGGAAGAACTAGTGGCCTTGGTGGGTGTGTGTAGAGTGTGAAATTTGGAAACCCCTTGCCAACGGCGATCAGTTTAGCCATAAATTAACCCCCACATAATATGCCAGTTCCTACATGTCCGAGAAGGGACTCTGAACAAGGACTTATTCTACGAGGGATCAAGTGCCAGGCCGCCCCGTCCTCACACGTGCAAAAAAATAAACCCCCGTTTGGTGATAACAATATTTAAATGCACCAGTTCCCATACACGTTTAAATGGTTGCTCATCCGGGGATCTTTTTATTTTAATTTGCCGTCACACAAGGGAAACAGCCCAGGTGTTTATTTCTTTGATAAGATTTCTGCGGCAGAGCTTAGTTTCGAGAAGTTTTTTACTCTTCTGCAGTACCTTTTTCTTACTTTTTCCGTAATTTCAGTTTGTTTTATTGCATTGGCTTCCATTATTCCTAAGTACTTGTAATTTTCTTTTTCTCCAAGTGTCCTGATGTTTTCCTTATTTGGTAGTCTTATTCCTACGGCAGTTCTGTTATTATTTTACTCATTTGAGAGTTTTTTATATCAAGATTAGTTGATGGTTTTCCACTCGTCTGAGTGACACCAAGTCTCCGCAAGTATCCAGGACTCTTCTCAGTATTCTGGCTGATCTCAGCAATGCTGTAGTTTTCGACCGTCTCTATTCATCCTATTATTCCCAAATCCTCGAGTCTTTATTCTTTTTATTCAGTAATTTTTCTTCGTTTTGATATTAGATTTCGTGCATAAATTTTATTCCTCGTTTTTTTCCCCCTTTTTTATACTCCATTCCATCAATGTTTTTATTTTTATTTTCTCTTTTCTAAATGTATTTTGTTTCTATTTTCTTATGTTTCTTTCTTCAGTAAAATTCTGTGATTCTAAATTCTCGTATTCCGTTTTTTTTTCCTGTTGTACAAATATATTTGTTCAATTGTTAGGTTTTATTTTGTTGTATTTAATGTTTAGTTTATCATATTATTTTCTACAATTTCGATTTAAAAAAGCCTATGTTTTCATTCTCATCTTTTTTACTATGTGAATTCCTATTAATTCACATATTTTCGTTCAGTTGTAATATAGAAATTGTTATCTTTGTGTTGTCTATTGTCTTCTGTTTTTGAATTTTGTCTATTTCCATATATTCCTTCGTTATCTTTATTATTTCGTTATTTCTTCTGTAATTGATAGATAAAATTCTTTGATATCTTATTATAACTGTTGTTTGCTCTGAGGAATAAAATAAAAATGGTTGGCTATAATGATCATTGTCAGGAGTTCTTTACTAGCATTAGAAGCCAAGAATTGTAAAAAAACTGAAGTTTGGCTCAGGTGTATATTAACATCTGATTCAATCACACACACACACACACACACACACACACACACACACACACACACACACATATATATACATATATATATATATATATAATATGAATTGTCATAAAACTTTTTTCTTTCTTTACTCTGAAAGTGCTCAAACGCTGGTCAGTAGGCCAAGCTTAAACCTAAAAATGTTTTCTCTTTCCTCATGACGAAGACTTTTGTTTTTCTGAATAAAGAAAATAATACAGCATGCGAGTCGAATGGATGAGGAAAGACTGATAAATACTCAATATCCTCGCACAATTCAAAAAGTGGCGGACAGAAGGAAAGAGAAAGTGGTAGATAAAAAAAAACACTTCCACAATTACAAAATTTATAAAATATTGGTAATAAATTGGTTCCACAATTTTTAGTTGGCCCAACCAACTGCACAAAATTGCTGCGCTGGAACAGAATTATACAAGCAGCCTCTTTTTCCTTGTCCAGAGAATATTCAGTGTTTAATAGTCTTTCTAACTCCATTCTACTCGCATATTTCATTCTGATGGTTGCATTTTTTAACAAAAATATGAAACTTATAGTCATGCGATAAACACGAGGAGATAAGAACATATATGCACACACACACATACACATACAAACATGTACGTATATATGTATGTATGTATGCGCACCATCATTTTAAATCTTATGTTATGCCTATGTTGAGATTCAACAGTAAACAAATTAATTTGCTTCTATAATCCCTATTATTTTTAACGCGTAAATTTGCTGTCAGCTAAACTTATCTTAATGAAAACCAGAGATGTTTGAGACAAACATCCAAAGATACCGTATCAGACAATTTAAATCTGTTTTCTGTGCTGATATTAAAAATATGCGTATAGAGTTATCAACGGTAAAGTTTAAAAACGTCTAGTACATAACAATAATCAATGAGAAATAGTTTAGAATTTAGACGCCATACTAGCAACCGTTTGCGAGTTTAGTAACAGTTTGAGAGTTCAGTAACAGCAAGTCATTTTAGAAAAGTCATGAGAATATTCTTACCTTTAAATTGTCTGGTGTTTCATTCATACGAATTTTGTGGTATATTTTTTCAGTGCACGTTATTTTATGATTGTTGTTCTGAAAATAATGCCTCCTGTTGTGGTTCAATCTCTAGAATAATCATATGAGTTTTACGACTGGCTATTTTGATAATCTTTTCTGCGCCCAAACATTTTTTAAGATCCACAGAACGGAGTGTGCAACTTGGTCGGAGTTTCTTGTGATGGGTCGGGAGGTAGCTGAAGACATTGGCAGCTCCAAGCACGAGTCAACTATTTGTTAACAATAACAGTATAGTTTGTTTTTTTATTGCGATATGATTTCACAACCATATACAATAGTAAAAGAAAGTTCTGCATACTAGGAAGAACAGAAAAGAGACTGAAGAATTTGGTCGGTATATATATATATATATATATATATATATATATATATATATATATATATATATATATATCAAACCCTCTGCACAATATATATATTAAACCATCTGCACAATCAAGTTATGACACAAAGTCAATTTTTAAACTGAGTTTTAAATGTTTGTTTTTAGAGCTTTGCTTCTAAACAGGTTGTCAAACTGAGGTTTAAGAACCCAGTGTGCCTTACTATTTACCAATAGTAAAAGGAAGAATAGTTGAACACATTCCTTTCTTGATTTTGATAAATCCATCCTTTGCTTGTTCACTTAACCAGAAGAATCACAATATCAAAAATCTTGCTTTTAATTTCTTCCGAATTACAAAAGAAATGATTTTTATTTTCTATTTTCGCAGCATAATACTGTTTATTTCCCAGGAAACTATAGCAGCTTCAGAAAAGCATAAACGCTGTTGAAGAGAAAAAAAGTTTTCTGCGACGAACCACAGTTTTTCCCCACATAGTCACTTCCATTGTCAACGTAATTTCGCTAGCAATTTCATGTTCGCAAACATTTGTACGGCTGGAAGAGTTCCACTTTCTCACAGCAACGATGACGACGTTATTAAAATTATCGAGGTTTTCATACCAACGTCAGCAGATGGTCTTTCACTGTAGAACAGAAAAGTCCCCTGATCTCCAGTATTCTGCTAATGTCCAAGACGATCTAGATGGATTCAATTCTTCCTCTGACCTCCAGTTTACCAATTCTCTTTTCTAGTTTCTGTGGGAGACCATTATAAGGACTCTAACAACGATTGGTTTCATCTTCATCTTCATGTTCCATAACCTTTTCATATTTCTGGCAAAGTCCAGGAATTTGTCTATCTTTTCAGTTTCATTTTATTCCGTGATCCCCAGAAACGGCAAAATCCATTGGAATACTAGATCTTTTTTCTGAAGTAAAACTCAGAGAATTTCATGGGTCTCATTTCCTATGACAGATTCTGTTTCGGGCATCATTTGTCAGCATCGTCAAACCTTGGGCGCTTGTACATTATTATTATTATTATTATTATTATTATTATTATTATTATTATTATTATTATTATTATTCACTCATTAGAGCTTTTCATATCTGCGTCAGCCGATGGTTTTTCACTGGAGTCTGAGTGACAGCAAGTCTCCTCAAGTCTCCAGGACTCTTAATATTCTGGCCGTTCTTAACAATGCTGTCGTTTGGATGGTCTCCACTCGTCCACCAACTTCCAAGTCCTCTAGTCCCTTTAGCAATCTTTTAGTTACTGTTCCAAACGCACCAATTACAATTGGTATAATTGTCACCTGCATGTTCCACAGTTTTTTCAATTCCCTAGCAAGGTCGAGGTACTTATCCCTCTTTTCACATTCTTTCAGATTTATTCTGTGGTCAGCTGGGACAGCAAAGTCGACTATTTTGCAAATTCTCTCTTTTTTTGTTGTTGATTATTATTAAGTCTGGTCTTCTGGCCGGGATTAGGTGATCCGTTTGTATGTTAAAGTCCCATAGGAGTTTATGCGTGGCATTTTCTAGGACAGGTGCTGGGTTGTGCATATATCATTTGTTAGTTGTTTCCCAATGAATCACCTTGCCGACCCAGTTGTGTCTCGCCTTATACTCCCTCTGTGCTAATTTGCCACATTCGTCTATTATATGATTGATAGTTTCATCTCTGCACCACATAGCCTGCATTTGCTATTTTGTTGAGTCTTATCTATTTTCATTTTGATATGATTGGTTCTTATGGCGTTGTTTTGTGCTGCTATTAGGAGAGATTCCGTTTCTCTCTTAAAGTTTCCTTTTCTTAGCCAGGTCCAAGTTTTGTCGTGTGACATGTTGTTTATTAGTCGTTTAAACCGCTCATAGAGTTGTTTTCCTTCCCATTTTTGTTTCCTAGTTATTGTTATTCGGTTGTTCATCGTGTTCTCAGTTTTGTTTCTGGTGGCTGTAATGAATCCTCCTTCGTGTTTTTGTATATAGTCTTTGAGTCGTTGTATCGATGCGTCAACACTGTCTTCAATGCTGGCAAGTCCTCTTCCTCCATCTTTTCTTGGTACTTATAGTCTGTCAACGTCGTCTCTGGGATGTAATACCTTATGCATTGTCATTAGTTTTCTTGTTCTTTGATCCATTTGTTTAAGTTCGTCTCTGGTCCACTTGAGAAAGGGTCCGGAATATCTAACGAGAGGTACAGCCCAGGTATTTATTCCTTTGATTAGGTTTCTTCTATTGAGTTTTGTCTCGAGTAGTTTTCTAGTTCTCCTGAGATATTCTTTCTGAATTTTTTCTTTCATTTCCGCTTGTTTGATGGTGTCAGCCTCCAAGATGTCCAAGTACTTGTAGGTTTCGTTTCCTGCGAGCGTTTTTATCTTATCCTTGTTTGGTAGTTCCATTCCGTCAGTTAGCTGCCGTTTGACACTTTTCATTACAAGCATTGCACACTTTTCTATGCCAAATTCCATTCCTATGTCCCGGCTGTATATTCTAACTGTGTGTATTAGGGTTTCCAGTTCTTTTTCATTTTTTGCAAAATGTTTGATGTCGTCCATGTACATGAAATGATTAACTTTTTCCTGTGATCTACTGAGTTTGTATCCGGCTGTGCATTTTCTGAGTATGTGGTTAAGTGGCATCACGGCAATTATGAATAGTAAGGGTGATAGAGCATCTCCTTGGAAAATCCCTCTTTGGATCTTTGCTTCAGCTAATCTTCTTCCTCCTGCTGTCAGTTCGACTCTCCAGGTTTTCATAGTTTTGTCGATGAAGTTTATGACTTCGTCTGATATTTTGTGCATTTTGAGGCTGTTTATCATCCAGCTATGCGGAACCATACCATATGCCTTCTTGTAGTCAATCCAGGCCATAGCTACATTTTTCCGTCTGGTTTTGCTCTCATCTAGGATGTGTTGATCTATGTAGAGTAGTTCTGCTGTGCTTCTGGATCCTTTGCAGCATCCTTTCTGTTCGTCAGGGAACAAACCGTGGCTTGTTAGAGAGTATTATTATTATCCTTATTATTATTATTATTGATGAACATATTTTCTTTTTTTTTTTACATATATTTAATCGAAACCTTTTTCATTTATATATCTAAAATCTATTTCTAGCTTGAAGGGTGTATCAAAGAATTTTTGTTGTCTCAAGATCTTTACTCCAAAGCTAATTCATGAACATATCAGTCATTCTACCATATAATCATTATTTTTCCCTAAACAAGCAAAAGACACAGGTTGTTTTAAATTAATTTCAAGTGATAGCTCTCCAGACTTTTCTCAGTATTCTAGTATATTTCAGCTGACTTGTGGTCTGAAGGTTTTCAATCATTCCCCGGATTTTCCATTCCACAGTTCTGTTTTCCAAATTTGTAGAGATTGTTTGAATGTTTTCAAATATGATTACTGCCGCTTTCGCGTTCTACAACATTTTTAGCTCTCTGGCAAGGACTTGGAATTTATTTATTTGTTCGGTTTCCTTTACTCTTGTCAAGTTCTTTTTATTACTAAGTAGATCTAGATCTGCTCTTCTGACATGATTAAGGAATTTGCTTTTTATTTTCAAGAATTTTGTGCGTTTCATTTACTAGGGCAGATTCTGAATTGCACATATGTCATTTGTCAGTACAGTCAAATTTTACTTATTACAATTCCCTGTGTATTACATTCCTTAACCAATGATGTCTGCACTAATACTACTCCTGTTTAAATTTGCTGCATTTGTTTATTATGTGATTGACTATTTCATCTCTTTTTCCTTTTCTCTCTCTCTCTATATATATATTGAACTGTTAATATTTGTTGGAGCCATTCGTTCATATTTCCTGTTTAACAATTTAATTTTTTCAAGTTTTGATCCCTAAGGGATTCTTTTTCTCTTTTCTCAGAATTTTGTAAGGTAATTGAGTGACGGGAGATAAATTTCTGGGCAAGGAAAGAGAGGAAAGAAAGAAAAAGAGGGAGAGAGTCTACAGAACGGCTAGCTGACCTCTAGTGAGTCCGGCCAAGGTACTCTTTTTTGGTCAGTTAGTCACGGGTGAATAACTACTGTTAACATGGGCGACTCAGTTTACTTGCCCTGTTGCTTTCTCTTGACAACTACTTTAAAAATTTAGAAGCAAATAAACTTTTGTGTTAGTGAACTACGACAGAGTTTCGTGTGTTCGCCACCTTTTCCCATAGCGTGGTTATAACAGGGTCCGACAGCCACTGAAAACGTAGCGACTCACACATAAACCCGTTCGCCACGTGGTGGTACAAACGTCTATTTGATACCGTTATGGTACAATTTTCTTCATTTCTACTAGTTTTTTCTTGTAGTCTTAAATTTCTTGTAGTTGTGATGATTCTGGATTCCACTGCTTGTTCTTGTCCGTCTTTTATCAGCATTTCTTCTTTCTGAGTGTTTTCTTCACTAATTACCAGTTCACATATTTCCAGAAATTTAAGATCCGGGAACTATCTGTTCTTTAGAAACATCTGCCCTATTAAAAATCTATGGTGAGCATCCTGTGAAGAAATCGAGTATTTGGGATGGGCGTAGGTCACATATGAGAAATACCGAATGTCTTCATGCACTATCAGCCTGATAAGAAATTCAGATATTCTCATGTCCCTGACTATAGAACTGATTCACTTGCACGGGTTTTTTCAATTATAGCTTGGATCTCATTAAGAAATTCTAGAGTTCTTTTCTCTTCAGAACAATGATAGTGAAGCTTCCGAGCAGCTGTATCTTTGTAATGATTAGACTCATCCAACGCTTTTCGAATCCTCTGCATTTTCCTCAGATTTTTATTCAAACACAAGGAAATTTTTGTATTGTTGCTTCCGGCATAAATGCTGATTGGTATAGCATGTTGTTTCCAAATTCTGGAGAATTGAATTATGTTGCTTCTTTCTTCACTGAGAGTGTCAAACTGATTCTAGTTTGCTGCATAGTAGACAAAACTTGAAACAAACAGAGCGCATGTGAAAAATTAATTTAAAATGCAACAATTTACCCATCGTATTCTGTATGCAAATAAGTGTGTGTGTGTGTGTGTATGTGTTCGAAATATCCACTGTTTAACCAGTATTCTTCCCGTAAATGTTTTCGAACTATTTCTCTCCCTAAATATGCATTAGAGTGTACACACATACATATGTGCACACATACAGATTATAAATTTGTGACTGCGTGGGTATAAATTTTTACTTTAGTCTTTCTTTTGTTTACCTTAAACGATAACCAAATAGACTGGCTTTTATAATCAACATTATTTTTAACGGGTAAATTTACTGTCAGGTAAACTTATTCTAATGAAAACCGGAGACGTTTGTGACAAACATTCACAGACAGCGTATCAGATAGTTTAAATCTGTTTCCTACTTCTGGTACAGAATCAATAAGAACTAATGTAGAATTTAGACTCCATACGAGCAACCCATTGCGAGTTTTTCAACGGTTTGCGAGTTAAGCAACTGCAAGGCATTTTTTTAACTCTTCACAAAACAATTTCCTCTTTAAGTTGGTTGGTTGGGTTTTATGTCATATCAACCCTTGTAGGGTTATTTAATACCAAATCCTATTTATACACACACACAAGCACACACACACACGCTCATGCGCGCGCGTGTGTATGTGTAAAATATACAGGATTTATAAACGAATGATTCGTAGGTAACATTTAAACAAACTCATTTATTTGTATTCAGTTGAATAGTTTCAAGTAACTATAATAATTTTATTTAACTGTAATAATTCTATTCTACATTACTCGTTCGTTTGCACACAATTAAATGGTTTCAAGCATCGCTATGTAACACTAACGATTCAATTTAACACCAGTCATTTGTTCAACCTATTTAACCCATTAATGAGACACTAACAGGTAGTACCACTCCGGATCAGAGTGGATCTTGGAGTAATAGCAATGAAGAGGTACTCCATATTCTCTAAAGATCTTGGACTGAAGCCTCATTATAAGATATATTTTAGCGTCATATCTTGGACACTCATTGGGGTGAGAGGCTTGCCACTCCGTTGAAATGCATTCGGCGTATTCTAAGCCCTCTAAGAGGTCGGATAAAATGAAAGAAAAAGAAATGAATGGATAAGGACACAGCGAACGATCTTGTCGTTTGATTTTTTTTGTCAGTGTTAGTTTTTCAAACTATTTTAAAAAACTGTGTTACGTGTATTAGACTGAGCCAAACGTCGGGCAGCCTTTGGTATGTTCTATTTTACCGCTCGTATATCATATGACTGAGGCAGTTCAAGCCATCAGAGGTATCTGCTCTGTTCAGTAGTATAGTGGTAGTTGATGCGCTGATACGTTGTGCATTACTTCACTCTACGTGTGATTTGAAAACTGCAGAGATGAAAGTGCAACATAGTCTAATTGGAGAACTTACAGTTTATGAATTCAAACTCGAACAAAATACTTGGGAAGCAACTATAAACATTTGTAGTGCGAAAGATGAAGATGTTGTTGTTCACAGAAATCCGATGGTTCAAGAAATTTTATTCGAGTTGCAAGAACTTCGACGATCAGGCAAGGTCAATACTCATGCTAGTATATCGATTTTGTGTGTACATGTTTTCCCTGCGTTTTAATCTTTAGTGGTCAAAGGGTGTATAGTTACTTTCATGTATCTAATTTTTTATCAGGGAAGTTTTACAACAGGTTTTAAAATTATCTTATAGATAGGGATAGAAGGAAGTGCAATCAGTGTTAAAAGCGCTTGTTTTTTTGTCTAGATTGGAAATTTTGCCTTTGCTCGAAAGACACTGTGAATTTTTAAAAAGAGAGTTTTCAGTTCAGAAAAAAAGTTGTTTTTGAAGGGAATAAATAAGGAACAATAACTATTTCCTGTATCTTTAAAAAAATTTTGTTTGAGGGTTGATAAATGAATAAATATTTCCTCAGAGAATTACCTTAAGAAAGAAGCAAAGAAAGAAACAAACTGTGTTTTTGAAACAATTTATAAAATTATTCAAAGAGAATTGATACATGAAAAGAATCTGTTCTTCAGTTCTAAGGGGAAACTTTTTTAAAAAAAGAAGAGGTTTTCTTTATCGAGTGAATAGTGAAAGTTCATTTGTTGATTTTGTAAGAATTGAAAAGATTAAGATGAAAGAGTGGTCACATCAAGAAGTATATATATATATATATATATATATATATATATCATTAACCTTACAGACTTGACAGTCATTGGTTGTATGACTGGCCAGCAGCGTCATCAGGTTGAGTACGTGGAACTAAGTGGTCGAATATTCAAATAAGATGGGCGGAGACCTTTCTGGAATAGCACCTAAAAATCTTTTGAAAGACTTCCTATCAAAAAGGAGAGTGAAAAAACCACCTTCGGATCAAAGAATACTGGAGTTTAGGAAAATAGAGCAGCCAGGGCATCTGTGGAAGAAGTACTTCTGTAGAAAGAACAAAAAATTAACTATTGTACAAGGAGCATGCAATAAGTTTCCAGACTTTTTTCGTATGGGCACTTTTATTGATAGTATACACATGAAACTCTAGTCCCCTTCGAAGTAATCTCCTCCGGCAGCAATGCTCTTGTTCTACCGTTCCAACAACTTCTGGAAGGCCCCATTGAAGTCCTCTTGAGTGAGCGTATCAATGACCTTCGTCACAGCCTCTTTCATCTCCTCAATTGTCTCATAACGACAGCCTCTAAGTTTTTCCTTGAGCTGAGGGAAGAACCAAAAGTCACAAAGAGCAAGGTCTGGACTATAGGGGGGGTGACGAGCTATCTTGATGCCCAGCTTGGTCAAATAGTCAGTGACAAGGATGGAGTTGTGTACTGTTGCATTGTCCTGGTGGAAATGCCACTGCGCCGATTTGAAGAGTGCTGGCCTCTTCCGACGGAATCTCTTCCTGAACTCCCTTAAAACCTCAACATAGTAACCCTAACCCTAACCCTTTGGCCAATCAATTATGGTCTATTGACTTTCTTACTCCTCCCACACCTCATCATTCCTCACGGACTCCCTGACTTCCTTGAATCTCTTATACCACTCAAAAACTGATGCTCGATTCATGCAAGATGCTCCAAAAGAGTCTGAAGCATTCTATATTTTTCTGTGGCACTTTTTCCAAGTTTAAAACAGAATTTTATTGCATATCGTTCTTCTAAAGTGTCCTGATGTCCAGATTGCATTTTTGAAATTTACCAGCTGTGACAATCAGGCTTTAGTAGGGTGTATTCCAATTCCTGCTGTATCTGTTTATTTGAACGTGAAATCATAAAAATTAGTCAGTCATCTCATAAAATGTATCGCAATAACATAGTGAATTTCCAAGAGTCTACGACAATTTTAAACGCCTGTACAAAAAAAGTCTGGAACCTTATTGAAGGCACCCCGCAGAGTTCCCAGTGGAAGCATGCTGGATCTCCCAGACCCAAGAAGGCCAAACAAAGCAAATCCATCCACAAAATTTTGATGATCTTTTTTTTACAGCACTGGCATGATCTACATGCACTGGGTTCCCACTGGACAGACAGTCAACAAGGAATACTATGTTGAGGTTTTAAGGGAGTTTAGGAAGAGATTCCGTCGGAAGTGGCCAGCACTCTTCAAATCGGGTCAGTGGCATTTCCAGCAGGACAATGTACCAGTCCACAACTCCATCCTTGTCACCGACTATTTGACCAAGATGGGCATCAAGATAGCTCGTCACCCTCCCTATAGTCCAGACCTTGCTCCCTGTGACTTTTGGTTATTCCCTAAGTTCAAGGAAAAACTTAGAGGCTGTCGTTATGAGATAATTGAGGAGATGAAAGAGGCTGTGACGAAGGCCATTGACACGCTCACTCAAGAGGACTTCAATGGGGCCTTCCAGAAGTTGTTGGAACGGTAGAACAAGTGCATTGCAGCCGGATGAGATTACTTCGAAGGGGAGTACAGTTTCAAGTGTGTACTATCAATAAAAGTGTCCATACGAAAAAAGTCTGGAAACTTATTTAATGAACCTTGATTCTTTTTAAATTCAGCAACAAATTAAACTGACCCCCTCCGAAATTACATTTTAACTCATAAATAATAATTTATTATCTAAAAAGACATGACATTTCATAGACTGTCCTTACTATACAATGTTATGCTCGAAAAAATAAAAAAAACGTGCAGAACTGAACGACGTACGAGGATCATTAAATAAGTTATTATTGTATCGTTAAGCTAAATTACAAATTATATTTACTACTGAAGCTTTTTTTTTCTAAAATCTTAGAAATCTAAGAGTAAACAAGGCTAATAATCTAAATGATTTGCTAAAACTTTGCATCTGATATTTTTGTGTTTGATTTAATAGAAAAAGTCACACTTTGTTCAAGATGACGTAGGTTTTATAAAAACTGGTTCAGTTATGCAAAAGTTATTAAAATCGGCGTTTTGTACTTAAAGCTGACTTAATGTTAATAAAGATACCTTGTTTTTGCGTAGAGCCTATAACTTGTGGTCATAAAGAATATCCAAAAATTGCCGGCATGTCCATTGAAACACTTAGTTGTTAGGTTACATCATGCATTGTATTTTTTTTTACATCATGCATTGTATTTTTTTTCAAAAACAAATAAAGTTAATCAAGAAAAATTACTCAATATCGTTCAAAAACTTCAAATCGGAAAAATCTCATTAGCAACTAAGCTGACAACTCTTATTCTAGTGAAGGAAGACTTACTGAAAGCATTTTGACAAGGGGAAACATCGGCTCATCCTTTCAATTTTCATACAGTATCCTGAAGAAGAAAATATAAAGATTATTATGAAAATATACTACTTGACGAAAGTCCTAATAGTTAATTGAAGGCCCCCTCAGTTTTACCTATCACTGTTCTTTGATTTTTTTTTTCAATTTTTAAGGATAAGTTATTCTACTTGCTGAAAATACTCCTCAGAAGTGCTGGTATTTCCATCTTTCTTGTATTCTAATAATTTCATTGGAGTATAGAGAAGATTTACCAAGAAAGCATTAAAATTCAAATTTGATTAATTATTAATTATCTAAAAAATCACAATTATTCCCATCAAACGTTGCTTTTGTGACTTTATATAATTTTGGTATTAATCTATTTTCTATGTAAATATCAAACAAATTTGCAAATTTTCATTTACATGCAGTAAAATTGTCGTGACTTTTAAAATAGAAATATATATGTAATATTATGTAATTAGAAGATATATATATATATATATATATATATATATATATATATATATATATATATATATATATATATATATAATTTTATTTAGTTTAATGGCATATCAATCATTGAGGCTTATTTAATGCTAAATCATATATATGTGTGTGTGTGCGTGTGTGCAATTTGGGAGTAAATAATTTGTGGGTAGCTTTATTTTTAAACGAGACCGATCTCATTTGTTTTCACGCAGTTAAATGGCTCCAAGTATTGTTATTTCGCTTTAATAATTCTATTTAATGTTAAATATTTGTTGTACACAGTAACATGGATTTAAGTATTGCTATTCTCAGTGCATTTGACTCCCATCCACAGCCTTCCAACAGCTTTAAGATAAAATAGAATTGAGAATTTGCTTGCCACAAGAGCAATTTGAAAATACGACCGGGACAATCAAATAGACTCTATAGTTTGACATGATTAGCCTGTTGATCGGATCGGTCTTCTATGGTAGCTAGTCTAGCCCAGTAAGGGCCAAAGTGGAGTGTTGCAGGTCATGTGACCACTTTGAGTACTGGGTCACTGATTGTTCAGCTATCATAATCCCATCCTCAAGCATTGTGGGTCACCACCCACACCCAACAGGTGGCTTTTTTTATTTATTTTAAAGTCACACAAAAATGAACAAAAATGTTTAGTAACTTCTAAAATTTTTTCTCTCGCCTGCTAAACGCTGAATCTACCAGGAATATTTTGGAAAATGAGTCAATTTGAAAATTTCATTACTTAGGCCACAAAAGCAAATGTACGAAGAGGAAATTTATTTTCTATTTTCAGCAATTGTACAAAATAAAATACCTCCGGCACAGGATCAAGAAAAGAGAAAAATGTTCTTACATAATGCTAGAGGTTTCATTAACTACTCTTAATACAAATAATTTGCACACAATTAGATGGTTTTAAGTATTCCTTTAAAAAAAATCTGTTTAACCAATTGAAGTGACCCTAACATTCTTTTCGATTTATTTTACTGCGACTGCTATCTAAAGGAAATTGATACCAAAGTAAGGAAGTCAGTGGTAACAGAAAGAAAATGTTTTTCATAAAGAAATATCTCACAAAAGATCTCGGATGCCTTGCCAGTAATGTTCCAGGGTTCATTAAAGGTTTCATGTTTTTCAACACCAGCTGCCCTTGTGACACTATAAACTAGTATGTCCCTATGTTCACATTTTTGGGGCAATAATCTATATATGTGCAGGTGCGACCTTGTCTTTATGAGTTTATGAGCGTAGATGTAAAATTGCATTTGTGTACGAGCGTATCTGAGATGGTGCATGTGGCAAGAGTTAACGTAAAATAATCTTATTAGCTATGCGAATATAAAAAGTTGGCGTCTTTTGTCGAGGGTGACACGAAGGCTCCCTTTTCAATAGCTACTACACCGAGGTGTAAGGGAGGGCTCTACTCCATTCCCAGGATTGCTCCACTTTACCCTTGATACTCGCCTTATAGTCCTGAGTGCTTAGCAAGGCGATATCAAGTACCATTTTTTGACTCTTTGGTATGACTCGACCTGGGATTGAACCCCGGTCTCCTGGACCATTGGCAAACACACTACTCAATAGGCTAATAACCCAGTATGCGAATATAGTAGTATCAAAAGGATAGCTAAACAATGTAGCGAAGGTGGCAAACTTTGATTGACGGTAAAATAGAAAGAGAAGGATAGATCAATGGGAATGAAAGGGCTAGTTTTAAATGTCCGTATGATACTATTTTCTAAAGTACATAAATTCTGGTAGAGAGTCATGAAGGAAAAGTAGTTTTCTTTTTTCGGAAGTCAGGATCCTATATATTCAAGGAAGCAGTTATAGGTTTTGCATATAAGTGGCAACCCAACCAGGGAGTTGCTGGGAACGGTGGCAGTTCCAGTGACAGTACAGTTAAGAACTGGCTCACAGAGAAAATGGAATAGAAAAGTGACCAGGTCTTCGTCAGCATATCGCGATAGAGGAGGATCCGCACCCAAGTTCATATTGCGAAGTGTCACATGCCTCCTTCCACCAGGATAAACTCGAATAATAAATAAAGAAAAGGTAAGAGTATAGTCGGATTTCTTTTTGTATATTTTTTCTTTGTGGAACTAATCAGTGGCTTTGTATATATTATGATAAAAGTGAATTACTTCAATTTTTAAAGTGTTATTTGAATAGAAAAAAACATTCCAAACAAAATCAGAATAAAATTTGATTTTTCAGTGCACTAAAGAAAAAGTATAATTTTTCAGAGATTTTTTTAAAATTAGAAATACGGCAGAATGGGATTTTAGATAATATATGATAAAGCGTTTAGCACATTCAAAATACTCATAGTTTCCTTAAAAAGTATATTTCCAGTATTTTACTTGCCTGTTCATCTTATTTATGCTTTTAGGAATTTTCGCTGTGCTTATTTTTGAAAACTTCAGATTATCTGGTCACTTTTCATGATTCACAAATTTTAATGACTATCCATAGGTTACATTCCAGCGCATCCATACACATTCTTCAGAGCCATTTCTCAGGTTGCACTGAGATGTCAATGAGTGAGCTTTTATATAGTGTGACCAAAACATTTGCAATGATATTTGGTCTTCTTTTTGTTTGTTGTTTTTTACTTAATATTTTCAGAACCTCGAATCTCCCACATCAGTTATTCTATAAGGAAGGGTTTTTCAAACAATTTACTTATTGTACCCTTTGTAAGCAAATTTAGTTTCTGTTCACCCAGAAATAAATTAATTGAATAACTAATTTACCAGTATTTAATACAATTTACATAAGAAAAGAATCAGTAAACTATATGCAAACCTACCTTTAATTCTTTATTTTTTTAATGGAAAGGATAGATTCGGTAGGTACTGAGCAAATCACAAATATTAGTTTGCAGATTTCTGAGTTGGAACTACAAATCACTACGTTTTATGTTGTGATTCTATATTAAATATGTATTTAATAAATGTGTCTAAATTTGCACTTCTTATTCACTCCTGTACATGTATACACAAGTGCTGAGCGACCAGCAAAGACGTACAGACATTAGTTCTATGCGGACAACGGGTGCAGTCTTGAGGGCCTTCCAGGAGCGATGAATGATCAGGAGAGAGAGAGAGAGAGAGAGAGAGAGAGAGAGAGAGAGAGAGAGAGAGTCAAGGGACTCAGTGCTATCAACACAACTTGATGATAATGATTATGAAATTTGTACTAAATTCGCACTCCCCACTTCAACATCGTTTGTTCATTGAAATGACCCGTATGTTTTGAATAGGACATATGTAAATAACACACCTATAGCTGCAATATCATCCAGTCTGGTAACTAATTTACATGAATCAGCGACTTTGGTTTCCCTGTTATAAAGGGATTTGATTATAAATACAAACTTATAATTTTAACCTCTGTATATCCTCATACTTTTATTCACCCAGCCAAAATTTTATTCATTTGCGGCGGTATATGTGCACCACTTGAAAAAGCCCTATCCTAAACTGAGTTTTGTAAAGAATTTAAAAATATTTAAGCGAGTGAGACTTAAGAGATTTCTCTAGTTAAACTTTAAAAAAAGATTATGCAGATTGTTAATCCTAATTCCTATTGACACACGAGGGGAGGAAATTGTTATAGTTGTACTCCGAGTTCAGCACTTGGATAAGGTTAGTTCTATTTCCCTTTGCGTAAATACTCTTGAGAAAGCATGAATCTATGTCTTCTCTTCCTGCTAGGGAAAATAGTTGGGAAAATTAGATTCTTTTGTCTTGGCAAGGCAACCAGTATAGGAGAAGAAAAATTCTGAATTCAAAACCTGAGGATTTCTATATAAAGAAACTATGACGTAATAGTTCACCCTTCTTTAGTTATCAGCTTATGCAAAAGTTTAATACTGATGCGAAAACTTACATATAGTAAACAACGACCACAATTATAATAATAATAAGAAAAAGAATGAGTGATTATCAATATATATATTGACAGAAATATGACCGGGGATATTTTAGATATCTGCAAAAGTAACGCTGATCTGTGTTTTTCTGGGAACTCATCAATTAATACATGGCATGAAGAGGTTAACGTTTATGGCCACTTATTGCTAGTATTACAAGTTTAAACGCAACATATTTTGTCTTGATTTTCCGATGATCAAAAGTCATATGGAAAAAACAAAAAACAAAAATAAAATCAAACAACAAACATCCCCCAAAACAACAAAAAACCCAAAACAAAAAGCAATAAAGTTTCTGGCAACTAAATTCATGTCTAGATATCAATTTTATATAATTCAGCCAAAAGGTAAACATTCCACTCAGCTAATCTCATGAACACAAAGTTCCTTTTTTGCTTTATACAAACTTCTTGTCGCGGGAGGAGGCGTCATGAGGACTTAAAATCGTTAATCTTTTATACTGTTCTCTGTTTGTTTTTTTAGCATGAGGATAAGTGTTTTTGATGATGTAAGCCCCATGCTACCCTGGTTTTGAAGTCAGAAGTTTTCTTTCTCTAGACAAGTTGCTCTACAAAGATTAAAGAGTCTGCTTTACTATTTATCCATAGCTGGTCAACATTTTAGTACTTTTTGATTTATCAAACTGTTTTTGTTCTCATCTCTCATCTCCCATTCTCTCTCTCTCTCTCTCTCTCTCTCTCTATATATATATATATATATATATATATATATATATATATATATTCTTTAAGAAAAAAAAACCCGGTCACATTAGGATTATAAATTTATTTCCATCCTGTTATGTGTTTTTGATATAAATCAAAAACACACACACAAAAAAAAATAACAGGACTTCTTCAGATCTTATGAATAAAATAATTCAGAAACACACAGGAAAGAAGGGTGGGAGGGGATAGAAGAGGGGTGAAGAGTTTTCTCCTCATTTAGCCCACTTCCGTTTTCTTTTAAATTTTATTGGCGGTTGGAATTATAGTAAATTAATTTTTTTATTTTCATTTTTTAAATTTCTTATTACTTTTCGACTTAAAACTCCAGATTTAATACTAATTTAGATAAAATAACTTTATTTGATACCTTTAAATGTTCACTGTTGAATTTTTTTTTTTTGTCCTGATGGAATTACTCCCTACTCCGGTTTAACTGGACCGAATAACACACACACACACACACACACACACACACACACACACACACACATATATATATATATATATGTGTGTGTGTGTGTGTGTGTGTGTGTGTGTGCTGTTATTGTTGTTTTTATTTTGCTTCTTTCTTTTTTCTAGCCACGTCAATCGGAAAGAAGGTGTCTTTGGTAGATGAAGTCATCTGTTTGTTATTTTTATCTCACATTGATTTTTGAGTAGCAATCCTGTGTGTTTTTCCCTTCTTGGCCGGCTTCTTTACCAAGGCTAAAGAGCATAATCTATTCATCCATAGTTGTAGTGAAGGAAGAAAAGGATTTATGAAGAAAAACGCAAAAGCCTCTCCCAGTATTTGAACACTGTTTTTGGAATCCATTTCCTTTGACGATAACGATTACGCTACACGTTTTATATATACATTGTAAATCGAGCCCTTCGCTAGAATTTTTGAAGATTTTTGAATTTTCAAAAATTAACAGGGTAAGATCATGGTGGAATTGCATTAGCAACAACAACAAAAAAAAGGCGGTAGTCATGACTGTAGCAGTCTCTCAGCTATGCGATCAGAGACAGACTGTCAGATAAAATAAAAGTATATTTAAAGTATTGGCACTCACACAAACACTAGATTCTTCTTACTTCTGTCGCTTATTTGCCAATTAGAAAGTAAGTTTTCAAAACTCCCATTCCTTTGATTTCAATCAAACCTCTTTCTTCGAAGTCAAACGTTGACTTCTGAAGACAACTGAAAGAAAAAAAGTATCAATTATTAAATAGAGCGAATAACAAATTTATATTGCCAACTCATAAAACAAATATTTTCTAATTATTATCTCTACTAGCAGTATTTACTCGTATTACATACTTTGTGTTAATCATTTTCATTTATCTATAACTAAAACGTGTCACGAGGCTAGAGTGTATATCAAATTAGTGTAAAGAGTTATGGTAACAAAATCTAGGTTAATATGGTAGCATCGGAGTCTTCTGGTATTTGTAATAAGAAGTTGGTGTTGAGATGAAACAAGTAAACAACAAAACAAATAAAAGGAGGTTGAGTTAAACCGACGTTGTCTTTCTAAGAATTATTTTGGCAGTAAGCTATAACTTGCAAATGTATAAGTATTAATTTTCGTATGTGTACAGTGCATATAAATATTTTTGTTAAAATGATTAATTTTAACGGCATGACAACCTGTCTGGTTTTATTTTATGTCAAGAAGTTAGGGAACTGTGTACACTGTACGTTTATATTTTACATTCTTCTTATAATCATTTTTAAACAGATTATTTTGACCCATTGATTGGATCCTAACGTTTACTAGCACTCCGGGTCAGAGTGGACATAGGTGTAATGGCAATGTAGAGGTATTCATTTCCCTCCAGATATCCAGATATTTAGCGTCACCATTAGATGCAGATTAGTTTTATACCTAGGACACCCATTTTGGGGAAGATGTCTTTCCCTCTCTACAGGAGGATACAGTCAACATATTCTAAGCCCCATCAACAGGGCTAATGAAAAGTCGAAAAACGTGGAAAGTAATTTAACAAATTATTTAAACAACTTGAATTGTTCTGAGAGTTCACTTTCTTAATGTTCATACTGTGCTGATTTAATTTAACAGTAAACATCGGATGAAAAAAGATTGAAGCAGCGTAAAATAAATCGAAACTATGATTGGGAATTCGACTGGAAACGCAGATAAAAAAATCTACGAAAACAGGCCAAAATGATAAAACAAAAGAAAGACGTTGGAATATGTAGAAACAAAAAGTAAAAGGCAACACAAGAAAAGATAACAGTACAACTTGTGGAAATAGACCAGAAAGTACTGGCGAAAGAAGGAAGATTAAAGAGATATCGACAAAGGGTAATACAATACACACAAAACTGAACATTCCAAAACAACGAGAGAAAATTCTACCCACAACAGGGAGGAGATGACACGAAAACATACCAGCAACCGGATGCAAGAGAAACCGAACGATTTTGGATTTAAATATGGCAATTAAAAAACACAACGAAAAGGCCGAATTGATAAACAACATGGCAAGAGAATTAGAAGGACTTGATGAAGGCCCAAAAACAGAAATACACATCAATTTACTCAAAACGACACAAAAAATATCAAACTGGAAAACGCCAGGCCATGATGGAAGACATTCACCTCCATTCACGACAGACTAGCACAAGAAATGAACAGATGCCTACAAGGAACACGCGTACCCGAATGGATGACCAAAGGAAAGACCACCTTGATCCAAAATTGTTCCCTGATGAGCAGAGAGGATGCTGCAAAGGATCCAGTGGCACAGTAGAGTTACTTTCATAGAACAGCACATCCTCAACGAGAGCAAGACCAGACGGAAAAATCTAGCTATGACCTGGATTGACAAAAAAAAGGCATATGATATGGTTCAGCAAAGATGGATAATAAACTGCCTCAAAATGTACAAAATATCACATGAAGTCATAAACTATACCGAGAAAATCATGAAAGCCTGGAGAGTGGAATTGACAGCAGGAGGAAGACGCTTGGCTGAAACAAAGATCCAAAGTGATATTTTTCAAGGAGAAATAACTATCACTGTTACTATTCATAAATGCCATGATGCCACTAAACCACATACAAATGACACACATAAACTCCTATGGGAGTTTAACATACAAACGGATCACCTAATCCCGGCCAGAAGACCAGACCTTATAATAATCAACAAAAAGAAGAGAATTTACAAAATTATGGACTTTGCTGTCCCGTCGGACCACAGAATAAATCTGAAGGAATGTGCAAAGAAGGATCAGTACCTCGACCTTGCTAGAGAACTGAAAAAGCTGTGGAACATGAAAGTAAAGTAATTGTGATTGGTGCTTTTGGCACAATATCTAAAGGATTATTAAAAGGCCTGGAAGATTTGGAAGTTGGCGGACGGGTAGAGACTATCCAAATGACAGCATTGCTGAGAACGGCCAGAATCTTGAGACGAATCCTGGAGACTTGAGGAAACTTGCTGTCACTCAAACTCCAGTGAAAAACCATCTGCTAACAATGATGTGAAAAACTCTAAAGGAGTAATAATAATAATAATAATAATAATAATAATAATAATAATAATAATAATAATAACCGATCACCTAGCAGACAACAGAGACAACTGATCACGTCTTGTTTCATAAACTGTTATAGGCGGAGAATTCAATTGTTCTATATTTATTTTGATATTAATTCACATTTGCTTTTATCTAAAAATAAAAGAATAAAAAGGAATTTACTACTATCTCTCTCATTTAATTTAAAACTAACATTCTAATGAAGTCATTAAATATTTTAAACTTAATTTTCTCTGCACGTAGTAGGACGAAATTACAATATCAAGCAACAAGTCGATTTTGAGCTTTACCGAAATACCTTTAAGAATTGCATCAATCAATTTTCGTTGTGAAGACAAAGTACTATTTTTGACATGAACATTTGTAAAACTTGATGTTCAATTTACGGATTTAATGTAAGCATTTAATATATCATACTAAATCTTAATATATCGTAATAAATTCTAATATATTATACTAAAGTTTAACATAACATGATAAAACTTTATTTCTCTGATTGGATAACGAAATATAATAAGGATTTCATAGACTTAAAAATTACATTCCTCCTTTATGTAAACAAAATCCGACATGAGATTTCATATTTTTGGCAAAACTTCTCTTTTGTTTTTAACATTCATGACTGACATGGATGTCTCAACTAAAAGCGAAATATTTACAGCTTGCGTTTGTAGTTATGGTTATATTAGAGAGGAAAACTGAGAAAAATGCACAAGTTTTCTTTGTAATCAGTTTGACCTAAAGTGCAAAATGTATATAGAATAAAACAAAAACAAAAAAGAACACAAATTTTCTTATCATTCAGTCAAATTTTAAATATCTTAAATATTATCCGGGTTGCTCATGAGAAATATTGATTATAACAACTACTGTGCTTCTCTTATTCTTACATATAAGGCGCAGGGAAAATTATTTGTTTGTTTGTTTGTTTGTTTGTTTGTTTGTTTGTTTGCTTGAAAAAAAGAAATAAAGAAAAAAAATAAGGGGTGAAAAGAAAGAACAAATATGAGAAAGAAAGAATACAAGGAAGAAAATGGAAGTATCAAAGAAAGAAAAGAAAAGAACAAACGAACGTATACAAAGAGAATATATGAGCGAAAAAGAGGCATAATAAAAGAATGAAAATGAAAGAAATCATGAAAGAGAAAGAAAACAAGAACAAAAGAAGTAAAGAACAAAAGAATGAAAAACAAAAGAAAAATTAAGAATGATGGAAATAGGAAAGAATTAACAAAAGAAATGAATAAAAGAAAGAACAAAAATTAAAAAAAGAACCTAAGATATAAATATTGATTGTCTACAAGTATGTTGAGTTTCTTTCATTCTTACATATAGAGTTCATATAAAATCACTTGCTTCAAAGAAAGAAAGAAAGTAACAAACAAAGAAACAAACAACGACAAAAAAGAACAAGTTAAAGAAACATCTTGCAAAACATAAAATGAAAAATAAAAATAAAAAATAAGAAAAAGAAAGAATAAAAAACAATGTAAAATGAATAAAAGAAAAAAGGAGAAAAAAACAATACGAAAAATTAAAAAAATAAGAGAAAGAACGACAATAAGAGAAATAAATAAATAAATAAATAAATAAATAAATAAAGAAAGAAAGAAAGAAAGAAAGAACATGCGAAAGGAAAAGAACATACGAAAGAAAAGCAGAAAAAAACTAAATATAACAAAAGAACAAAAGAATAAAGAATAAGAAATAAAAACGAAAGAAAATAAAACATAAACAAACAAATGAAAGAAATAGAAAAAGAGAACAATAAAGAAAAAAGAGCAAAAGAAAAACATTTTCTAATTCCTGGCGTTTTCCACAAATGAGAACCATCTCTAAACATATATTTCATTTACTCATGATGACCTGCCAAGTTTTAACTGATGGTCTTTCACTGTGACAGCAAGTCTCCTCAAGTTTCTATGTCTCTTCTGAGTGTTCTAACCGATCTTAGCAGTGCAGTGATCTGTATTGTCTTAATTCTTTCTTTGATTTCCAACTTTTACAGCCTTCATTCCAAAGATTTGAGGACTTTATAACGCTCCAATTATTATGGGTATCACCGTCACTTTCATGTTACATACTTTTTTCGGCTCGAAGGCAAGATCCAAGAATTTGTGTATTTTTTCTTTTTCCATCATTTTCATTCAGTGATCCGCTGGAATAGCAAAATCCACGAGATGTCATGTTTTCTTTTTTTGTTAATCTGCTCTACGTCTGGCATTCTTGTTGGGATTATGTGATCCGTTTGTATTTCAAAATCCCAGATAATTTATGAATCTCATTTTCTAGGACATTTTCTAGTATGTAAACCTATCATTTGGTAGTATGGTTAAATTTATAACTCTTGCGGATGACCTTTCCGACCTAATCGTGCTTAATCTTGTATTCCTTTTATGTTAGTTAGCTGCATTTGCTTTTTATGAGATTATCTGTTTCATCGCTGTGTTCACATAACGTGCACTTGCCATTCCTTTGTTCATGTTTTCTTTGATGTAAATGATCGTTATGGCATTACGAGTTTTTTTTTATACCATTTGGAGCTAATGAATTTCAATCAAGTCTGAGTGACATTAAGTCTCTTCGGCTCTTTAAAACTTTTCTTAATATTCTGACTGATATCAGCAGTGCGGTGATCTGGACGGTTTCAATCCTTCTTTTGATCTCCAATCCTCTTAGTTTTTGTTTCAGGATTTTTGAGATTGTTACATCATTCTTAAGCTCTCTGATTTTGACTTTTCTTTAATTTCACACAGTTATCTCATAGAACATCATAATCCACCATACGATTTTTTCTCTTCTGGTTAATTAAAACTAGGTTCAATCTTTTGGTGTGGATTGGGTTTGTAGCTCAATAAAAGCACACAGTACGAATAACCGCAGGCTGTAAATAATTTGATAAAACTGAGTCAAAATGAAAAGCAATAATGTGTCTTACTTGTACACTTGTTGCGTTATGTGTACTTTATCCGGAAGTCCATGGCTCTCCATACGAGACGCCACCATGACTGTTTCTCCCATGATGATGAAACGAGGCACTTGTTCTCCAATGATACCCCATACGAGACCACCAGTATGGAAACCAATCCGCACCTGAAATTAAAGAATTCAACACAACAGTAATTATAGACATCATTCTTCTTTAAATACCGACCAAACGGTGATAACTTTAGAAAGATATTACTACCATTTTCAAATGTACTTGCATATATATATATATATATATATATATATATATATATATATATATATAGTTCTGTCGGTGTCGGTTCGCTTCTTTCAGAAGTACAAGACACCCTTCACAAAAAAGGGTGTCCGGGGTGTAACACAAAAGTGCAAAGAAGAGGTTTCTGTTCTTGAGTTTTGAGGTGAGTGGAATTATCCTTTCATTGCCATTTGTGTAGGGTGGGTCTTGCCCTTTACAGAGGTTGCAGTCAATTCCACTGACGGGGGTCGAACTCCTTTGAGCTTGACTTGACGCGTGACGTATCTATTTATTGAGAATTTCTGGGAAGGGAGTTAGCGAGAACAATATCCAGATATTTCGATCCACGATTGGTTGAATCAACTGATGCAAAACTCACAAATATAAAGAGAAGGCGATATACATTTTTTAATTTTATCTTTACAAACTGAAATATATTCGAGTCTTTGCTGTTGAACTGTGAAAATGAAAAAGAAAGATTTGTCAGTAAAAGCTATGATAGTCATCCGATTTTCTGACGAAATTAAGTCAATTTAATATCAATGGCAATGAGTCTTTATTAGAACACAATACATTCGTTACTTGTTGCTAATGAAAATAACTTTATGCTTTCCGTTAAATCCTTCGCATTCCAAGAATTCTCCGTAAATTCTAAAGAGTCGAAAAGGCGGGAAAGTGTCCCGGAAAGAATTAAACCGTTTCAAAATGCCTAACGACCCAATCCAAATTGTATTCTGCTGAATGATAACGTAGGAGCTGTGCGTGCAATAAATTCTGGCAATAAATCTTGATGCGGCTAATTTTCTGTTTAGTATTCCATTGTCGCAAATTGACTTGTGAGATTTACGAGAATAGATAATGTGAAAAGGTGGATCGTTCGCGAGAGATGTGCAAGCGATGGGAATTGACTGCAGTCGGACAGGCAGTACCTGCGACACTGGTACAGTCTTTGTCGATTCACACCACTCTTTAGATGAGAGTAAAGAAGGCAATTACTCCATTTTAGATTTAGACATAACTTTCTCCAATAAAAGCTCCAGTTGGTCACGTACTAAACATATCCAGCTTGGATTTACGGGGGTGTTAATTACCCAAATGAGCTTCCATTTACATTTGAATAATTTATCTTCGTTTCAGTTTATCTTACGGAAGCGCTTAGAATGAAAGGAAAGCATATTCACCAGTGAGAATACATGTGGCATAGCTCAGTAATTGATCATATGCTCAACACGCTCTAAGGTTCAACTTTGTTTTGAATGGTGCGTTTTAAGTTTTCCCTCTCATGGACAAGTTGCTTTTCCTAGAGGCTAGAAAGTCCGGACTACTTTACTGTTTATTCCTTGAGTAAAGAGAGAAGATATGAATTCATGCCTTTGGGCACGCAGTGAATCAGACTCATTCAGGATTTTAATTTTGTTTGCTGGGGCTGAGTGTATGCCAAACAGAGAGAACTTTCTCAAAAATTATGGCCTGGGAATGATATTAAAGACATCTGATGGTAAGGCTGAAGGTTTGGAGATTCGAGGAGTCTAGACAACCCTCGCTTTTCCATTTCTCCTAATTTCATTTTGACTCAGCGTATATAAGAGACCCATCTATGGTTTAAATAGATCTATTTTACAATTATTCATGTTCGAGAACAAAAAACAAAAGAAAAATCTCTTACCAAACAAGTATATAAATGTAAATATGAATACTTAATTAAACCGATTCAATAATTTGTCAGCATAAAATAACTCAAGACAGATGGAGATACTGTTAAAATCAATCAATTAATCAATTAGTGGTTCGCCAAGTCCATTTTCCATAACGATAACTATAACGTTAGTTGGTTGTTTGGGCTTTATCGCATATCAACTTTTGAAGGTTATTTAATGCCAAATCCATTTTTATACAAATAATCAATTCTATTTCAACCATTTCAGTTTAGCATTAGTACACAGTTTAATTGTCTGAAGCATTTATAATTCAACCAATTCAGTTTAGTATATGCATAGTTTTTGTTTACACAGTTAAGTGTCTATTTTAAACCATTCAGTTTAGCATAAGTACAGTTTCAATGTCAAAAACAGTCCTATTTCAAACAATTCAGTTTAGCATATAAAACAGTCTCATTTCAAACAATTCAGTTTAGCATAAGTATTCAGTTTAAATATGAGTACACCGTTTAATTCAATTTAGTCAAACAGTTCTAATTCAAACAATTCAGTTTAGCATAAGTTCACAGTTTAGTTCTATTTAACTATTTATCTATTTAATAGATAGGGTCCTATAAGGTACTACCACTCCTGGAGAGAGTAGACCTGGAAGCGATGGCAATGAAGGGGTGCTCTGCATTCCCCAAAGCTTCAGTGTCTCTGGGACCTCACTATCATATTGTTTAGTGTCATATCCAGGACAATCGTTGTGAGAGATCTTACTCTTCTGAAGAGAAGCAGGCAGTGTATTCTACAGCTCCAGAGTTAAATGTCAAAAGAGTTTTATTTGCTATAATTCAGTTTAGCGTAAGTACGCAGTTTAAATATCAAAACAGTTATATTTCGAACAATGCAGTTTAGCATAAATATGCAGTTTAAATGCCAAGAACAGTAAACTCAAGAAACCACATTTTAGTTCTATTAGACCCATAGATAGGACCCTTATCAGGTGCTACTACTCCGGGCCATAGTGGACCTGGGAACGATGGCAATGAAGGGGTACTCCGTATTTCCCAAAAGCTCCAGCATTACTGGAAGATCACCATCAGATTGTTTAGTGTCATACCCTGGACACTCGTTGGTGGGTGTCTTACCCCCTGCAGAGAAGCAGTCGGTGTATTCTACGGCCTGAGCCGACTGGGCAAGATAACTATAACGACACCCACACGTTCCCCCAGATATTATATAGCATTATATATATATATATATATATATGTGTGTGTGTGTGTGTGTGTGTAACACATTTTATCCAATACATATATTAGATAAAATATATCTCTCTCTCTCACTCTCCCCCCCCCATATATATATATATATATATATATAAATTGGATCAATGTCTGACATTATGGAAGAAATATGACTTGAAAATCAAAATTTGTAAAAGTATTTTTTCATTTGATGTTACATTTCGCACATTTGGGAGCTTCATCAGATTATGATAGGAAAAAAATAAATTTTCGAAAAGATACAGGAAAACTTGGCTAAAATTATGTGACTATCATCGCAACGTATATAGGGATGTCACTATGTTGCTCATAATAGCCGATGTGGCTTAAATGGTCACCCATTAAAGAAAGTATTGAACAAGCTCATTGCAACTAAAGTTCAGTGTTCTAGTCGGAAACGGTGCTTTAATAATGCTTCAACAGTTTTTGTTGACCTTCTTAACAAACGGGCAAGTGTGGCACGTGGCCTTTTGTAAGGTAGGTCTGGACGCAGAGCCGTAGGCCAGACGCGTCAGCATTGCCCTAAGAGGGGAGCCTCAGGGGCCAGGTGATAAACCTAACCCATCCGAGGAAGGTTAAAGCCTGGGGGACGGCCCCATGAGGCGCAAGGTATGTCCAGTGACTAGACACACTCGACCAGATCTGTGTCGATGATAACACGGCCGGCCGGCCGGCCGGCCGAAGCATGACTCATCTACTGGACTTAGCAATCAACGTGTAAATCAGGAATGACTGTTGAAATTAGCTATAACCATCGTTAAAGTTACGAATTTGAGTTTCCCTCGGCCTTTCTACCTGATTGTTTCCTTCATTTGTCTTAATTCTGATGCATAGTACTATTCATCAATATTCCAGGCTGTCTACCATGGTTACACCTTCAGAATTTCTAAGTCAGAAGCTGCCAGCTTGAACTTCAAGGGAACCAGATTGTTTCCTTTGAATCTGATTCAAGTTCGAAATGGTAAACTCGAAATAGTAAATTCTTAGGGTTAGCCTAGAAGTTAAGCCTGGAAATGTCAACTCTTTTCAGCTTCCGGTCGGGTTACAGCATTCTTGGGACCCATCCTGCAGACCGCTGGCTCATCCCCAAAGTCTCAGTTAAGAGTGTAGACTGAACCAGAACTAATGCCTTTGGCTTTAGCTATCTGCTGGAGAGTAAGACGTCTGTCATTAAGGGACCAGCAGCAATTTGATCATCAGTTGTAGAGGTTTTTGGATGACCTGACAGAGAATCATCTTCGGAGCTATTCTTATCCTTCTAAAATTCAGCAGGTCACTTTTTCACATAGGAAAGGGAGTCCTCAGCAGTTATCATAGATTTCCTTGGGTATCATACTTTTCTTTTGCAGATAATTTATAGCTGCTCAAGCATCTGTTATGTTCATTTTTTGATTTATCAAACACCTCTCATCCTTGTGTGGACTTTACCAGCACAGAAATTATGACGGAAATTGGAATTAGTTTTCAAGTTTTATTGGCAGTGATACCACATTATTACATAAAAAAATGTTCAGCTATGACTCTTCTTTTTGCATGTGGCGTATAAATTTTTGAACGAATCTCGTATTGTAAAAGATCCAGTTTCTTGTTTGATAAATTGACATTGCGAAATAACCGCAGATTCAATTAAGAGGCAAGTGAAAACCTAGGCATTCAAAAGAACACGAGCAATTAATCATGAACATAATAAAAATAACAAATATGAGGAAGAGGTGCATTTTGATAACTTCTTACCAAGTCAGAACTGACATGAAATTATTTTATTGTGGGCTGGGGGTATTCATGAATCGAAACTCATGCGTAGCCATTATAAAAAAAGCTTGTTTCTCTCAGCATTTCCCTTAAGGTGTGCCCGATTGTTATTCTTTTTAGGCGATAGAGCTGATACTGGTTATCAATCAGACGATGTTATTTCATGTTAACAGAGAGGTTAAAATGGGAATGTAAATCCATCCCTTTTGTCGGTGTTTTAAGATCTTAGATGCCAAATAGCCTTGAAGATTTTCGTCGCATTCTTAAATCTAAAATCTTTCCGAAAGTTTTTAAATTGCTGATATTTGTATCTTGTAAACTATATTTTCTAGATGTGAGACTCTGAAAAATTGTTGGTAAAATAAAACTTAACGTTGCTCTTGTCAAAATAAAACTTAACGTTGCTCTTGTCAAAAACAGAAACAAGACGATCAGGTTTATGATGACCAGCGAAAATAGTCGCTGTTACTCGTTAGTTTGATCTTTTAAATCCTTCCTTGGAACGAAAGAACATGGTTTTATGCATTTATACGTCCTCAGACGAAATCTGTTATGATAATGAAAAAGGAAACGTCTTGACGCAGATGGTGACCTATTGTTGGTACAGTTTCTTATCTAAACTTACCCGCCCGAAAACGGGTCAACACTCTGCGACGAGGCACGAAATAAGAGAAGTTAAAGAGAAACAGAAATTATTACGAAAGTGGGAATTCTGTTCATGCCCCATGCACTTTCGTCAACATAATCTCACTCTTAGTCGTGTTGCAGGTTCTCTGCAGGTTCGGATCGAGTGCACGAGTCGGAGATAGGTCAACAATCGAAGAAAAAAAGTGAGAACACAAAAGCTTGAATGTATGTTAACTGAAGAGGGGTGCGTGTGACAATTCGAAAAATGACTTTCGCTATGTAGACGACTGGCAAAAGTTCTTTAACTAGAGGTAAAACTAACAACTAGATTTTCGGGCTTGAGGTCGATTTTTTCTTCAGCGGATCCTTTTAGCAGTATCTCTCTGTGTCATACTCTATTCTGTGTCGATCTGTGTTTCTCTCTAGTCCCATGTGAATCCATCTCTTGATCTATGTTAATTAGCAGACTCTCTCTCTCTCTCTCTCTCTCTCTCTCTCTCTCTCTCTCTGAGTCTTTTTGTTATTTCCCATCTTCTTAGCTAATCTGTCTTCCCTTTAGCAGACTGACCGGTATATATGCAGGAGTTAACATTTCCTACTTGTGGATTTTCGGCCATCCATAGACTGAACATAAAAAATATTGCCAGTCTGTGGGTCTCCAGGAGACCCCCAAAAATGTTATAGTAAAATTGATGGTCTTTTAAGTTGCGACTCCACTTTTATATGACCATCTCTATTTATACTCAGGTTGGATTAGTGGTTCACGTCCAAAATACATATGACCACACACACACTCAGTATACCCACGCAAATATATCCCTGCCTTTATAAGTACATGTATATATATATATATATATATATATATATATATATATATATATATATATACATGCCTATGGTCAGCCCACAACCATACCCTTATGTATTCAACCGTACGAACACACATACATGTACTCACACCTTCTCAAGTGTCTACGCATAAGCACATAGATATAGCAAAGTCTATATTCTACCACACCAGGGTCTATAGTGTCACACAAGGAGTAATGTTGCACTTGAACATTTCCCTTTATAAAAGGATTATTAAACTCTTCAAAAATGATATATTCAGGTTATTTCAAGGCTTTTGCACAAGTTATCACAAGTACATCTAAAGAATTAGGAACATAATAAACCAGAAAAAAAAAACTACATCATAATTATATCATTCAGTGTAAGATTTGCGAAAATGGTAGTGAGAATTCTCGGTCTTTAAAGAAGTAAGATACAAATAATCTTCAAACCGAATCTATTTGATCCGAAGACCAGTGCTACCAAAAGGTTGTAGTCCTGAGATGATTGGCAATAAAGCAGTACTCTACACAGCTTCCGAACTGGAGCATTTCTATCAAATGCAGTTTAGAGTCATATCACGATATTTTGCTTTTTGAGGTTGTCTTACTCCACTGAAAAGAATATATCCAGCGTATTCTTATTCTTGCTGACTAGGCGGAAAATCGAACTCATTAGCAATAATCTGCTAGCCTTGTTCATTAACCACTACACAACACGAAACATCTTATTTAGTTTTACTAAACCTGGCTTAGTTATTTGACAAAGAGCACCCAATAAAAATCGAACTCATTTGCAATGATCTTCTTACGTAAGTCGCAAATCATTAAACGCCTCTAAAAAAAACTAGTCATAGCTTAGATTTGGTACAATGCCACAAATACAAAACATAGTAGTAATTGAACTGCTAGACTATTTACCCAACCACTATTCCAGTTTAAAACTGTTGTGGCGTAGTATTTATGTGACTATTTCCTGTTCTGAATCGTTTAATAATTTCGTCAAACGATTTACGAAGAATTTGAATAATTCGTTGACTCACACAGTTTCTTATTGAATTATCTTGATTGGGCTTCCAGGCAAAAGTAGATGAACACAGACAAGCATTCAACTTTGTCTTCTAAAAAAAATGAAGACAAATTCAATCTAAAAGACATTAATTAAGACCATTGTTTTATAAGAATATGGTTTCGTCTGGATTTTAAAAAGGGAATTTTTTACAAGTAAAAATAATTCTTTTGAGTTATTTTCCTCGTTTTTATTGATTTTATCAAAACGACTCTGCCGTTGCCTCTTTCAACTGTCTGTTGCATTTGTTAACTATTTTAGTGTAAATTAAGGAACTGTGTTCACCTTCATTTAAATTTATTAATGACTAAACGATAGAGGACAACGGCAGATATGAAGATCTAACATGTGCCACCAGAAACCACTGGGTCCAAAACTGGTCAGTATAATGTCCTAATAATTTAAAATGCCAAAAATTTTACAAAATTGTATGCTGTTTTCTTTGTAAAATGCCGCTTGTACAGTGTGTTTTAAATGTAAAGACACTTTTACCGTAAATCCAAATTGAATATAAGACCCTGGTCAAAGGTGCTAGCATGCTCGGTACATGGTAGAGTCTTTTCTAAAAGCTTAGAATGCCCACTGAACACCCCCATAGTAATTTAGAAGAAAACAAAAACAAAACAAAAAAACAGCCCTAGTAAAGGAAGTGCCCAATACAAAAAAAAGCACATGTTAGGGTCAATATCAGAAGACAGGTGATAACATACCAAAAACTCTTATAAATATACATTAGTCTTGGACTTTAAGTAATTTTTTTAAGACTTTAAGTTACTTTTCCAGGAAGTTTTACTGAAAAAGAAAGGCTTTTTTTACGTACGCATGGGAAGCAGCATGATGGACGTAAAGGTATGCGAATAAACCCTCTTACGGCCAAACGCAATGATCCTGGACGTATGAGTCTCACGGCTCAACGTTCATGATCGTCAGTTCGATAGGGGAACTACTACTGCTCATCTATAAGAGTGGCTTCCATAGATGAGAATAAAAACAGCCATCGAAAGATAACCATGACCCACACTCAAACCACATACATTAACCGCATCGCTCTTCGCACTGGGTAAAAAAGAGGCGCGTCCTGCTGAAGTTGGAGCCCTGGCCTCAGTGTTCGAAAAATCAGCTACAGAGCTCAAACAACAAACACTACTAAAATGCAAACAAACAATTCAAATAGCGATATTTAACGTTAGAACGCTAAATAGAATAGGTCAACTACCCGAGCTGACTGCATCGGCCGTAGAACATAGCATAGACATGATATGCATACAATAACACACATACACGCACAACGAGGATATCAAATATCACGATACTGGCAATGGATGGACGCTCGCCACTGTATCGGCATGGAAAAACTCTGTAAATGCCAAGGTTGGAGGTGTAGGCATACTTATAGGACCAAGAGCGTTAAAATCACTTAATAGCATTGAGAGAATACAACCTAGGATGATGGTAGCTACTTTTAATGGCAATCCTAGAGCAACAATCATCTCCTGTTACAGCCCTACCAATGTTAGTGAAGAAACTGAACTAGTCACCTACTACGAAGAGCTATCCTCTCTAGTGCGTAGCATTCCAAAACATAACGTTCTCGTCATTGGCGGAGACATGAAGACCCAAATCGGGAAAAACGGAAACAACAAATACAGCCTCCACAACACGTCAAATAGGAATGGACAACATCTAACAGATTTCATGATAGAAAATAGACTAACATGCCTCAATACAAACTGTCAAAAACAGGAGTGAAAATTATGGACCTACATATATGCGAACAATAATAAAGCACAGATAGACTACAGAAATGGAAAAATAGCTCAATGAATTGCGAGGCACACTCCTCTTTCGAGGGTGTGTCCTCCGATCACCGAATAGTCACGGCAAAAATACGACTAAGCCTACGAAAAAACGCCACACGAACAGCGACCACCAAAAACTATGACTGGGACCTTCTTAAAAAAAGAGATATTAGAGATAAATATGTATTAGAATTGAGAAACAGATTCGAGACACTACAGGAGAAGAAAGAAAAAGGTACTCCAAATGATAAATATGAGAATTTCCTCAACGCGCACCTCGAGGCAGCAGCGAATGGTATTCCAACAAAACCTTAAACTAAATACCCTAAAACTAAAAAAGGCCCAAAATGAATTAGCAAGCATATATCTAAAAGAACAGACAGAATACGTACAAAATCAGATAGATAAGATTAGAGACTCAGTGGAAGATAGACAATCTAGGATAGCCTGGCAAACAATAAACGAAGTGAGAAGAAGGAAGAGCAGAGTCAAAGCTAAATTGAAAGCTACAAACCAGCAAGAAAGAATAAAGCTGTGGAAACAGCATTTCGAAAATCACCAGAATTATTAGTAAGCAATTGGACATTAAACTAGGACCGTTCACTCAAGAAGAACTCGACTCGGTTCTTAAAAAAATTAAAAATAGGAAAGCTACAGGGCTTGACGAGATTCCCCCAGAATGCAAGACCAGACAATTCGACGACATACTGCTCCGACACTGCAACGCAGTCTATAATCAAAATCCGTTTGACAGATGGATGAAGGGATTCATCCTCCCCTTCCCTAAAAAGGGTGACCTCAGATTAGCCAAGAACTACCGAGGTATAACACTTACATCCATAGCAGCCAAAATTTACAATGCACTACTACGAAACCGCATAGAACCCAAAATTGACAACATTCTTAGGAAAAAACAAAATGGCTTCCGAAGAAATAGGTCCATTGACCATCCGTAGAATCTTTGAAGGCGTACGGGCAAAAAACCTACAGGCGACATTACCATTTGTCGACTTTACCAAGGCCTTTGATTCCATTCACAGAGGGAAGATGGAACAAATCTTACTAGCATACGTACTACCAAAAGAGACCGTCGCAGCAATAATGATTCTCTATAGAAACACCAAAGTGAAAGTACGTTCAACGGATAGAGACACAGAATCCTTCGACATAGTAGCAGGAGTACTACAAGGGGACACGCTAGCCCCATACCTCTTAATCATCTGTCTAGACTACGTGCTTAGAATATCGATTGATAAAATCAAAGAATACAGCTTTGATCTAACAAAGAAAAGAAGCAGAAGGTACCCAGCAAAAAACAATTACCGACGCCGACTACGCTGATGAGAGCGATTCTGGCAAATACACCCAACCGAGCCGAAACACTACTGCATAGTTTGGAACAAGCCACCGCAGGCATTGGCCTCTATGTCAATGCACACAAAACTGAATACATGTGCTTTAATCAAACAGGCGACATTTCAACACTAGACGGAACCTCTCTGAAACTGGTAGACAAATTCACCTACCTAGGAAGCAGTGTTTCATCAACCGAAAAAGACATCAACACGCGGCTAACGAAGAAACGGACAGCTATCGATAAGCTATCGATCATATGGAAGTCTGACCTGACCGATAAAATGAAGAGCAGTTTCTTCCAAGCAGCGGTCGTGACGATACTGCTATATGGATGCACTACTTGGACACTAACAAAACGGCTGGAGAAAAAGCTAGACGGCAATTACACAAGAATGCTACGAGCAATATTGAACAAGTCCTGGAGGCAACATCCCACAAAGCACCAACTATATGGCCACCAACCTCCCATCACGAAAACTATCCAAGTTACACGAACCAGGACACTGCTGGAGAAGCAGGGACGAGCTCATAAGTGATGTACTCCCATGGACCCCCACATATGGCCGAGCAAACGTAGGATGACCATCTCGAACATACATACTGCAGCTATGTGAGGATACGGGATGTAGCCCTAAAGACCTGCCAGTGGCGATGAACGATAGGGAGAAGTGGTGAGAGAAGGTCAGGGATATCTGTGCTGGTGGCACGACAAAGTTTAGATTTAGTTTTTTGGCTTGATGGTTATATTATGCCAGATCCTGATTATATATATATATATATATATATATATATATATATAATGGAAAACTATTTATAAATTTCTTGTTTTTTTAAACAAATATATATAATTTGTAAATGAAAATTTTGAAGGTAATTTTATTTTTAAAGATGGTAGAGCTAATTTGTTTGCTAGCTGTAAAATAGTTTAAAGTAGAGAAAATGATTAAAAATTTCTATTTGACACACATATAAGACCCTAACAAGAACTACTACTCCAGGTCAGAGTCAACCTGGGAGTAATGGCAATGAAATAGTACTCAGTATTCACCCAAAACCCAGGACTGGAGCCTCACCATCAGATGTAGTTTAGTGTCTTATTCAGGACACTTATCGGTGGTGGTGGTGGGGGTCTTACCCTTCTACAGAGATGCAGTCGGCGTGTTCTCCAAATCTAAATGAAAGGGCTGAGTTGAAGTCATATATGAACATACGCTTTCGTCAAATATCATCAAACTCAGTTTTTCGCAATTCCTGATATTTAATCCTTGTAAAGATTCCAAATCTTACATCCAATAATATTTTAGTAGTTTAGGAATACTAAATGTTTTGCATATATTATTGCTATGTGTGTACATACGTACTATTATTGGATCCGTGAATAGCAACCTTTAATGGGAGTATCAACAAATTACGCAAAGTCAATATTTACTAAAATATTCGCAGATGGTGTATTCTCATAGAATGAGCTATTTATGTGTCTCTGGGGAGTAAATTGTGGCGGTAGAATCCAGGAATTTGAGCAGTTTTGAAAGACTGAAATCTTTTAACTTATAGTTCTGTCAGTAAATTCGAACAATAAACATAGGTTTAAAATCAAAGCTCTCCTTCTTCTGACTTGGTCACTACACAAAGCTCAAGAGCCCTATCTACCTTGCTATTTAGTCCAGTGGATTCAAGCAAACGTGTTATTACGAAGTCAATCTACTAAGTAATGAGACTAAATGTGAATTTTCGTTTTATTATCAAATTAATTACAGATCAAAGTTATATCTGTTAGAATAGTTCCCTTGGAAAACAGTTGTTCTCACTCTTAGAAACAGTCTGAAATTGACGCTGCTTTCAATTAGTTCGACACGAACTGTTGAATGTTTTTAAAGAGGGACCACGTAACTGGGGTTTTGCTTCTGTGGGAAACAAAAAATAGTCATAAGGAGTCACTTTAGTGTAAAGGAACGATAGTACGACAGAAATATTATTCTGAGCCAAAAACTTGTTGCTAGAAAGTTTGTCTAGAAAGTAATGAGATAGATTTTTCAGTTTGGGTTAGAACTCGGTTCCAATAATCTTGTGTTAACTTGTCAAATTTTTCTGTCATATACATTTTACCGTCCCCACCATCCCGACTCAGCCAAGATGTTTTTAAATGAAGTGAAGTAAAGATGTTTTGAATTCAAGGTGTTCGTGGTTGTCTAATCAAGGCTAAAGAATCTAGTCCGCCCTACTTATTTTTTCTATTGCATTGTCATGAAGTTTGACAGAAATTGATCTTTTTTCTAATTCTGTGACGCACTTAACCAAACACATTTGTAATAATCTAAGATTACTCAGTTGAACCTGAACTCGGAGAGAGAAACGTGAACTGAAAGAGACACTTTTGATTAGATTTGCCAACCTGATAAATAAATAAAAAACAGTCTCATTACTTTCTAGAAATACTCTGTATATCAATTTTGCTGAGACAGTTTGTCTGGAAAACACGGTCTAAGAGAAGCAAAGATGTTTGGAAAAATGAATACCCTCCACCCAAATCGAAAGCAACACTTACTGAAACAAAACATCCAGACTTGTGAGGTGCTCGTACTTGTTTACTTCCAGTTAACATGGCAAGAGATGTGTGGGCGATCCTGGATACATGATCTGGAACAGACTGAGGGGCACCACACAAGACCAAGTACGCATCACCAATTGATTCCACCTTAAAAAGATTAATAAATGAAAAATATTATGAGTCATAAACAGATCTCTTGATGTGTTCCAAAATTATTTTTGGTTTTGAATAAACTGAGAAGTCCTGATAAACCTTTCAGAATATACCGTGCATTTTTAAAGGATAGACAGCACTCTATACGTGATTCCAGGTTACATATCCAATGCATTAAAAGATTTAAAATCAGAGTTAACATGAATATCTGAAGCAGCACCCAAAAGAGAATACCGGCTGGGCTGGACAATTTCTAGAATTACACATACATGCGCATATAGGTTCCCACGTAAATCACAACATGGTATTGGATTAACCCACGTGGGTAGATTAAAAACTATCTCTCATTAATTTGTTTCTTTATGTTTTTTGTAATTCATCGCAAATTTAAAAATATCAGATCAGAGGAAACACACACACACACACACACACACACACACACACACACACACACACACACACACACACACACACACTCTCTCTCTCTCTCTCTCTCTCTCTCTCAGAAAAAAAAGACGTCCCATTTTCATAATGTAAATTTAACTTTTACTAAGTCTAAAATCAAATAAAACAAAATATTCATAGTTTCTACTATGTGAAGAAAAATATTTGTATAGTTTGTAGGTTTAATGAAAACCTGCCTTCACTCTGAGTTTCATTTCGGTTCATTTTGGTTGTATAATAAGCTCAATACTAAGTAAAATAAAATGCTTATATATTTTACACGAACTTTGTAATTCGCTGGCAAATTTTGTTTCCAAAAAATTCCTTACGTTTACGTCCGAGCGTTAACCGATATAAAAAGCGCAAAAAGACAACTTTTTGCTCACCCTGAAACTTGCCATTCAACCCGTCTCGAGACAAACTACTGTGTAGTAAGACCCACCCAAAAAGGTTTGTTTGTTTCTTGATTTAATGGCATATCAACTTTTGTTGGGTATTTAATACCAAAGTCATCTTTGTAGAAGAACAGCTGTGGTACTATTTAACCGATAGTTGGATTGATGGGGGTAAGGGGTTCATACCTTTCCCAAAGGAGTTAGTCGAAAAGTGAACGTAATATCGTGACTGGAGTTCGAACTCGCTTACTACAATGTCGTAATCCTGCACGTTAGCCACAACACTACGAGGACTCCATCTCTAAAAAACAGAAGTGGGAGGAGTCGTAGGTATGGCATTAAACAGAATCCGATGGTGATGCGCCAGTTAAATAGCTCTGGGGAAATTGAACAACTGATTTTCAGTCAATGTTTCTAACCTAAAAAGTAAAAACAAATCAGAAAATCCGGCAAACACTTGCGCGTGACATACGAAACACTGGAGAGCTGTTCCGACCTTATTAGGCCTCATCAGCAGTGTATACCATAATCTCCCCCACTGGAGATCGAACTACCAACCCGAAATTCTACCAGTGTGCCACCGGTCCACATCATACACAAGTGATGCGAAATTAACTAGTCAATTAATTGCGCGACCAATTAACCTGTTTGCCGGATTTTTTGGTCATGGTAATTCAATTTACAATATAATTCTTCAACTTAAAAAAGGAAATGTACATCTACGAAACAAATCAGTTTACTTCCAAAGCACACCTTATGTAAACGAGTTTTGGGCTAGAAAGAATATTCTCGTGTAACTCCCATGTGACTATACCTTTTAACTATTGTTCCCTAAAATTAACATTCAGTTTTTAGTAACTATTTGAGAAGTGTTGAGAACAGGTAACTGATTGTGATGAACTAACTGATGGCAGTGTCAGTTGAACACTTTTGACACTGTTTTCAGGAATGAGAACACCTTCCTCAGTATGTGGCATTCGGAACTATTTTGAAAGGGATAAAGTTGATTAGTAATTAATTTGATAATTGTAATTTTTATACTCTTCGTCTCGTTACACTCTCGATCGACCTTCTTTACTGTTATGATAGGAATTTGTTTTTACTTACTCGAAAGGTATCATATCGATCTGTGGCCTCATCAAATCTTTGATAAAGTTCATCAATCATTTCTACGATATCAGCCGGAGTACATGTCTTCGCCATCGAAGTGAAATTCACAATATCACAAAATAATACGGATACATCATTGCTGTAAGCTGTTCAAAAATAATTTATAATAATAAAGTATTTTCGTGGGTTGTCCATAAAAAAACAGACTATAAAAGTATTAGATCAGAGATGCTTCTCTTGGATTGGTTATTTTATTGAAGGGGTCACTAAATCCTGGAGTCAGAAAAGGGTCAATAAACGAGGAGAAAGTCTAAAGCTGATTTTTAGAGGTCGAGTTTTGACTACTTTTTATACTTGTCATGATTTTCTCAAGAAAACTATTTTTTTGTGCGTGTGTGTGTTTCCTTATTTTGTCAATAATGATTGAATTAATTCGTGGCCAGTGAAAATCGCTCCCTTCATTATTTCTAATATACTTATATAGTAAGATAATTAGCAACGCATTTACCACACACACACACACACACACACACACACACACACACACACACACACACATATATATATATATATATATATATATATATATATATATATATATATAAATAAAGTTGGAGACCATATTCGAGGACGAACCGAAGGCTCCCTTTTCAATGGCTACTTCACCGAGGTGTAGAGGAGGGCGCTACTCCTTTACCTAGATTGCTCAACTTTGCCCTTGATACGTATCTTATAATGCTGAGTGTTAATCAAGGACACTTCTAGTATCATTTTTTGAGTCTTTGGCATGACTCGACCTGGGATTTAACCTCGGTGTCCCGGACCAGTGATGAAAGGAGATTAGTTGAAAAACCGGGTTTTGTTTGATAGTCTTATAATTAGAAACAATGCTGGATTCAACAATATTTCTCTGGTTTTTTTTATGTATATTACCTAACATTTTAGAATCTTTAAGATTAAAACTAGGTTTGGTTTTTAAATATTTTTTTACTAACGTGTCATCAACTTTGAAATCTTGGATGTGTTGATAAATACGTTTTTGATCGATCTTGAAGACTCTTCAATATAATTTTTATCACAATCTCTACAGGGATTGTTTCAGCTTCAGATTTGATATGAATCTTTTTCTTATCATTAATTAAATCATTAATTGTTTTCAAAGAGTTTGAAACTGTCTAGATACCAAAGTTGTTTAGATTTTTCGAATATGTGTGTAGTTCATTTATCGGATTAAATAATGTATTTATGCAATGAATTATTTTTTTTGAAAAATTGTTTTACGAATTTTTTGTGTTTTTTTTTTTTTTTGCTTGTTTGTGATTTTTTAAAGCTTTTATTTTAGCACGTTGTATAAAAGATTTGGGATACTGATGTTGAGCAAAGGTAATTTCTATATTATCAAGTTCATCCTTAAAATATTTGGGGCCACCAATTGTAAGGGCTCTAAAGATTAAAATTGATTATTCCAGCTTTTTATTTTGGTATTATGATGTGTTTAAAAATGGATATAATCATTTTATTAAAGAATAAACTTTAAATCTAAATTTATTATTTATTGATAATATACAGAAAAAGGAAATGTGTAGTTATTTTTAGTTGTGTATGTGAGCGTGTGTGTGTGTGTGTGTGTGTGTGTGTGTGTGTGTGTGTGTGTGTGTGTGTGTGTGTGTGTGTGTGTGTGTGTGTGTGTGTGTGTGCGTGTGCGCACCACAATATCTTCCTCTTTTATTTGCATTATATTTGCAGAAATGAAATATTTAGCAATGCATTTACATTATTCATACAACAGTTTATTCTGGTTGAAATGGTTGGCTTAATTTCTTAATCCTTTCTATCCTCATTTGCAATACATGTCTCCAGTAGACTTATAAGTAACACACTTACATCATGAATCTATACTCTTCCAGTAACTCTTCTATTAATTCCTGACCATCCCATTTAGCTTGTGTGTAATGCATTATTTTCGTCTGGTTGTTAGCAATACCTTTATCCTTCTCCTCATCATCATCGTCCTCACCATCATCCCAGTGGAACAAAGATTTAGTAGGGTTTTCCACGCTTCTTACAAGTCTTCCGATGGCCAATTAAGCTCAGACGTGAGTCACATTTTTCTACAGCAGTCGAAGATGTGGACTGCAATAGTTCTATACGTATAATAGCATTATTCTGTCGGTCGTGAACTGAAGTGCCAAAAAGAGACATCAAAACACTGATGGGGGGGGAGATTTCCACACTTTTCCACTTGTAAGAATGGAATCAACCGAATTTGTGACGTGACAAGTAAAGATGTCATGTATTTAAAACGGCCATGGGATACAGACATGATTTAACACTAACTATGCAATGTTTGTTTTGGGTCAGAAAGATGGGGCACTTGGTCCCCACGGTATCATATTCTTTAATTTTTTCTCGGCCAACAGAAGCAAATCTATACCAGGTAAAACAGGGGACACCTACAGGTAACACTGATGATAATTACCAAATTGGATTAGTTTAGTTTCTTTGTTTTATGGCATGTCAATCATCGTGGGTTAATTAATACCAAAACCTCTTGTAGAAGAACAGTAGCGTTACTATTTAACCAACAGCTGGTGGAATTAAGGGTTTAATACCTTTCTCAGTGGTATTTTCAGAAAGTGAACGTAATAATGCAACTGAGGTTTAAACTAGCCTACTAAGATGTCGCAGTTCCGTACATTAACCACTACGCCACAGAGACTTCCTCAAAATTATTGAGAACATTGTATAAAACATCTCAATTCAATGCTAGTGCTACTCAAACTATCAATCGACACACTGTACAGTACACACTGTATTTCATGGAGTTTCATAGTTGTCGAACAGATACTTCACAATCGATCACTTTGCCTTACTTGGGACAAAGAACATTGCAATTGTTTGTTTTAGTTTATTTCTTTAACGTCAAATCAAATCCTCATGGTCTAAGATCAGATATTATAATATTCAACAAAAAAAAAAAAAAAAAGAAAATCTGCAAAATTGTCGACTTTGCTGTCCCGGCAGACCACAGAATAAAACTGAAAGAACATGAAAAGAGAGATAAGTACCTTGACCTTGCTAGAGAATTGAAAAAAACTATGGAACATGAAGGTGACAATTATACCAATAGAGAGTGGTGTCTTTGGCACGGTAACTAAAGGATTATTAAAGGGACTGGAAGATTTAGAAGTTGGCGGCCGAGTGGAGACCATCCAAACAACAGCATTATTGAAAACGGCCAGAATACTGAGAAGAGTCCTGGAGACTTGAGGAGACTTGCTGTCACTCAAACTCCAGCGAAAAACCATCAGCTTACGCTGATACGAAAAACTCTAATGAATAATAATAATAATAATAATAATAATAATAATAATAATAATGATAATTTGCAAAATTGTTGACATTGCTGTTCCGACTGGCCACAGAATAAAACTGAAAGAATATGAAGAGAAGGATAAATACCTCAACCTTGCTAGAGAATTGAAAAAAAAACAAAAACTGCGGAACATGAAGGTGACACCAATTGTGATTGGTGCTTTTGATACAGTAAAAGATTATTAAAGGGACTTGGAAGTTGGCGGTCGAGTGGAGACCATCCAAATGACAACATTATTGAGAAGGGAAAGAATACTGAGAAGAGTCCTGGAGACTTGAGGAGACCTGTTGTCACTGAAACTCCAGTGAAATATCATCAACTAAAACTGATGTGAAAAACTCTAATGAGTAAATAATAATAATGATAATAATAATAATAATAAACTCCTTTGGGACTTTGACATAGAAACGGATCACCTAATCTCAGCCACACGACTAGACCTTATAATAACCAACAAAAAAAAAAAAGAGAACTTGCGAAATTGTGGACTTTGCTATTCCGGCTGACCACAGAATAAAACTGAAACAATGTGAAAAAAAGGATCAGTACCTCGACCTTACTAGGGAATTAATAAAATTATGAAACATGAAGGTGAAAATTATACCAATAGTGATTGGTGCTTTTGGTACAGTAACTAAAGGATTATCAAAGGGGCTGGAGGATCTAGAAGTTGGAGGACGAGTGGGGACCATCCAAACTACAACATTATTGAAAACGGCCATATATATATATATATATATATACATCTGGGTATTTATATGTTAAAAATAAAAATAAGCAAATGCAGCCAACTAGCACGATTCTTCCCCTTATTTCCAGTTCCTCCATTCTTTTTTACCAAGCCATTGGGTACTGTTCCAAGAGCACTAACTATAATCAGTATCACAATCACACTCATAGTCTACAGGTTTTTCCAGTTCTCTGGCAAAGTCCAAGAATTTGTCTCTTTTTTTTTGGTTTTGTTTTCTTTCATTTTCCCAATTTTAGGAACTGCACAATTTACGAGACGGCAAGTTCTTTTTTTTCTTGCTAATTAAAACAATGTCTGTTCTTCAGGCTAGGATTCGGTGATCCATTTGTATCTTGAAATTACAGCGAATCTTATTCGTCTCATTCTTTAATAGGGATTCCGGTTTGTGCACATACCATTTGCTAGTATGGTCAGATGTTAATGTCTTGCACAATTCCCAATGAATAACCTTCCCTGCCCAGTTGTGCCTGCTCCTTTTGCGCTAGTTTGCTGCATCTGCGTCTTATGTGATTAACCGTTTCATCTCTTTCCCCACAAAAAATACACTTGCTATTCTATTGCATATTATCAATTTTCGCGTTAATATAATTGGTTTTATTACATTGTTTTGCGCTGCTGTTAAAAGAGATTCAAGTTCTCTCTTGAGGTTCCCCTTTCTTTGCTAGATAGCTGAGAAAAGGGGAATATCAAGAGAGCATTCTTTGCTCCTTTGAATGTAGACATTTTCCTTCTGTTGATGCGTCTCCGCAATCCTGAATGCTGGCGAATCCCCTTCCTTCTTTTCTCGACTTTCGGATGCAAAACTTTGTGAATAGTCACTTTGGTTCATTCGTTTAATTTCCTCGGTGGTTCATTTTAAGAATGGTCTAGAGTATCTTACAAGGAACACAGTCCAGGTGTTAATGCCTTTAATCAAATTTCTGCAGCAAAGCTTGGTTTCGAGAAGTTTTCTTGTTCTTAAGACGTACTCTTTTCTTATTTTTTCTTTCATCTCCACTTGTTTGATAGTGTCCACTTCCAATATTCCCAAGTACTCGTAATTTTCCTTCTCTTCAAGTGTTCTGATGCTTTCCGGATTCGGCAGTTCAATTCCTTCCGTCGTTTCTTTTTTCCGATTTCTTTTATCAATACGACACACTTTTTTTTATTAATACGGCACACTCTTCATTGCCATATTTCATTTCTATATCCGGGTGTATATTCTTATTTTTTGTATCACAGTCATTAATTTTCTTTCATTTTTCGCAAAATAGATTATTATTATTATTATTATTATTATTATTATTATTATTATATGGTGGTAGTGAGATGGGAATCGAAATATACGAATTCTTGGCAGTTGGCAAACAGACTTTCGAAGGGGAAATTCGAACATGTAAAACCGAGCTTCCACCATTGGAGGTGAAGGCAATAGCTTATTAACGAAAAGGTATCTATACATAAAGGCCTGATAGTGTATGAAAAGAGTTGGGGAAAAAAAGAAAGAAAAGAAAAAGAGAGAAAAACGTGAAAATGACTGGAAGACAAACAAGTAAAGCAAAAAGAAAATATTTTTGATAATAAATCAAAAAAATTACCTACCCGCTTTGGGTAGTTGCTTCTTGCCTGTGGCGATTTTCATGGTTTTGGGTAGAAGTACCGTGGTAAACTCACTTTCTCCTTTTCCGTTTGTCTTTTTTGTCTCGTACAAGTGAGGTGGTTTGATTGGCAAAAATCTTGAGGTGGATATCGACTGCCCATATGACTTGTATTTATTAACAACACTGTAACCAAACGTGCGTCATTGATAAGATTTAAAAAGGACCTGATAAATGGCAAAGATATTTATGGTTCTCAAACTTTTACATTCTGCAGATGAATTACATTGGCGTTACATAATCTTTATAACCCTTTTTCATATCTAGTTCCTTGCAGTACCAACTATGAGGAGTGAGTCGCTACCAGGTTAGACGGGTTGTAAACAAAAGTGTCCGAATTTTTCTAAAACAAATGTATTTCTTCCCTTACAACTTAGTGTTTGTTTGGGTTTTATGGCATATCAACCTTTGTAGGTTGTTTAATGCGAACTCCATTTTTATACAAATAAACAGTTCTATTTCAAATAATTCAGTTTAGCATAAGTACACAGTTTAATTGTCAAAACGATTTCTATTTCAATTTATTCAATTAAAATCAAATAGTTCAATTTCAAACAACTCAGTTTAGTATAGGTCCATTTTCAATGCCCAAAACAGTTCCATTTCAAACAATTCAGTTTAGCGTACAAAAACAGTTATATTTCAAACAATTCAGTACGTCGTTTAAATGTCAAAACAGTTCTATTTCGAGCAATTCAGTTTAGCATAACTACGCAGTTTAAATGTCAAACAGTTCTATTTCAAGCAATACAGTTTAGCATAAGTACGCACTTTAGTTTTATTTGACCCATAGATTGGACCCTATCAGGTGTTACATCTCCAGGTCAGAGTGGACCGGGGAGGGATGGCATTGAAGAGGTACTTCGCATTCCCCAAAGCTCCAGCATCCCTGGAACCTCACCATCAGATTATTTAGTGTCATAATCAGGACACTCGTTAGGAGGGGGTCTCACCCCTCAGCAGAGATCCAGTCGGTGTATTCTATAGCCCCAGCCAACTGGGCCACAATTTTGTGAGACGTGTCTCTTTCATATTCTCCACTGTTGATACGCAGTTCTAAGCATTTTTCCTGTTCTGGAATGCCTTCTGGAAGTCATTGAGAAAGATAAGGTAAAAAATGCCTTTTCTTTTATCTCTTCTGTTGTCAGAAATTGACTTTTTAGCATTGGACTTAAAAAATAGTCAACCGAGGCCCAAAACGGGAGAGTAGAAGCAATTAATCCGCTGACTGTATCATAGTTCTATTTTTCTGTTCATCTCTAGAAGACACTATACAAACTTTAGGAAACAAGAGGTATCATCATTTTTTTGCCTTGTTTTATCATATAGTGCGAAGATACCAGCCTCTTTGGAAACTTAATTAGAAGCCAGGTGGCTATTTCTACAACTCGCACTGTGTTGATATGATTATCATCAGTTGTTTTATAAAATAATCCTCATTAAGGATCCTCTTTGGTGGAAGCTGTTCAATCATGCTTTCTTTCTTTCTTTCTTTCTTTCTTTCGTCACATTTTTAATTCTTTCTTTCTAATTACACTTTTCTTTCTTTCTTTCTTTCTTTCTTTCTTTCTTCAATCATGCAAGCATTTTCTTATTTCTTCGAACATACTTTCAATTCATACTTTTTTTCTATAATATATTCCTTCCTTTTTTCTATTTCTTTCAGTCTTTCTTTGGTAGATATTCCTCATATGTATAATATCATAATTATATATTTGGATTCTATTAACAATTAGTGTGACACGTTGCTGTTACGACCTGCGCAGTTAAAGTAGTTACGGTTGAGTTTGACATTGTACACGGCTCAAATAATCCTCTCACATAATCTATCTGCAACATTAGAAAAGTCTCCTTAACTTGAAAAATATCAGTAACAAAATTTCACTCAGAGACGTTGTTATGCATTACGCGTATTATTGGTTGCTAGCACCAGGAAAACCAAAACGAAGCCGTGATGTTGTAACGTCTTCACTGACACAAAAGGATTCCAAGTCGTGGGATTTCATTTTTTTAAAGTTCCAAATCACAATTTCAGATATACATACTTTTTTTAATTCTTCATAACACTATTATTCAAACATAATGTTCATTGCGTATCCGTTACGAGAGAGGTGTAATTAGAGGATGTTATAATGTTTGGGCCTTCCAAGGTCTCATATTAGTTATGAGCAAAATGCTAAATGAAGACAAGTTATAGCTGACTTACCCGTGAAAACTGGTTTCAAAAAGTATGTCCCTTGTTGGATCATGCAATGGGATATCACAAAGGGTTACTGCACAGTTCTGCAATTCTTCGAAATAACGAAGTAACGGCGAACACATGTAGAGTATTAACTCGGTGTCTTGAAGAAGAACCATCTCACCTGAAAAAAAAAATAAATCAGGCAAAAAACAAAAAAGTTAAATAGTCAATTAGTCGATATTTGCTTATCTTTATTCAGTTTAACCAAAGGCCTAAAGAAAAAAAGAAAAAGAAAAAATAACGAAAAAGACTTTGTTAATCCAATTTTCCAAATGAAGAATAACCTGTTTGTCTAGAAAATCAACATTTAAAATTCAATCCTTTTACCTGACCTCGAACTCAAACCCTTAGCAGCGGTGGGAAATACCTACTTACAACGAAATGTTCTAATTTTTGGCACAAGGTAAAAAAATGTTCAAAAGAATATAGTTTTTTAACAATCTTCCTAATGATGAATACTTGCGCGCCTTTAAAATCCTCATCTGATATTCAGGATTGATCTTGATCTGAACGCTAGCGCTTAAGAAATATGTACACAACGCATTTCAGCTTTGTGCATATATTTTCAAAAATGAATATTCCAAAAATAAGTTGAGGCCTTATATATATTATTGCAATTACATTTTTTGTTACGGACATGTTTTGTACCTTATATAGCTTAAATCTATGACGAAATGGTTCACTATTCTTCGGTTTTCAACTTATTCCAAAAGTGTGACTGATCCTACGCGTGCGTTCACCACTATGAAAATCTTTTGTGTAGTGTCTTTACTAAGCTTCGACTTTGTTAACGGTCGTCATAGAATTGATGGATGAGCATTATATATATTGTTTTCTTTGGTGCCAAAAACTTCTGTCCTTGTGCCAAATTAATCTGCGTTTAGTAAATGACTGCTTCTTAATCTCCCGATTTTTTACGTTCCATGTCTACTAATGGAGAAAAATATCTTTTGTCAAGCTTTTATTAATAAAAAAAAAACTATTTATTGTAATATTCTTACCGGATAGTTCAAAATTGCAGGTTTAACTCATATTTACTTGAAGGGGATGAATCACTGATAAATATGAATTATCAATCACTAATATACACTTGTGTGTATTCGTGTGTGTGTGTGTGTGTGATCATAATACTTAGTATAGGCTAAATGGTCTCAAATTACATTGACCTGCTTAATGACTTTTACAACAACCACTTGGAAACGACACACGCAGGGGAAAGGACTGAAGATAGTTAACTCTCTTTCTCATAACATGCCGTTGTAACTAGACATGGTTTAATCCCCTGTGAGCGTTTGCTCTTCGGTGACTTTTCAGCACAATTACAATATCACTTTACGTCGTCAGTGTTCGATACAAACCTGACATAACAAAGAATGATCAAAAGGAAATTTCTCAAGTATGTATTTATCTTACAAATACGCTTTCAAGTACATCTATTACAAACCTATCTTCATATACATTTATCATAAACCTATCTTCCTATGCACAAATACCTTTTTTCTTTTTTTTTCTTTTTTTTTTGTATCTTCCCGCCTGTTTGTCTTCTACGTTATTTGTGGAAATATTCTAAGAAAATCAATTTCACATCCGTTATGGAATGAAGTATCAATGAAATATCATTTTGGTAGCACGGATATCCCTGACCCTCTCTCGCCACTCCTCCCTATCGTTCATCGCCCTAGGTAGGTCTTCAGGACAACATCCCGTATCCTCACATAGCTGCTGAATGTATGTTCGTGCTGGTCGTCCTGCTTTTGCACGGCCATGTGTGGGGGTCCATAAGAGTACATCTCTTATGAGTTCGTCCCTGCTTCTCCAGCAGTGTCCTGCATGTCTGGCTCGTCTAACTTGAATAGTTTTCGTGATAGGGGGTAGGTGGCCGTACAGTTGGTGTCTTGTGGGGTATTGCCGCCAGGACTTGTTTAAGATTGCACGTAGCATTCTTGTGTAATTGCCGTCTAGCTTCTTCTCCAGCCGTTTTGTTAGCGTCCATGTAGTGCAGCCATATAGCAGTATCGATGTGACCGCTGCCTGGAAGAAACTGCGTTTCATTTTATCGGTTAGGTCTGATTTCCAAATAATCGATAACCAATTGATAGCTGTCCATGCTTTCGCTAACCTCGTTTCGATGTCCTTTTCGGTTGATTCGACACTGCTTCCTAGGTAAGTGAATTTGTCTACTAGTTTAAGAGGGGTTCCTTCTAGAGTGGAGATGTCTCCAGTTTGATTATAGCACATATATTCCGTTTTGTGTGCATTAACATAGAGGCCTATGTTTGCTGCTGCTCGTTCCACACTATGCAGTAGTGTTTCGGCTTGGTCAGGTGTATTTGCCAGTATCGCTATATCATCGGCGTAGTCGGCGTCGGTAATCGTTGTTGCGGGGTACCTTCTGCTTCTTTTCTTCGTCAGTTCGAAGCCACTCTCTTTGATTTTGTCAATCGATGTTCTAAGTACGTAGTCTAGACAAATGATAAAGAGGTACGGAGCCAGCGTGTCCCCTTGTAGTACTCCTGAAAATATTTAAATTTTTATAAACGTAAACCGCAAGAGAAATTTAATCACTGGAAATTCTGTTGGAAACTTCAACATTGTTTTGTAAAAAAATATATACCCAGAATCCAATAGTCTGTTTACCAGAAATTGTTTTTGAATATCATTTAGTATTGTAATAATTTTAAATTTTCACACATTTTGTAACGGTTGAATATATATCATTATTTTAGGCAGCTGATATTAATTAGTTAGCTATATAAATATTATAGTTTGTAAAGTAAACGCGAAGACACATTCTCAAAAAAATTTTTTTTTTTTTAGTCAATATAAAAAATGTTAAACAACTTTCGGGAAGTTACGGTCAGTTTTTTTTTCTAATGGGAGCCTATTTGTTTGCTGAGCCGAAAATATTGCTATTTTTGCGACAACCAGTACCCAAACCCAAGATAATCATCAAGACCTAACAAAACTGTAAACTTCTGTTTGAACTCCTAACTGGACACGTCAAAGAAATAGTCTAAAAATAGTACGTACCCTATCCACTCCCGTAAATTTATTAGCAGTCTTTTTCCAACTCATCCATTTGTATCAATTGCTCTTTACGTTTTACTATTACAACAACGCAAAAATTGGTGAAGAATTATTTTTACCAAATAAAGACAAATTAACTCATCTCTTCACGCCTGCAGATTTGTTTCCTGCTATTTTTTTTACACTTTCGTCTTTTCTCATAAAAATTCAATACTTGTAATTATGAATTAATTACGCTTATCAATGGATAATTAGTAATTAAGAATGATTTAATCTGTAAAAACGGCCAAACAATTCAATGTAGGACAACTAGATTTTGTATACCAAATCCAAGGTTCTAATATAAAATTGTTATTCATGGGTAGATGTAATTTTATCGAGAAGGAGCCTTTTGCAACAAACAAAACCAAGAAGGAATTTATGTTGCTGCGTCAAATTTGAAAATCAAAACAAAAAAATAACGAATTTTTCGTTTAATGAAAAGAATTATTCACAGTTAATTGAATACAGTTAAATGGGTTTATTGATAGTTCTTCAAGTTGGGGATATAAAAAATTACAAAACTTATTGCTTAGTTACGTAAATTTTTAATGTGATTTCTAATTCATTATGTAATGATGTCATTTATTTTTTGACACTTTAACATTAAAAAAAATTTTTGTTCAGATTTTTGCCCTAACATTACTGCTAAGTGAGGAATAAAAATTTGGACAAAAATAGGAAAATATGATTAATTAAAAAAAAAAATCTTCATTTTCTATGTTCTATCAGTTAATAGGAAATAATTATTTTTATTGAAATTCTTATTTTTAAGCAAAAATAACGGTATGAGTATAATATGAATATATAAATATGACGTAATAAAGTATTTGCTTAGTTTGAATTCTCAAGTTTGCTTTTCTGTGAGACAATATACCATATAATATGGCATGTAGAGTAACATTGTACATGTAATACTTAAATTTGTAAAACTGGAAAGCGAGATGGGTTGGCAACATTTTGACCCCAGGCGTTCGAATTCAGTTAACGAGTGAATAATTTTCTTTAGATGCAGATGAAAAGTTTTTGTTTTGTTTTGTTAGTGATATCAGAAGTTACTTGAAACCATACAATTGCTTGCGATAGAAACGGACTTAGGCAAGAGCTGACACGCCGTAAAACCACCAAATAATGGCAACGGGTACCGTATATGCTTGTATATAGGTCAAATTCTGTAATAAGTTTGAAATTTCCATATAATGAGAAGGACGAGGAGTAACCCTGGGCTTAAAAATTAATCTATCAACTATTTCGTCGATCTATTCACGAGATTTCTTAATACACAATGTGTTTACATTATGTCCACTTTTCTCTCATTCCCAAGTAAAAGTAAATTATAGGGTAGTAGGAACCTTTTAACTTTATAGAAGGAGATTCATCTTAGGAGTTTGATTACTCAGAGATCTTTATTTCCTAGCGGTAATATGCTTCACACTGTATATACTAACCAGGTGGAATCCTTGTGGCGTAGTGGCTAACATCCTGGACTGCGACATTGTAGTAAGCTAGTTCGAACTTCAGTTACAATACTACATTCACTTTCGGATTATTACCTTTGGGAAAAGTATGAACTCTCTTATCCCTCCAGCTATGGGTTAAATTATACCGACACTATTTTTCCACAGGATAGTTTGGGGATTAAATAATCCACATAGGTTTATATGCCATTAAACAAAGAAATAGTCTATACGAGATAACCTGTGAACTTTTTTATTCCCGGTGTAAGCACAGAAAATTAGTATTATAATCAGAAATTTTCTAATATCTATAGATATGTTGATACTGGCTTACCTGAAGATCAGCAACATGAAACTCGGAGTCATCGCTGAGGGGTATCCTATTTTCATTCTATTTTATAGTTGAAAATATAGAGACATTGCTCCGAGTTTTTGTGCGTAGGGCACTGTTTTACATATTAAAAACACTTTCAGCGTTGTATATATATATATATATATATATATATATATATATGTGTGTGTGTGTGTGTGTGTGTGTGTGTGTGTGTGTGTGTGTGTGTTAGCTATGAAACGTTTTAAAATAAAATAACTAACGAACCTTTCAAAATAAGAGGACTCCCTTCTCCCTTTGTCTTGGTAGCTTGCTTGGCTTTTAATACAAACGGACTGTTGATGAAGTATTGAATGTTCTTGAAACTGAGTTCTATCTGTGGCGGATAAACAAGCTTGAAAAACGCATTTAGCGGAGGCTGACTGCGTATCGATCCCGGAAATTGTCGCTGCAAATTGACACCTATTTGGAGGATCTCCATTGATGAATTAAGTATCATGTGATAAGGAAGTATATGTACAAAAATAAAAGGGGAGACTGGAAGGTTGTCCATATGCCTCGGAATGACTGATTCTCTTTTCGGATACTTTGAGGCTAGATTTTTATGAGAAATGACATCCTGTAAAAATCAAATCAAATTGATAAAATAAAAATTTAGAAAAATGAAAGAATAGAAAAATAAAGTATTTGCTGGTTTAGCTCTATGATTAAAGAATATCACCGTTACTGGTGGCACACGCTCGAACAATTTTTAAACTGGGAAATAATTCTTTAATTTAATCTTGTAATCTTTTTACAAGAGATTAGTAAATCAATCGTACAATTTACGATATAAACCCGGGCGTATATCATATATAAATTTCCTGAGTAAGAATCAGCATCTCTAATTAGTACAATACAATCTTTCTTCGCAACTTCTCATCAGGCATTATTGTGTGTTAACCTTAATAATGCTGGTACCAAGTGAAATACAATGTAAACAACTCGAAGTTAAAAGAATAATATAACGTATCGTCATGGAACCAAATGTTATAAAAGGTAAAACTTACAGAGCCATATGTTCGTTTGTTGTTTGGTTGTTTGGTTGGTTGGTTGGTTGGATTTTTGGCTTGTCAACTGTTGCTGGATCATTTAAAAGCAAAGTTAACCTTTTTTGGAAGCAAGTATATGGTTTGAAGTTACTAATAGAAATAATGATTATTACTAATATCATAGGGTATTATTTATTACCTAACTCTATTGCACAGAAACTCTCAATAAGTAACATTCCAGAAATAAGTACACCTAATATATTTATGCAATTTCATTTTACCTAATAATATCCGTTTCCCTTGGATGATATTTCACTAGAAATGTTCCATTAGAAATAATAAAATCCTGGTATGTTTTGTTTTGAAAAAAATTAACTGTTAATTTTTTTAGGGATACACTTATTTATGAACACTCCTGTGTGTGTGTTAATGTATTTTATATCTACAGTTTTACTAAGTAAGGCTTAAGGCAGAAAATCTGGGTCATACTAGATAGCAATCTATTAGATAACAGATATATCTCCTTCTATCACAAAGATGAGAATCATTGTATATCTTAGTGTTTGTGGCATTTTAAGCCATTTACATAAAGATATATTTGTACTGAAACCTATATCATTTGTTGAACAAGATCAATAACCCAACTTGACATTATTTGGTTGTAAATAAATAAAGACTATTAAATCGTTATCTAATTAAAATGTCAGTTTTGTTTATTGATATTTTTTTATAAAAACCTATTGCAGTTTTTATAGAAATGACTGCTTCGCCTTTTACTGGGTTTCTAGGATACAAGAAACCTCGTAGTTATCAGTAAAGATTTGGAAAAGAGAAAATGAACTTTCTGCTAGTTGGTGCATGAGACTTGTGAGAATTTTGTAGCTATTTGGAGAAAAATAAAGTTTTTGTAGGTTGTAGTCACTACAACCTACAAAACGTTTATTTTTCTCCAACTAGCTAGAATTCTTCGTGACATTTAGACGTTTACTAGTTTTAAGTTTTGATTTGTTATAATCATTACGTGTGAAAAGTCCCCAAACATGGTTGCAAATGCCCCAGAATCATGACGTTCACACACACATACAAACACGCAGGTAAACTTATGAGCGCCTCGAATGGTGTAATAGTTAGCAAAGTTTGACTCGGACAGGCTGCCCCATACTTCTGGTCTTGTGCCAAACTAAGCTAGGTAAATGATTAGACATAAAATCATAATATACACTCATACTTACATACTCATGAACACGTACAAAAACATTCATACTCATGCACATACACGGTCATTTATATATACACACATACACAGATATTAACACATACACACATATGTAGTTATTTACGTTCGCGCGCACACACACATATGGATATCCACACAAACGGATACATAAAGAAAAACATATATATAAGTATGTTTGTGTGTGTGTGTGTGTGTGTGTGCACGCGGGCATGAGTTTGTGTGTGTATAAGTTAGTATAGCGTTGAAAACCGCGTTTTATGATTTCATCTTTTTTGCCTATAAACCCATTAAGGTTAATAAAAAATTTTTATAAAAAGAGTGAAGAATCTATATTGACAGATTTGAAATACGACGACATAGAATGTGGTCATAAACTAAAACAAGGAGTGAGTAGACAAACTCTTCCAAAATCTTTGATTTTCCCATTTTTCTTTGAATATCTATCCACACAGTACTTCCTTAGAAAAAAATGCAGCCGAATAAAGCGATAAGGTTTATTATAATAAATTTTTCTGTCTAGATGTTTAGATATCAAGTACTATAAAAATAGGGAAGGAAAAGAGGAAAAAAATGAAGAAAGTCAATTAAGCACCAAGTATGATAAAATCAATTCACAAAGCCTAATTAAACAACGAAGGAATAATTAGTTATAATAAGTTAAAACTTCAAGACATAAGTATAACATTTTTTTCTTCTGTAGGATATCTCACATTATCAAAACCTGTGTAATGTCACACAACCGTGTGACAATAAAACTGGAGAGGTTAAACTTCGGAGTTGTCATCCTGCTCTGGTTTGTTTCTGGATATCTGTCTCTGAGGTAAGAGAGTACTATAAGAGTCACACAAGCGTATAACAATTGAAACCATGGGATGCAGCAGTAATTCACTAAGCCTTTTGCTCAGATGTGGCACGAGGCCATATGAATGGGGCACCCAATGACACTCGAACTCACTCGTGTTGGTTTGCTAGTCTAGGTTGCTAACCATTATACCACCGAAGGTGTCCCAAACCATGGGATGCAGCATGGTGTATATGAAGTAAGAGGAATGAATCCAAAGGCAGGTCAACAGAACCCTGCAACAGATGCTGGGCGGAGCAATCTCAGAGTTTAACGGCCAGGACCAAATAGTTGGTGGCGTCTATTGATGAGAAAAAACAGATATCGAAAAATTACCGTAACTCTAATTTAAGCCATACGTCTAAATCACATCACCTTTAAACAAGTAAAAAAGGCGTTCTGGCGTTCAAGGTGTTTGAAAAATCAGCCACAAAGACCAACCAAAACTTAAATGGAAAAATCATATTCAACTCAGTGACATTTAACGTTAGGAACTTTAAACACAATAAACCAGATACTTGAGTTTACAGCGTCTACAGCCAAGCATTATAAAGACATCACATTTGTGTCGGCTTTTGCATGGAAAAATTCCGTCCATGTCACCATAGGAGGTGTAGGAAGGATTCTCATTTCTCGTCCCTTAAAATCACAGAATACCTACTGAGAAAGATGTATACTGTATCTAATGGTTACCCTAGCGAAACAGTCGTCTCTTACCGCAGTCCCACCAATGACAATCATCATTTTCTACAAAAATCTATCATCGCTTGTCTGAAACATTCTCAAATACAACGTCCTAATCATCAGTGGAAACATAAATGCATAAATAGACAAAAACGAAAATAATAAATTCTGGTCATACAATTCGTCAAACAAAAATGGCAGACTTTTCACTCGAGAACAGGCTAGTATATGTAACACTAGATTTCAATAAATAAATAAGACAAGTTTTGGACTTACATCTACCTAAATAACTCAAAAACATAGCTAGATTATATATTCATTAAGGAGAAGTGAATGAATAGTGCGTCAGTATCTTTCGATCAAAGAATCGTCTCGGCAAAGATCCGCCAGAAATGAAAAAAAACAAAAAAAAAACAGTTAAAACTTCACGATATGACTGGTCCTCACACACAAATAATTATATAAGCAGTCAATATACGGGGACTGTAATAAACAAGTATGATACTCTTCAGGAGATATCTGAGAGACATACTCCGAACAACGAATATGAAAATTTTCTTGACGCCCACACAGAAGCAATAGCCGAGTGCAAACCAACCATACCAAGAGCCAAATGTAGAGTTCCATGGAAGTCAATAGCAGTTAGGGAAAAATTACATAATATGGAAAAAAGCATCATTTCGCAATAAAAGAAGCCCAACAAATATCAATGCGCAGAAACTTTTAAAATATCAGAGAATTAATATATACCCCAAAAAAAACAAAAAACAAACAAACACAAAAACAAAAACAAAAACAAAAACATGAATACATTCAGGTCAAATCAGAAATTCAGTTGAAGATAGACAACCACGATTAGCATGGCAGACAGAAAATGAAGTACATGGAAATGAATGCAACTCGTGAGAAAAGGTGTTAGCAAAGAAGAAATACTTCACAAGTGGAAAGAACATTTCAAGAATCTACGAGGAAATCCCACCTAAAATCACTGATAAGCAGACCGAAAAGCATTATCAAGTCAACTAAATATCAAACTATGATAGGTTATGCCGGAAAAACTTGTCGCACGACTAAACAAATAGATGTAAAACTGCAGGTTTTGACGAAATATCTCCTGAAGTATAAAAGACCAGGACATTTGACGATATCATTCTTCGACTTTGCAATGTTGTGTATAAAAAAAACAATAGAGGAATGGGCAAAAGATTTCATTCTCCCTTCCCCAAGAAAAGTGACGTCAGAATCACTAACAACGACAACAGCATAACAGCTACCAATTGCTGCTAAAGTTTATAATGCCCTGCTTCTCAATCCTATCCGAACTAAAGGCGAGAAAATTCAAAGCAAAAATCAAAAGGCCTTCGGTGAAACCTCAAAGGTTCTGACTATCAGTCGAATCATCGAAGGAAAATGTGAAAAAACTCTCGAGACATCACTTCTGTTCGTAGATTTTTTCAAGGCATTTGATTCCATACACAGAAATAAAGATGGAGAAAATACTGCAAATGTATGGTCTTCCCAATGAAACTGATACAGCTATAATGCTGATTTACAAAAATATGAAATCAATAGTTCGCTCACCTTATTGAGACACCGACTTCTTTGACATAGTCGTTAGAGTGTTGCAAGGAGATATATTAGCGCCATATATGTTTACAATCTGCCTGGATTCTGTACTACGAACGTCAGTAGATCTAATAAGAGGAAATGGTTATACATTATAAAAGACAAGAAGTAGACGATATCCTGCAGAAACTATGACAAACACAAATGATTTAGTGCTTCTCACAAATGCACCTGCCTAAGGCAGCTGCATGGACTGATACAAGCAGCAGGAGGAATTGACTTCTACGAGAACACAAATAAAACAGAGTTCACACCTTTTAAACGAAGAGACATCTCCACTCTGAGTGGCCAGCCTCTAAAATTAGTAGAACAGTTCAAATACCTTAACAGCAACATCTCATTTACTGAAAGTGATGCCAACATAAGCCGAAAAAAGGCATGAATTGCCATTGATAGGTTACCGATCATATGGACATCTGATCTCTCTTATCTGATCTGTGGCTGCATCAGTATTACTGTATGTATGCACCACACTGACGACACGCATGGGGGTAAAGGCCATTACACCCTTGTCTCCCGTGTCATAATTCTAAATTATCCTTTTAAAGCTTCATTTGATGTCTTAAAATCTGTAAAAAGGCAAGATATTAGTTGAAACTCCTCCCTATGAACGGAATTTTATGGCCGCTGACCTCTTTTTTCGTGAGGATATATAAGTTAATAAACATCATTCTGATGTTAATACTCATAGCTCCTCTGACTAATACAATTGTCTTTCAATCTTAATTTTTCGAGGATCTAGAAAATGTAAGCTAATCTGATAGACAAGAAGTAGGGATCAAGTTTAGCATTATGCTTACAATACAAATTAAAACCCTCACAGCCAACTTCTAAAAGTTGCATTAATAACTGCAGAAAAGTTGGTGTGCATAGCTCGAGTTATTCTTTTGTTATGCGATAATACACAAACGGATAAATTCATTATTTGGTGAATCATAATAACTAGTTGTATCCAACCTTTTATAAGTTTACTTGTATATTCTCTCAAAATATTTATCCTTCAATTTTTTCTTTATACAATATTTGATATATTTTCTTGACTTTATTTTTTCTCTTATTTTATATTCATTTATGCATTTTTTAAATCTTTTTAATTAAATTTCATAAAGTTTGTTTTTGTTCCATTTTTCTTTAAAAGAGAAGAAAAATAGTGAGAAAAAAAAACTGACCCACGCACACAGAGATGAAGAGATACAGACAGACACAGCGAAGAAGGAAAGGTGAAGAACATTATGACTTCATTTTTAAATGCTAAACGCAAAAACAACCTGTTCTACTTTCAAAATGATATAAGATTCTGTTGTCAGGATTATACAAACATGTCTTGATACTGTTCTCATCTGCTTCTGGAAAACGAAAGAAAGAAAAAATGACTGAATGAATGACGTACCAACAAACAACATACAAGCATAATGTTATCTGAAACAGTAACACTCTTCCGCCCTCAAGGAAGGAAATAAGTGTGATATTATATATATATATATATATATATATATATATATATATATATATATATATATATATATATATAGTATTATTTCCTTCCTATATTTTTCCTCTTCTACACGCAGATTGACGTGAGCAATGTTACAAGAGGTGCGCATATTGAAAATTTGGGAAAAAATTCATGTAATCTACATACCTTTGAATTTCTTAATGATATTTTGATGAGTAAATTTATTTTACTCAACATTAAACCCGTTTAGTTTCATTTGATACCGATTTTTTAAAAACAACCAGTATATAGCTGCGTGCACTTGTGTGTGTATGTGTGGCAAATGAATCCTTAAATCATTAAAAGTCATTCTGGAAGGAAGTTCTTATATCAACATTTAAATCAAATCTTTCTTACCGTAAGATTTTAATGAGCAGTCTACAGAATACAAGGTCGGCCATGTTTTCCCCTTAGAATTCCCGTTCATTAGTGTAAGACGAAAATTGAACACATAATCAAAACCTGCGCCTCACTAGGCAAAGTACGACACAAATATGTAATATCATGCGAAAGTGTGTTGGGGTACAAATGAATCGTTTAATTTTTAATGATAATGTTGTCATATATACCAGAAGGAAATGGAAAATCAATCTACTTTGCTTCTATGTAATCGAAACCAGATCAGAATTCTATACAGATAAAACGTGAAGGATTAGCAATCATTTTTTTTTGTTTGGAATTAGCAAATTCTACAACAATATCTACCGACATGAGTCTAGAACAAGCCTTTGTTAGAGTTATTTAGAGAAAGTCATGCCATATAATTTTCAACAGGCGCTAGAGTTGGGCATTTAATCCAATGACCACCATCGATTTATCTACAAACCGGACTTAAATATTCCCCAAACAGATGGAATGAGCTGTCTTTCGGTGGATATAAGTAAAGTAAGTAAGTAAAGTTAGCGACCATAGTCGAGGGTGACCCGAAGGCTCCCTTTTCGATAGCTACTACACCAAGGTGTAGGGGAGGGCGCTACTCCATTCCCTGGATTGCTCCACTTTACCCTTGAACCGTACCTTATAATGCTGAGTGTTAAGCAAGGTGGTATCAAGTTCCATTTTTTAAAGTCTTTGGTATGACTCGACCTGGGATTGAACCCAGGTCTCCCGGGCCATTGGCGAACATGGCATTATCTCATGGACCTTATTTCGTTTATTTATTTAGTCTCCCCTATTTTCTATTTTTTCTCCCTTTTGTCATTGGATGACAGAGGTTCAGGTTCTCCGGAAGTGCATGGGGTGTTTTTTCACATCCATCATCAACTCGTTTTCTTTCATATTGCACAGTGATGAAGGGTGTGTACAATGATTTCATTTTCTATAATATATGAAGTTCCACACTTGTCATATTATCTACGCTCCTATTATTGTATGTAGTGCCTCCATATGGTACACTACATTTCGTGTGATAATCTTTTATTGTTTTCTCACTTTTTTAGTTGGGTCATTTTTTGCGTATGTTTGTAAAACATTGCTGCTAATTGAGGACCTTCCTCGTTCATAATCGTTTTTTGTAGACATCTAATCCTTAGTGAAGGTAACTGTAATAAATTACACCAGACTCCCGGCAGAGTGTTTGCGGCTGAAAATGAATCCTACCATATTTCATTGACGGAACCGGTGCTTCTGTATTCCTAATACAATAGATATTTTTTGTTATCTATCTCTCTATCTCTGTCGGTCTTTATCTATCTCTCTTAGACTATTAAAATCCATTTCTCTCAAATTCTATGAATTTCGATTATTTTACTCTTCTCACCACCGCCAGATCATATCCTCTCGAAATATCGATTTCCCTATCAATAGATCTCTTTTATGCTGTGTGCATGTCAGTGTGTACGTTGATTTGTGCATGGGCGTATCTATCTATCTATGTTTACTTCTATCTATCGATCAAGCAACCGAGCCAATGAGCGATCTTATACCATTCCCATTTGTCTTAATCTATTTTTCAAGCTATTTCTTTGTATCGATCCTTCCAGTTTTATTTCTGCTTACCACGACCGGAACATATTTTCTAAATATTTATTTTCATATCAATCGATCTGTGTTCCTCTGCTCTTCACTGCCCCCCTCTCTCTTTCTTCTGTGTGTGTGCATATATATATATATATATATATATATATATATATATATATATATATATATATATATACACTACCTGTCAAAAGTGTTTGGCTACCCTCAAAATTTCATTTCTCATCTTAAAAGTGGTTTGGTTTGGTTTCTTTGTTTAATGGCATATCAACCTTCGTAGGTTATTTAATGCCAAAGCCATCCTTTGAGAAGAACAGTAGGGATACGATTAAACCCATAGCTGTGAGAATAACAGGGTTCATACCCTTTTCAAGGGTAATTGTCCGAACGTGAATTTAGTAGCGCGACTGGAGTTCGAACTCACTTACGACGATTCCGCAGTCCAGCGCTTTAAACATTATACCACGAATCCCCCCACCATAACAGAGTCTCCTCTATGCGTTACGGTTGGTGTGATACAGTGGGTTGTAGCTCTTTTACCAACTCTTCACCGTACATAGACCCCCCTCCTTGACACAAAGGCGAAAGGATTTTATTCCACTGCTCTATTGTCCAGTCTGTGTGCTCCCCGGCCCATTGAAGCCTTTTGAGATTTTTTTGTTTCCTCAATAGTGGTTTCTTGACAGTAAATTTGCAATTTAAGCCAGCTTCACAGAGTCTTCTGCTCATATGGGATGTTGACACATTTTTGACGACAATGGTTCAGTTGTGCGTTGATTGGAACTGCCAGCCTTCTGACACGCAGGCTCATGACTCTGATGAAATTGTGCTCTATTCTTGTTGTTGCTTTTGGTCTACCAGCCCTACTTTTAGTCTTGTCTCGTTTTCTGATGTCTCCTAACAGTATAATAAACTGTATTTCTGGGAATTTTTATTTTTGGTACTAAAATAAAATAAGAAAAACGCCTTCAAATCAATTTTTCAAAAGATATCTGAATATTACTGAGGAAGACTTTTATTTAGTTTAATAAATAAAAACATTATAATGGTTAATTCATTTCCTTAAAAATAACACTTTTAGGATGAGAAATAATTTTTTTAAAGATTGGTCTAGTACTTTAGACTAGTCATATACATATATATATATATATATATATATACACACACGCGCCCATATTTATACTTTTGACTTGTCGTGTATATATACACACACATACATGTATATATATAAATACTTTTAACTAGTCGTGTGTATATATACACACACATTCATATATATATGTACACACACACACACACACACATATATATATATATACATATATATATATATATTGTCATCCACAGACATACAGTTTCGTTGTATTACAACTCTTCAATGTGGCTAGACACGCAGGACGCTTGAAGCTGGGATAGAAACCCGCCCAACTTTATGTTAGACTTAGTCTCACACCGCTCGGCCAACAAGCGTCGACTATAAATAAAGAATATAAATATGTTGCCGTTAAAAAATAAATGTACCCATTATATGAATTCATATTTTATATTTAGTTATAGAGATGTTGCATTTTATTTTTGGTTGCAAAAATGCAATAGAGTATGGTAATGAATAATCGCTAATATTATCATTTTTAAAAGTGGTGAGCATGCTGCAGCACTTTCACAATTTTCTTTTCTCAAATAGCTGCTAAGCAAAATGTATTGAGAATCTGATCAGCTATCATCAATGCAAGTATTTACCCGACCTATCAATCACGGGTAAGGTGGGACGAAAGGACAATTTTTAAGCGGAGTGAAACTGTTTGAATTCACAGCATTCTTTCTCCTTGACTTGTTGCGTAGCTAATGCGAGAGAAACAGTCAATCCAACTATTTACTTCTGGCCGAGGAGAAAACAGATTGATTCACGCCTTTATCAAGTAGCGTTAAAAACGCAAACAGCCACGTTCAGGATTTGAACTCGAGTCATCGATTTCATTTCCTACAATTATAACCATTATGCTAAGTGTATCTCCTATCAATGTATCGGATAATTTACCCAACTGTGCACACATCCTCAGTTAAAATTTCAATATACCTCGTACCACAAGTCTGTTTATATTAATTTATGTTTCAACCCCAATCTACCCATTTCAGACAATTCTTATCTAACTTTATACATATCTGTCTGTCAATTACAGACTGTTCATATAGGTCTTAACCTGTCTATATCTATCTCAGATTGTTCAAATCCATCTCTCTTCAAATCTAAATCTCTTCATAATCATCTCGCAATTTATCTCTGTTCATATCTGCTTATCTATATAAGTTTGAGCATATCTGTTTACGTATATAGACAGAAAATTAATACTGAAGTCGACCAGATCAACGTTGATATAGAAAATAATGAGCTGGGACACCAGGTGTAAGTTGGGTGAATGTCATGTTGCTCATCATGTCGCGCTGACAGTACGTCGTTCCCTGATTCTGTCACCATTCATCCCAAATATCCATTGCTCCTGGCAGGTCTTTGAGGCTGTATCTTGTATCCGCACTGGGTTGTTATAAATTAAGACAAAGTCTTATAAGGAAATTATGTACCCTGCTGGTGTGCTTTTGAATACGCCATCTGTATTCTCTACAGGGAGGTAAGACCCTCCCAAAGAAAGTAAGTCTGATGACTATGACGCTAAACTGCATCTGATGGTGAGGCTCAAGTTTTGGAACTGTTAGGTGCTATTGTTGTATAGCCACATACATATACAAGCGAAAACATAATTAAACATAATTTACGAACTTCAATGAACGAACACACTTCTTTATAAAAATATGTATCTCTCACACTTTATTCTCAATGTTTCTGAGGGATGAGAGAGATGAGTGGAGACAGGGACAGACTGCTATATTGACCCAACTTTTTCTCTGGACAATAGTACGTCTTCAGCATTTTGGCTGGGGTTGCTCAACCGGGGGTTACTGAGGGCCACAGCCGTCAGTCTGCAAGCTGGCTCTCACTCTGGCCTTCCTGTCACCAATTTACTCAACGGCCGTCGGCACCTGCCTATATTCTTTCATAACGTCCACTTGCTTCTGCTCCTTCTTCCGTTTATTTACACAGGTGCATCTCTGATTAAGGGCTCGGTCAAGGGTCAATATATAACACTATGGGTCAAATAGATCTGTTTGAAAATCATTAGTATTAGATAAGAATACTTAATACCATATCACAGTAAATTATTTTATTGATAATCGTTACTTGAAGTTATGATTTTTTCATAAGTATTTTTATCATCAGTTACTCGAAACCATATAACCTTGTACAAACAAATGAATATTATTAAATAGAAATAATTACTTGAAACCATATGATTATTAATATTAGGTATGAATATTTGAAACCACATATTTGGGCGCATTTTTTGTATTAGATAGGAATACTTGATTGTATGCAAAGATTCTCTCGAAACATTTACAAAAAACATGAAAATATAAACGTACAATGAACGTGATTCCATAGCCTCTAGGCATAAAATAATTCTAAACGGGTTGACAGGCCGTTAAAATCAGTTAATCAGTTAGTATTTAACTAAAAAGGAAAAAAATAACATAATAAACAGAATTCTGAGAAAATACAAAACAAGATTTTCTGAAGTTATTTTTGATAAACAATATTAAAAATCTTTGCTTCTGGGTTAAGAATGAATACATCTTTCAAGAACCTACTCTTTAATAACTCATTGGTTTTTTTTTTATCCTTCGCAATAGAAATAGTAGTTTCTTACCCTGAACTGACTTATGGCGACCTCTTGTAATCTTGTAGTTTTAAGCTCTACTCCTCACAGCATGTTCATACTAAAATTAAGTTAACCTTTGAAACTGATTTTTAGCCCTCAAAGGCCCACCTTTCATGAATTGAAAATCGATGAAACTTTTCTACTATCATTGATTCAACCCGTATATTCATGTTTAATAAGTTTAATATACAATTACGCTCATGAAGAAAAAATATCTTAGATTTACTTGTTTGTAATCTATCAAACTATCTATCGATGTATTTTGCTGCATATATATATATATATATATATATATATATATATATATATCAGCCTGTTTACACTCATGCCAGTACATATAAATCGATTTGCATTTCTCTCTCTCTCTCTCTCTCTCTCTCTCTCTCTCTCTGTCTTTCTCTCTTGGTTGATAGGTAGATAGATTATGTTTGGAGGAAAAATTAAATATGATTATTTTCCCTTGAATAGGAATTATTTCTCTTGAATAGGAAATCCGAGCTTACTAGAAGTATAGACATAAAAATAAGAACTTGCTGTGGAAAAATCAACCATTTTTTAAGTGTCAGTGATGCACTCATGATGCATACATCCAAGAAAACTGGCAAATATATCACCAGCAAGTCGTTTCGAAAGCAATGCCGAATGTTTACTCATGAAGTCAGAAGTGGAATGGCAGTAGAACTTGAGACCGCTGGCCTTTAACCTTGTTCTTTTTCGCTTTGTTTTAGATAGCAGCTGAGTGATTGTTGAACAACTACTAAGCTGAAGGTGACAGTTTACTGAATTGCACCATCCCTAGTTACAAGACACGGTAGCACTGCAACGAATCGGAATCAAAGCGATGGTCTTTCGTCAAGCAATGTGAAAATTCCTAAAAAAATATTCAAGACACAGCCACCAGGGAACAAAGAGGTAGGAATTTGCCAGCAGTAAATAATGGTTTTAATTATTTTAGTCCTAAATCGTGAAATTTCTACAATGATAGTATTAACATAAATAACTTAACAGTGTAAATATAATTTATTACAATTCAATCTTGTAAACTTAAATTTTGTTTTGAATGAATCCTTATGGAATTATCTTGTAACTGGTATTCCTGAAACAAATACCAACAGAAGCCTAAATATTCAAATCGGTCAACAGTTAAAAGACAGTTTTGCAGACAAGCAATAGATCGGATCGGGCCTCTCTGACCACCCGTCTTGCTTAATAAGAGCAAAAGTGGATCACGTGACTTCTTTGACTGTCGGGTCACAGACTGCTCAGTTACCAAGATCTCGTCTTCGTGCATTACGACCAACTGGTGACCTCGTTTGGTGGCAGTGGATGTTCTTACTCTTCTGCCGAGGTGCAGTCAGCTTATTCTTCTGCCCTAGCTGACTGGGTGGTGTATTTTTGTACTCACCTTAGCAAGAATTTGTCTTTCTGCGTATTTCCTGGTTTGACAGATGAATGTAGGTGGAATTTTGTCGTATTTCTTTGAAGTGTCCTCTATGGAAACTTTGAAGATCACATGTTCACGTATCTGATCAGTTAATTGGCTGGGAACTTCTTGACTCACAGATTTCAGTTCAAAACGAAGTTCTTTCGAATGAAGTTCTCTGATTGCTGTGATTAGTGTACCTTGATTAAAAAAAGACATCGATTATTACATATTTAAGGCTAATTGATAAACTTAGCTACTGAACTAATAATCCCATACAGTGATATTACTTCAAGACCTATCTAAACAATACTCTATGAGAAGCGCCTACAAAACTTCGGCAAATCTAGCACAAAATACCAGTATGGGGCACCCAATCAGGGTCACATTCATCAGTGAATTAATAGTCAACTAGACTTGGCTCGCCTGGAATAAGACCACAAACTTGAGGCCTTCAAAGAAGTTTGAACACATTCCAGTTGTGATACTTTACGAGACTAACCGTTGCTCTAGTAGGTCACTGATAAAGATATTTATTAAGCTCGAGGTTATTTTCCTTATCAACTGACCCATCATACTTTGAATATATATATATATACCGGCCCATTGGCATAGCGGGTAGAGTGTTTCCCATGGTCAAGGATACCGGGGTTCAATCCCGGGTCGAGTCATACCAGATACTCAAAAATGGTACTTGATTCCTCCTTGCTTAACATTAGAAAGTACAGATTAAGGGTAAGCGGATCAATCCAGGGAAAGGAGTAGTGCCCTCTCCAACAACTTGGTGTAGTAGCTATTGAAAAGGGAGCCTTCTAACTGGCCTTGACTTCGGTTGGCCAACTTACAACATATATATCTCTCTGTGTGTGTGTGTCTCTCTCTGTCCACCACTAGATGACCATGATATGGGAGTGGAACCTTTAATATAAATACTATTAAAATTAGTAATAATTGAATCCTTCATTTGTTGAAATAGTATGCGTACGTTTGGAAGTGATTCCGTTTCCAGAAGATTTTTCACAGAGGTCAGTAAATTTTATTCTACTAAACTATTCATTTAAAAATGCACATTTGATTTAAAATAGTAATGTCTTGAATCTCAGCTGTATTATGTGTTGTTTAAATGAAGAATGAAGACTTATGCGACTAAATTTTCATGAAAAAACTTTACTTTTGGAAGACGAACTTCTAAATTTGCTAAAGAAAACCCCCCAAATTGCCCCCCCCCTGAAAAGAAAGGAAAAAAAAAAAAATCCAAAACACCTCAAATATAGTCTAACACGTGCTAAAGACGAAAGCCATAAAAGAGTTGACTCCTCCTCTCTCTTTCTTTCTCTCTCTCTCTCTTTCTGTCCACCACTAGATGACCATGTAATATACCCCAAAATTTCTTTGAATTTTAACATCCAACAGTCCTGGACTTTAACTAAGTTAAAACTTAAGATAAAAAAAGAGAAATTTTTTTTTTTTTTTTTTTTTTTTTTACTACCGCGTACACATGGGAAGCAGCATGATGTACGTGTGAGTCTTGCGGCTTAACGCTCAAGATTGTCAGTTCGATCGGGGAACTACTGCTGCTCATCTATAAGAGTGGCTTCTACAGATGAGAACAAAAACAGCCATCGAAAGATAACCATGACTCGTACTCAAACCAGATCCATAAACCGCATCGCTCTTCGCGCGGGTAAAAAAGGGGCGCGTCCTGCTGAGGTTGGAGCCCTGGCCTCAGTGTTCGAAAAATCAGCTACAGAGCTCAAACACAAACAAAAACTACTAAAATGCAAACAAACAATACAGATAGCGACATTTAACGTGAGAACCCTAAATAGAATAGGTCAACTATCAGAGCTAACTGCATCAGCCGTAGAACATAAGATAGATATAATTTGCATACAAGAGCACCGATACACGCACACCGAAGATATCAAGTATCACGAAACTGGTAATGGATGGATGCTGGTGACTGTATCGGCATGGAAAAACTCGGTCAATGCATCGGTAGGAGGGGTGGGAATACTTCTAGGACCAAGAGCGTTAAAAACACTGAACAGCATTGAGATAATACAACCTAGGATGATGGCCGCAACGTTTAATGGCAACCCCAAAGCAACAATTATCTCCTGCTACAGCCCTACCAATGTTAGCGAAGACAACGAAATAGCCACCTTCTACGAAGATCTATCCTCCCTAGTACGTAGCATTCCGAAACACAACCTGCTAGTCATTGGCGGAGATATGAATGCACAAATCGGGAAAAACAGACACAACAAATACAGCCTACACTGCGCGTCTAACAGGAATGGACAGCATTTAATAGATTTCATGATAGAAAATAGATTAACATGCCTCAATACAAACTTTCAAAAAAGGGAGGGGAAATTATGGACCTACACATACGCGAATAAGAGTAAAGCACAGATAGACTACGTCCTTATAAACAGGAAATGGAAAAACAGTGCGATGAATTGCGAGGCATACTCCTCTTTCGAGGGTGTGTCCTCCGATCATCGAATAGTTACAGCCAAAGTACGACTAAGCCTAAGAAAAAACGCCACACGTAAAGCGACGACCAAGCACTATGACTGGGCCCTACTCAACAACAGAGATATTAGAGATAAGTATGCATTAGAATTAAGAAACAGATTCGAAGCACTACAAGAGAAGGCAGAAATAGGCACCCCAAATGACGAATATGAAAATTTTGTAGAAGCACACCTGGAGGCGGCAGAAAAGTGTATTCCAACAAAGCCTAGAACTAAATATAGAGTCCCTTGGGAAACGCTAGCGGCTAGAGAAAAACGTGCACTTGTGAAGACTGCCTCCAAAAGCTATCGAAAGAACCCAACAAACACAAATGCACGAAAACTAGAAAAGGCACAACATCAATTAACAGGAATATACCTAAAAGAACAGGCAGAATACGTACAAAATCAGATAGATAAGATTAGAGACTCGGTGGAAGATAGGCAATCCAGGATAGCCTGGCAAACAATAAACGAAGTAAGTGGAAGGAAGAGCACAGCCAAAGCAAAATTGAAAGCTGCAAGCCAAAAAGAAAGAGTAAAACTGTGGGAACAGCATTTCAAAAATCTACTAGGAAACCCACCGGAAATAACGGATGAACCGATCACCAGAATTATTAGTAAGCAATTAGACGTAAAACTAGGTCCTTTCACCAAAGAAGAACTAGACTCGGTCCTCAGAAGAATTAAAAATAGGAAAGCGGCGGGGCTAGACGAGATCCCCCCAGAAGTGTGGAAGACGAGACAATTCGACAATATACTGCTCCGGCAATGCAACGCAGTCTATAGTCAAAATAGGATAGAACGATGGACGAAGGGATGCATCCTTCCATTCCCTAAAAAAGGCGACCTCGGACTAGCCAAGAACTACCGAGGGATAACACTTACATCCATAGCAGCCAAAATCTACAATGCCCTACTACGAAACCGCATAGAACCCAAAATAGACAACATCCTTAGGAAAAACCAAAATGGCTTCCGGAGAAATAGATCCACGACCTCACAAATACTGACCATCCGTAGAATCCTGGAAGGCGTTCGGGCAAAAAACTTACAGGCGACATTACTATTTGTCGACTTTACCAAGGCATTCGATTCCATACACAGAGGGAAGATGGAGCAAATCCTACTAGCATACGGCCTACCAAAAGAAACCGTAGCAGCGATAATGATTCTCTACAGAAACACCAAAGTGAAAGTACGTTCACCAGATGGAGACACGGAATACTTCGACATAGTTGCAGGAGTACTACAAGGAGACACACTAGCCCCGTACCTCTTTATCATCTGTCTAGACTATGTGCTTAGGACTTCGATCGACAAAATCAGAGAAAATGGCTTCCAACTGACTAAGAGAAGAAGCAAAAGGTACCCCGCAAAAACAATCACGGACGCCGACTACGCTGATGACTTGGCGTTACTAGTGAATACGCCTAATCAAGCAGAGACACTACTGCATAGTCTGGAACGAGCCGCAGCTGGCATTGGCCTCCATGTCAATGCAAACAAAACCGAATATATGTGTTACAACCAAACGGGCAACATTACCACACTAGACGGAGCCTCTCTGAAACTAGTCAACAAATTCACCTACCTAGGAAGCAGCGTCTCATCAACCGAGAAAGACATCGACACACGACTGACGAAGGCATGGACAGCTATCGATAGGCTCTCGATCATATGGAAGTCGGACCTAACTGACAAAATGAAACGCAGTTTCTTCCAGGCAGCGGTTGTGTCGATACTGCTATATGGATGCACCACATGGACGCTTACGAAGCGGCTGGAAAGGAGGCTGGACGGAAATTATACAAGAATGTTGAGAGCAGTATTAAACAAGTCCTGGCGACAACACCCCACGAGACTCCAACTATACGGACACTTGCCCCCCATCACAAAAACTATACAAGTTCGACGAACCAGAAACGCAGGACACTGCTGGAGAAGCAAGGACGAGCTCATAAGCGATGTACTCCTGTGGACCCCCACACATGGATGTGCAAGAGTGGGACGACCAGCACGAACCTACATACAGCAGCTGTGTGAGGACACAGGATGTAACCCTGAAGACCTGCCGGAGGCGATGAATGATAGGGAGAAATGGCGAGAGACGGTCAGGGATATCCGTGCAGGCGGCGCGACATGATGATGATGATATATATATATATACATATATATATATATATATACCTACAAGTGTAGATCAATAGCTCTATGGCCAGACATAGTTATTTGCTGATTTCTTTATCTGAAATTTTCATTATCACTGTATAAGAGTGGACCCGGAAGTAATGACAATGAAGGGGTACTCCTCATTCTCTAGAGCTCCAGAACTGAACTCTCAGCATCAAATTGCAGGTGGGGGGTCTTGTAGCTTATTCTTGGGTATTCGTCGAAAGCCATCGATCATTATTTTACGTTCGAATAATTGAAGAAGTGACAAATATGCTATATCGATTTAAATTTACACTTTATCTAGGTGATGATTTCATTTTTGATCTGGCTCTTACAAGTATCTTTGGGTACAACCATCATTTTGAGGAGAACTTTTCTTCGATAAGATTATAATTACTGTCAAATCCCTTCCCAGTCAAGCATCAAAAGCCCCAGGATGGGATCTAATTGCTAAGCCTCTGAAATTGAACTGCCTCGTTCAGTGTCTAGACCCTGACTGCTCAAAATCTAAAGTTAATTCTTTCTATCTTTTTAATATGAAAATACTACCCCCACCCACCTTCGCCGAAAGTAATACCTATGTTTTTATAACACAGATTCTACAACATAAACAGGGAATGCAATAACACTGTTTTCAGCTAAAAATCATTATTTCCCTATATAATCGCCTGTATAATCTTGCTAGCTATAAACAAGCACCTGCATTATGAGCTGTTAAAAAAATTAGCATCATCGGTCCAATTCGCGCAAATGAGCTGATACAAGCACAGTTCGTTTCATAGGTAGACAACTGAGTTTAACAAAGTTTTTCAATCATGCTGCTATCGCTACTGCTGAAATGTATTAATCACTGCCTAATTGTACTCACATCCAATTTTCGGTCACTGTAAATATTCAACAAACATTGATGAAGTCAAACTACGATCTCAGCTATTATCAAAAAAGATTTTGTGTTATTCATGCCTAGCTTCAACATCTACTGACACACCACCAACATCAGCTTCTTGCGTTTGGTAACAACGTAATAAAATATGAAAAGTGTGTGGTGTAATGATATAGTCGTAGGAATAGAGTCGGAAACCAGAATCTAAATCCTGAATGCGGCTGTTTGCGTTTCAACACGAGCTTTAGCTCTTTGCCCACATCCAGCTATGAGTGAATTGTATGGCAGACTGTTTTTTAGCCTCAGTACAGCAATAGATCTAGGAGAAGAAAAACTCAAACCAGCAGTACTTCTTTTATCAAATGCCTTGTGTCACATCCTTCTCGTGGCAAATAAATTGTGTGTCACATCATGGCAAATGAATTGTGTGTCACATCATGTTCGTGATGGAAGAATGGGTAAATAATATTCTACTTAACAAATTGACCTGGTGTCACATCAGGCTCGTGATGGAAGGATGGGAAAATAATACTTCACATAACCAGATGACCGTGTGCTGCATTCTACGCGTGACGGAATGGTTGCGTGAATACATGAAAGAATAAGAGGTATAACTTTCGCTGTAAGTCACTTACGAGCACGACACGCAATTTTTCACTTGGCCGATGGTGATGACAATGTACTAAAAGTGTTTTCAAACAGAAAATTTACTCTATCCAACGGCGTTATTATGTTCTCTGAATCTGTTGTAATTTCCCTTGATATCAATAGATGGCGTTATTTTTTAAGCATCCTTCATGGATAAAGAGAAAAAAAAACTTAGATACACATATTCAGACATACCTTTGATCATTGGATAATAATCCATATGCACAGAGTAACAATGCAGGAATCCTTGTTCCTGTGTTAGTCCGGTTTCATATCGGAACATTTGTGCTACTGGTCCCACAATCTGATCCACCGTGATCCATTGTAAATAGTCAAGATTTTGCAAGAATTCCAACCAATCTCTTGCCACGTTTCGTAACATCAGGTTTTCAGTCTGCGATAAGCAGCGGAAGTGATATTCACCCAAACCTTCCAATAACGATTCCTTAGATTCGCCTGAAGTGTAGAATAGGGTGTAAAATTCCTGTTAAGTTATCAGCTTGTAGATAAAGAAAAGAGGGTTTTTTTTCTTTTTAGAGACCGGACTTTCAACAACTACAATGAATATTATTTGAAGAACAATTTTAATTTGATAGGCACAGATTGCAAAACTTGTAAATGTCCTTACCATAACGAGAATATTGAGTCAAATTGTGTTATGCTATGTGGAATGAATATTGCAAGCCAGAAATATGAGATAAACCTATCTGCAATGTACATTTTTCTTGATCAACATTAGCAAAGGTATACCAGGAAATTACGAATTCTGGATATACGAGGTATGATCAAAAAGTATCAAGATTGAAGCTTTAAAATTTTAAATTCTAAATTTAAATGAAGATGTGTACACACCTTATAGATTGGTTGGTTTTAACAGCACGTCAACCCGACTTGGGTTATTTTATGCAGAAAGGTAAGGGAATCACGTTCATTGTAATTCCTATGTACATTATTTTGTATAGTTGTTTTTTAAGAGGTTTTTTTTATATGGTCTAATCAAATTCGATTATTTTTAACCCATAAATGGGACCCTAATGGGTACTAGCTGTCCGAGTCAGCGTGAACCTAAGAATAATGACAATGAAGGAGTACTTCATATTTCCCAGATCTCCAGAACAGGAGCCTCACCATCATATGTAATTTAGTGACATACTCAGGACACTCCTTTTTTGGCCGGGTCTTATCTCTCAGCAGGCGATACAGTTAACGTATTTTAAGCCTCACCGACAGGGCTTGTGCATAGCTGAGGAACTTATAAAACATAGTGATGATGTTTCGATGTAGTCAAGATGAGTGAGTGTTGATTTGAAAAAGAAATTAGGAAGCCAATTTTTATACTTTTTGAAAAGCATATATTTTGATGAAACACAGGATTATCTGGTGAATACGGACAATGCTTCACCAGTCTTCATTCTCACCAGACTTAGCGATAATTTGTGAGGCTTATAAATGATAAGACTATCCTTACAATAATATTTACATTGTCAGATTGTTTTACGCGAATCAACGTTTTCTCAATAATATCAATATTACTAACATGTTTGAAAAATTTGCAGTATATATTTGACGGCATACAAGACGTATTTTTAAAAAATGGCTTTTAAATAACTTTGCATTCTCATGTGTAAATTCGAGGCATCTAATAGGTTAATATTATTCCTAAAACTCACTAACATACGCCATAATTTTACCGCAGATTTTACCTCCATAGTATTTACTCAAACATTATTATTATTATTATTATTATTATTATTATTATTATTATTATTATTATTCTCTTTTAAGAATTTTTTTACACCAGCTTTAGTATTATTATTTTATAACCAAATTTTCACTCCAGCTGCAACTGGTAATTTTCATTAAAATCCGAGTGTGCACCAATCGATAACTTCAATGTCATCTTTATCTTTTGAAGTTATATCTTTCTAATGAATCATAGAAATATTTTTACAGGATCCGGCAGAATGAACTCTCTGATTTGAAACATAAATGAAAATAGACAACATAGATCTTATTTAAAATTTAAATTTACTATAAGAAAGAACAATATTTGCCATATTGTTTAAATTAATAGTATAATTTTTCCAAGCGTAATAAATGATTCTCTAGATAATTAGTTATTTCCTTCTTGTTGATTAGAATTAAGCCTGGTCTTCTGGCTAGGGCTGGATGATTCGTTTCTATCTCAAAATATCAGATAATATTCTGCGTCTCATTTTCTAGGACAGATTCTGGTTTGTGCATACACCATTTGTCAGTAGGATTAAATTTTAATCTCTTGCACAATTCCTAGTGGATCACATTTCCTACCCAGTCGAACCTAGTCTTACCTACATTCACCTAGTGATAAGCCGATTCATCTCCGCACAACCTTCACTTACAATTTTTGGGCGTATTATTAATCATTAATCCTAAGCGATCGAAATTTGAATAGTATTAACCCTGTAATTTTATCAAGAAAATGCCTGCACTAAGAATGAAATGTTGTGTCGTGTAGAAAAGAAATCAATGAAATAAGCAATAACCACTAAGATAGCCAAGATAGAAGAGGCATGCTATATAACATGCATCTGTATTACTTGTGTTATATGCAGCGCAAAGAATGAGTTCAATCGTCTGAATAGGTATTGAATTACATTTTGTTATTAGTGATATTACCTGTTGCATCCAAAATGGCAGCAATAGCTCTGTCATTGATGGTTAAGTCGAAAGTAGTCTCTTCATCGAATTCTTTCTTCAACCCGATACGTTCCCTGCAAAGAAATAGATAACCCTCGTAATTACGCGTGTTATGTTAGTTTCACCTAATTTTAAAAATTGAGATCTTTTATACCCTTATTCACTGGGATTAATGGCCTCATTTAACTAGTTATCTTTCTCATCAGTAAGTTTTGATCGGTTTGATCTTTATAGTCTTCTTGGACTCATTAATATTCTGAGAATTTCGAATTGAACCCTTCATTCAATCCACATATACATATTTCTTCCATTTCTGTCCCTGCATAGAAAATATCTTATTTCAATTAATTCTTCCCACGTCATTCGTTCATATGGCTTACCATATGGAAATGCATCAATTATTTTTTAATCTAATTTCAAGAAAATTTATTAATTTTCTATTACACTTTTTTAGAAATCCGTTAATTATTTCTAATTTATTATTTTGGAAATTTAATTTAAGCAAATCAGCTCATTAATTCATTCAAATTTTAAGCAAATCTATTAATTTTCAAATTTAATTTAAGAAAATCTGTAGAATTTTTAAAATTTGATTTTAAGTAACTCAATTAAGTTTTTGAAAATTTTAAAATTCTATTTTAGTTAATTTTTAAAATCTAAACACAAAAGGGTTGTTTTATTGTCTATGACCATCGTGTGCTCAACCGATATTGGAAATAAAAAATAGCCTTAGACGAGATTTGAACTAGGGGAACTAATAGTATAAGCCTATTCTATATTTGATATGAATGTACCGATAACGATTTGATTATAGAAATACATTAAGAGCGAGGAGAAAGTATTGTCAGTTGTCACGAATTTCCGTGAGCGTTATAAATAGAAACAAGTTATATGCATTGAAAAGGATTTAACATAAAAATGCGGTTTAACCATCTTCAAAGGATAGAAAAACTCTTCCCAACTATCAATGTATATAATTTTAAATTGAACCATACTTCTCATTGTGTATTAAGAGGGACGCAGTGATTGAAACGCACTCACATCATTAATCACACATTCTCGATAAAAGCCAATTTCAAATATAAACCATTCTGAACAATTTTCATCCACTAAATTTTGATGGTATTGCTCTAATGAAAATCTTGCTATGCTATACTGTTTTTAAGTTTAGTGTAAAACACACACACACACACACACACACACACACACACACACACACACACACATATATATATATATGTATATATATATATATATATATATGCATGAATATTGTAAAAACTAATTGCCCTGTCGGCTGCTTCACTCGACAGAGGGGTAAGACTCTCACTGCAACAAGTGTCCTGATATGACACTAAACAATATGATGGTAAGGTTCCAGTAATGCTGGAGCTTGGGGGAGTATCCCTTCATTGCCATCGCTCCCAGGTCCATTCTAGCCCGAAGTGGTAGCATCTGATAAGGTTCCTATCTATGGGTAAAATAGAACTAAACTGTGCTTTTTTAGTTTGATGTTGTTTTTTTTTTGCATTTAAACTGTGTATCTATGCTAAACTGAATTGTTTAAAATAGAACTCTTTTGACATCTAAATTGTGTACTTATGCTAAACTGAATTATCTGAAATAAAACTGTTTTGACATTAACTCTGCGTATTGTCCTGTCGGTTGGGGATGCAGAATACACCGACTGCTTCTCTGCAGGGGTAAGACCCTGCCACTAACGAGTATCGGGGATATGACACTAAATAATCTGATAGTTCCAGTAATGCTTGAGCTTTAAGGAATGCGGAACACCCCTTCATTGCCATTGCTCCCAGGTCCACTCTGGCCCGGAATGATAGCACTTGATAGGGCCCTATCTATGGGTTAAATAGAACTTAACTACATATTTATGCTAAACTGAATTGTTTGAATTAGAACTGTTTGACTAAACGGAATTGCTTGAAATAGGAATGCTTTTGACAATTAAACAACGTACTTACATCTAAACCGTATACTTATGCTAAATTGAAATTTTTGAAATGAAACTGTTTTTGACATTGAAACTGTACTTACGCTAAATTGAATTGTTTAATATAGAACTGTTTTGACATTTAACTGTGTGTAAAGAAAATTTATACTTATTCTAAACTGAATTAGCTCTGTTTGAATAAACTGAATAGCTTGAAATAGAAATGTTTTTGACAATTTAACTGCGTACTCATACTAAACTGAATTGTTTGAAATAGAACTGATTATTTATATGAAAATGGATTTCGTATTAAATAACCTACAAAGGTTGATATGCCATAAAACACAACCAACCAACCAACTAAACTGAATAACTTGACTCAGAAATGTTTTTGTACAATTGAACTGTGTACTTATGCTTTACTGAATTGTTTGAAAAGGAACTGTTTATTTGTATAAAATGGATTTTGCATTAAATAACCTACAAAGGTTGATATGCCATAAAACCCAAACAAACAAAAACAAACAATTGTAAAACGAAGATAATTTTTCGCCAACTGGTCCCGTGACTCACAATTTCATCTCGTATCTTTTACTTTTTGTGTTTTCTTGCCCTTTTCCGCGTTTTATTGAGCGTTTTATATATATATATATATATATATATATGTATATGTGTGTGTGTGTGTGTGTGTGTGTGTGTGTGTGTGTGTGTGTGTGTGTGTGTGTGTGATCTGTGGGGAATTTTATGCCCCGAAAAGCCAGTTTATTCCTACGTTTTGTAAAAGAATAAACCTTACTTAAACAGCAGTAGAGAGATGGTGACAGCCTTTGAAGAAAGGAAGACGAACGCCTTTTACATGCAACAAAATTTATATACAACAACAACAACAACAACAAAAATAAACAGGGTTTTACACCAAATGTAATAAACAACGAATTGGAAGAGTTCACAAAAGAGAGTTCAAGTAAGAGTTCAAGGTGCAAGATAAAGTAAGGTTAGGTTTGTTGAAGTTAAAGTGGGGTAAAGTGGGTTTGATAAGGTTTGTGGGTAAAGTAGTTTGATAAGGTTTGTGAAGTGAGTTTGCTGATAAAATGCCTGCTGGAACTTAACTGTCCGTATGTCCAGTTCCTTTAAACTCTGCACGTGCGTTCGTCGCTCTTGGGTCCCGGTGGTGGTAGGTACCAAAATACGTATGCCATTAAGGGGCTGCTACAATGGACCTGATGCTAACAGTTGTAGGAGTGGAACCAAAAGAGAGTCTCCAGTGGAGCTCCTTTTTATGATGGACACCACGTGACCCCAAGGGGCTGCTGCTGTTCGGTGAAACAGGATCACCAGTTCCTTACAAAAATTTCTATAGATCTACTGGATGTGATGTATGTTATGCAAATAATCTAATTTCAAATTGCACTAATGGGAAATGGAGTACACGTACTGGATATACATATATTATAGCCACAGCATTCTTTTTACGTCTATGCTAAGTTTTAGTTTGGTTTAGTTTCTTTAAGGGCATATCAACCTTCGTGAGTTATTTAATGCCGAAGCCACCCCTGGAGAAGAACATTAATTGTACTATTTAACCCATAGTTAGGGAATAAGAGGGCTCATATATTTCCTTTGAGTACTAGACCAAAAATGAGGGTAAGAGTGCAATAAGAGTTCAAACCCGCTTACTACGATGTCGCAGTTCAGCCACGAGAAGAGATAGAACTAAAAAAACTTTGCCAAGTTTAGTTTTTTCTCTCCGGTAATTTAGGAGAGATAGATTTGAAAACAATGAATCAGTTGAAATCGAACTACATCTCGCTGGAAAAGCACAACACGAGAGTCAGAATTATCCTGATGGTTCGGTTAGGTGAAACATATATAGATTTCTTCTTGGCTCTGTAGGTATTCTTGTTTCGATGTACTCTTACATTTTAGCTGTCGGTGCATTTATTTTTGACAAGGCATTGCGATATTTGTTGATTATTTTTCAGCAGTACAAATATTTTAGTCTTTTTCTTTCATGGATTTTTCCCCGATATCAGTTTGTATAATATTTCTTTTTTACAAAATGTATCATCTGTTTTGGGTTTTTTTCACACCGTCGCTATATATATATATATATATATATACTATCGATTGGTTTAAAAACATTAGGGACAAGAAGAGGTCCTCTTTCGTTCAATTCGATATCATTGAGGTCTACCTGTCCATTACTACGGAATTACTATTGAAGAGCCTGAACTACGCTAGGGAGTATACGGATATCACAGACGAGGAGGTAGAAATTATTCTAGCATGTAGGAAATCCGTCCGATCCGATAACCGTATAACTTGGGTAAAAAGTCACGTTGACAATTTCAACGTCCCCATGGGGGCTTTCGACTCAGCTCAGGTAGCTGACTTGGTAGGGATTTACATCTTGGCTAAGCTGGGCCGTATTGTCGACATAGAGCAGGTGGGACTTTACTGAGATGACGGAATGATCTTCATCCCAGACAGTAACGGCCCTAAGATCTCTAATATACAGAAGAAAATTATTAGGGCTTGCAAATTACTAGGTCTACGAATTCAAATAGCCTCAAAATTAAAGATAGTCGACTTTTTTGACGTCACACTAAATTTGAATAACGGCTTTTTCAAACATTTTAGTAAGAATGATTCCGCCCCTAAATACATAAATATTTCCTCGAATCCCCCAAAATCGGTACCGAGGCAGATCCCTAATGCAGTGAACCTGAGGATTAACAGGCTGCTCTCATGTAAAAGAATTTTTCAGGAGAGCAGAGGTATATATGATGATGCCCTCAAGAACAGCAGATTCCAAGGCAGACTGGAGTATTTAACTCCGGTGGACCCCGGCTCTAGGGATAAGGGTAATAATGGTGGGACCCGTGCACTCATCAAAGTAGGTGACAATAATTATAATCACTCGAAAAGACAAGGAAGGAATAGAAATAGAAAGGTAATCTGGTTTAACCCACCTTTTTGAAAGCTTACTAACATTAATATAGGTAAATACTTCCTGTACCTCCTGGATAAACACTTTAATAGAGATAATCCACTGAGTAAAATTTCTTATTGGAACACAGTAAAAATTAGCTACTCTTGCACCAAGAATACGCATGATATTTTCAATAACCATAACAGGAGGCTACTAAACAAACTAATTGTAAACGATGGGAATCCGGATGTTGCGTCTTGTAACTGTAGAAGTAAAGAGAAATGCCCCTTGGGTGGACGTTGCAATTCGAGAAATGTATACCAGGCATACATTTCTCCTATGGAACATAATAATGACGGAGAGAGAGAGTCTATATAGGCATCTCCGCTTGAAATTGGAAACAAAGATCGTATAATCATAGGCATTTTTCTCCAATCCACGACTTAAAAACCAGACTGCCCAGTAAAAATATTTTGGAACCTTAAAGATCCAGGACTGACCCCCCAAATTAAGGGGAAATAATCAGGCACTCTTCTACCGTGAATAACTTCAATGGTAGATGTAACTTATGTATCGATGAAAAAATTAGTATAATTAATTTCAGAAATCGCAGACTACTGTTAAACGAAAGAAATGAACTCGTGTTTAAATGTCGACATAAAGGAAAATTCAAATTATCCTGACTGAGAGACACTGAGGCCCCTGTTCCTACGTAATTGCAAGGACAACGATGAGGATTTATTTTAAATTAGTATCGAATAATTCAGTAGTTGATATCATCAGGGCGGGGAGATTTAAAGATAGATGATGATTCGGTGAACTTCGGATATTAATCCAAAAATTAAGGCCTTTGTCTCTGGAGTAGTTAATTTCTCTTGACCATTTTTTGGGTTAATTAAAGGCACGTGATAGCTACGAAAAAAAGATTTTTATTTTATTTCATTTATTTATCTTGTTTCTAATTAAATTAAGGGGAATATCTAAGATCACAACAGTTGAGATAATTAACAGGTGTATTAAGACTAAATGAAGAATATATATGGGGATCGTCATTTGATTTACGATCTTAGAATGTCTGAACAATCCCATCTGCTACGGTATTCCGGACATGTGCTCAAATTAGGATGGGTTGACATACAGAGAAGCCCTACTCCTGTTTCTAAATTTTTCTAACACCTACTATTCTGACCCCCTCAGCCCTCACCTGAGAATTAATTTTTTTTTCACATATGAACAGTAATTCCACATTTGCTGTTCTGCATCTTCAAGTATTGCATGTAAAATGTCATCTGACGAGACGGTGAGAATAGTAATATTCTCCGCCGAAATAGATTTATTATGACAACTTAACCAGATTTGAGTTTCCTTCTAATTACACACTATTTTTTTTTCATCATACAACGTGTGAAAGCACCTGCGATACCATATCCTCATCAGCCGCCATCCAGGGGTGATAACACAGTTTCGGTAGCTCAAAGCAGTACTGCCACCACTGGCGCTACCAAGCAGCTTTTGCCACCGGACAGGGTATTAAGAAAATCACACATATATATATATATATATATATATATATATATATATATATACGCCAGATCAATTAAATGCAGAGACTACATATGAATATATATATGAAAGGTGTTTGTTGTATAATAGTTATCGTTATAGTAAATGGACACGGTAATAGGCTATTTGCATTTCAAATAGATGGGAAGTGTATGCATCCAATTATTCTCCTTTCAGTTATGGGTAAATAGTAAGTCTGGCTATGCTTTTTAACCTAGGTATGGCAACTGGTTCAGAAGGAAAACTCTGATTTCACACTTATACTCCTTTCAAAAATTTGACATTGTGTCGTATCCCTTTCATATGGGGAGGTTGATATATATATATATATATATATATATATATATATATATATATATATTCAGAATTTTCAAAATAATTTGGCATATCATATAATAATCGTAAAATGCGTCGGTTTTTAATGTCTATTTCCCTCTGCGATACCGAACACAGTTGGTGAATTAATGGCTGTTTGTATATGTTTTTTTATATGTTTGTTTTTATGTCATAGTTTTTACGTGACTGATAACCAATGTACCAAAAGGTTTTTATTTTATTTGTTTATGGGGTGAACTGTCTAGCAACAGATGCCAGTTGTATTTTCAAAGATCAGTGATTTTCCTTTAAATTCGTGACTTTCCACCGCCACATTCTGTAGCTGTGAAGAAAATGCAGTAAATATTTATTTGCAATGAACAAACAACTATGATCTGGAAGTTACTCATTCACTTATTTACTTATGGACACAAAACATAAATTTAGTGGCGAATACGACTATGGCGAATCTCGTTGACAAAAATGATAATTGATAAAATTGACAAACAATTATAGTTTTTAAAAAATCTAATTTAAGTAGCTTAACTACAGAATAATTATGACCGGCAACTTATAGCTTTTTGGTTTTTATATACTCCAAGCATTTTTCAGGTTTCACCAGAGATCGAGAAGGAGTCTTTTAGTTCTGTTCTTATCTTCGAGCGGGGTGTGGCAGAACAAAAAACAAGGCAAGCATGGACTATATGAAACAGTTTCAGGAGACCAGGGTTATTTTTCGCCTTGCCCGTTCATAAACACATACACTCAGTAGAAATACCTCACAGAAAAAATTCTCTCACCATAAAGCAGACGATTAGTGTCTGATGTATAGCAGTAGTGTTTTCTCTCGCGCTATTTTTATCAATCGAGATCTTTATTTTCTGTTTTCGCTTTTCTTTTCTCTTTGGCGTTTTCTTCTACTTTATTGTTCTACTTTTTCCTTTATTCCTTGCTTAATTCAAACATGCGAATTGATCATTGTAATGTTTTGCTCTAAATAGAAATAGAATACTTAACCTTTGAAATTTCTTCCAAAGCAGTTTTTATTAGTGCATTCAATTTTTCTTTTTTTTTCCTCTTTTTTCTCTATTTTTAAAAAATATTCAATTACGCTTTAGTTGAAGTTATTGTCCGTATTGTCTAACAATATATGATTCATATTGTTTACGAGCAGTACCACACGTTGGAAATGTCCTACTTGATTTGCTCTCATTGACTCAAGTCATCGAAAAATATCAAATATCTCACACACTGGAAAATGAGTAAATTAGATTGATGAAATTCTCTATAAAATATCTGGCAGAATTCATACAGGCACCCGTTTTGAAGTGTATAAAAACAGACTTTATTTGAAATAACGCAGACACATTTTTTGACATAATTTATTAGCACTGTTCAGAAATGATCTCGTTGAAATGACCATTGTACACCGTAACTTAGTTGTTGGCCTTTCGGTTGGTTAAGTCAAAATTAATAATAGTAATAATAATAATAATGATAACTTGAAGTACCCGTTGAATTTTTTCTCATTTGAATACATAAAGTTACTTTTTCTGATTTCAGTACACAAATTTACAAAGAAAATTTTCTTAATGCACCGTCTAAATTACATATATTTGTATCATAATTTTTGTTGGTTGTTTTTAGGTTGGTTGCGTTTTATGGCATAAAATAACCTTGAAGGTTAATGCCGAATCTTGTTCATATTTATATGATTTTTAAACGAATAGTTTTTAGGTTACATTTTTAAACGAGCAAGAATTCATTTGTTTGCACATAATTAAATGGTTTCAAGTTTTGCTATTTATTGTTTACCAACAGTTAAATGGTTTCGAGAGTTGCTATCCAGCAGTAATGATTCTATTTAATATTAATCATTTGTTTACTATGTAACTATGTTGCTATGTAACTAATAATTCAATTTGATATTAATCATTTATTTGCCTCTAGCAGTTTCGAGTATAATAATGATTAAATAGTTCTTTTTAACTCATAGATAGGACCCTATCAGGTATCAACATTCCGGGTCTGAGTGAACCTGAGAATACTGACAACGAAAGGGTACTCACCATTCTCTAAGACGGGAGTCTCACAATAAAATATTTTAGTGTTATATCCAGGACACGTGTTCATGTTTTTTCCTCTCTGCAGAGATGCAGTTGGCCTATCCTTCGGCCCTAACCGAATCATTTTATAAATTAGAATTGTTTGTTTATTTTTACTTATTACAAGTTTATATGGAAAAGAATAAATAGATCAATAGAATTAAACTAATTCGGATTTAATGTTCAATTCATTTCCGCCGGTTAATAAATTTAAGTTGCGAACATTTTATTAAAATTGAATGTGATGAGCTTAAACAAATATTACGGCATGAAAAAAAACCTCCCAAAATAGGTTTTCAAAGTAAGCATTTTTCCTTTCTTTCTTTCACTCAAATCTATCTATCTATCTATCTATCTATCTATCTATCTATCTATCTATCTATCTATCTATCTTTTTCCTTCATTTCGTTCTTATTTCCTTCCAGCCTTCCTTTAACTGTAAAGCAGACGATAAGCATCCGATGTATTTCGTTAACACTCCCCACTTCTCTAGTTCTTCTGTTTTTTGTTCTATGTGATTTCTCTTTATCTCTTTCCACTAAATCAAAGTAGGATAACCCATTATTCCTCTGGGAACATCCTAAAATAATAATGATCCATGATCTTTGTGTTTGAATATCTGACCAAGGGAGATAACTGTAGGTGTAGATTTATTTTTCGATTTAAAATTTTGATTTCGGCCACTACGTGTTCCAAAAGTTTAAGTCGAAAACAAAATCTTCTAACTGCTTTAGATGTTTAAACATACAGCATAAACGCTTGATATGTATAGTACGGCAATTAATGTAATTATATTAATTATAGGAATATTATAGGAATATTATAGGAATCTGGAAATGAAATAGATCAATGAAAAAAACAAAAAATGAAAAAAAATTACTTATTGCTTCATAAAATAAGAGTATCTAAACTGTATCATTTTTTTCTCTTGCATTCTTATTCATTTTTCAAAATTTTCATTCATCGAGTATTTGACGGTTTTAAACTAAAATGACAGAAAAAATGTTAAAATATAAAATTCATTGTTGAACAATTATAATATACTTAACTTTAAATCTCAAGAGTGAACTCTCAAAATGGTAAAATTCTAAAGTGAAACAAGTTTTTCAAAGGGAAAGGAATTTTCAAAGTTTTGTTTTCTTTGATCAATGATTATCGTAAATCTAAAATTATTGATTAATTGATTGTTTGATTTTAGCATCATGTCATGTCAAGCATTATTTCAGTCCTTGAGGTAAGGGAGTGCATTCATTATACATTTATATTTTGATGTTTTTGTACTTATTTCTGAAAAGATTTATGTATACAGTTAAATGATATTGAGTATTCCTAATACAAATAATTCGCACACAGTTGTATAGTTTCAATTATTTCTATCTAATGCTAATAATTGTATAGCTTCAAGTAATTATTTCTATTTAGTGATAGTCATTTGTTTGTACACAGTTATATGATTTCAAGTAACTAATAATCCTTAGGAAACAGCTATAGTTTCAAGTAATTGTTATTGTGCATCAAGTATTTCTATCGAATACGAATAATTCTAAAAACAGATCTAGTTGTCCCATAGATGGGACCCTGATAGGGACTACTACCCTGTGTCCGAGTGGACCTTCTAGAAAAGGCAATGAAAAGGTATTCGATGCAGCCCTGATATCCAGAAGTAGAGCACTACCACCTCACCATCAGATGCAGTTTAGAGTCATACCCAAAACACCACTTGGGGAGGGATATTTATAGCTCTGTCGACCGGACGTATTTTTTAAAAAGGTTGTACGAGATGCATATATATATAAGGATATCAAATCTGCCTTCAAGCCCGTACAAATAGGAACTTAAGGTGGAGTGCAGTGTGCATAAATCTGACCGTTTATATAAGGACTCATCTATCAATAGCAAGCAAGATTGGATGGAGATAGTGAGGTTTCCAAGTCACAGGTTTTATATTGGAGTATCCTTCTCCTGGATAGATTACCTACAAAGGCTTTAGAAGACGAGTCCCCTTCTATTTCGACCATAGCTAGTTTGTGTCTCATCTGCCAGTTTTCCACTCATGGTACTAGCGGTATCTACCACTATCCCGGGAAGGATCCTTCGTAGGTACTACCACTCAGGAACAGAGTAAACTTGGGTGTAGCGAGTGATTAAGAGGTAATCTCACAATTTTCCAAAATAATGAAAATCCATAACCAGGGCTTTACCATCTATGTATTTTGTGTAATTTTTAAGTGTAACCAAGCAAAAAAGGATGCATTGTAAGATTGTAAACGACTGATACCAGATGGCAAGGTTATTAAAAAACAGAAGCCGGAAGAAAGTTGAGAAAATTAGGTCGGCTAAGTATTACAAAATATACTTGATCTAACTCTCCAGATAGAAAACAGCGGTAAACCAAGGCTGAGGTTACCAGACTCTATTGGTCATCTAAGTGATGGCAGTGGCTAGCCGGATGATTCCACCCATGAGAGTTGGAAAAGGAGGTTGAGTGTGCTGGTAAACCCAATGAGAGCTGATGGATTTTTCGATTCGCTCTCTCTATTCTGGTGACTAGGGTACAAAGAAACAAGCGTTTGTGTGTACGGAGAGTGAGTGAACCTTTCAAAGATTCGAGAAGAGTCGGTTCCTGCAAGACCGAATCAGTTATTCGGCATGTTGTGTCCGTAATCCATTTTCACCAACTTCAGTAACGACGCAGTATAATTTCCTGTCCAATTTGGAACTATTTAATAATTTTGAGAGGTCTGCATCTTCGCTGAACGTCATTTTTTCATCTTCCGAATTCTCTATATAACTACATGTTAATTGAAATTTTTTTCCATTTCATAAATAGAAGAATCAGTTTTACCATTGAGTGTTTTTACAACGGGAACGACGGGTTCTCGGGTTGTCTGGTATTTTGTAAATACTTAGTGAGCTGACATCGAAGTTAAGAACCGCTGTCCACATCCTTTCTATGTTTTTTTTTATGAAATTAAAAGGGTAAATACTTACAATGTTGTTTCCCAGAATTTGCTCCCATATTTTTCCCTGACATAATTCTTCAGCAAACTGTTCAGATAATTATTCTGAAATTGCAAACATATATATGATTAATTGAACTTCTAATTGAAACTAAATAACATTCATTTTCTTATATTTAGTCCCTAGTCATATACTACCAGTGTCATAGATTATGGATTTAGCACATTGTTCACCTTAATATTTCATTCAGCAGTAAATAAACTAATAAGCTATAAGACGCAATATATTTTCTTTTATAGTTGAACATTCTCTCTCCATAAAATATTCCTTAGACAAAGTAGATTAAATTATTTGAATTAATGGTAGAATTTTTTCCCAAGTTATGTTGAGGAAAATAAAATGAAATAACCCAATATTGAGGGGAAATTTATGGAATTTGTTGACAAAAGAAAAGTAATATTTAGTATTATGTCGAGCTTTTATGACAACCTTAATTCTTTCAGGTATGGATTTCACTAATTTAAAGTAATATACTTTATCAAACTGGTTCTAATTTTCCCGAATGACCATTATTATCCACAAACACACTAAACCCACGGGACACGCGAAACAAATTAAACTTACACCAAACTTCATCGTTAAAATGAGTACAAACTCCTCTAATTCCCACCGAAACCAAACAAATATAGTTTATAGATTAACATTTTAATTTAGGGAGTGTTTCTCGAAAACCATACGAACCCTTTTTACCTACATTGGCTATACAACCATCACCCTCTCCTGTTGTCTTTCATATCACCTCTCTGATACTAGTGCCATAAAACAGCATATAACTACAACACATTTTAATAAAACAGATAAATTCACACCCGCTGAAGTACGAAAAGTCCTCACTAAAAACAACAAAATCATATATACAAATGATAACAACACCTAAAATCCTCGAAGATATTAGAATTAAAATAACCACCAAACATTAATAAAATACCACTTACACTAATATATTAAACATTTTAACAACAACCATGCTATCTAATGCATCCTCAGCAATAATAAACTCTTCCAACAAAATAAAAATCGCACCCAAACAATACAAAAACAAACAATACCTACAAAATCCCTTGAAGACAACCGATTTGATCGAAAGCGCTTGGGAGCAGCACCTATTTTTGCCGCTATGGCAAAAGAGATCAAAAATGTGCTTTAAATGAGAAGGAGCCATCTCCAATTCAAATGGCAGAGATCAAAAATTTCTTCACTAGTTCACATACCTCGGCAGCAATATCTCATCTACTGAAAGTGCTGTCAACATACGCCTAGTGAAGGCGTGAACAGCTATTCATATTGGAAATATGATCTCTCCAATAAAATAAAATTGGATTTCTTCCAAGCAATGGCTGTGGCAAATCTACTGTATGGAGGCAGCATATGGAAGCTAACAAAACGCACGGAGAAAAAGCCAGATGAACAAATCAACACCCCACAAAACAACTGCTGTACGGCCACTTACCTTCTATCTCAGAAACTACTCAAGTAAGATGAAGAAGACATACGGAACTCTGCTGGAGAAGCAAGGACGAACTCATTAGTGACATTATATTTTAAACTAAATAACTCATGTTGTTCAAATGATAGAATAATTTAGTAAAACCATGATGAGTTTTTTTTAGTATAATTTTTTATGTAGTTTTTATAATCGCGCTAAAATTGATGAAAATGAGGTTCACGATGAAGTCGGTTACTTTTATTGATATCCTCATTCGACGTCGGCCATTTTCTGCAGAAATTAATATTGAAAATTTTTATCTCAATAAAATGAAAAAAATGTATATAAAATACATAAAATGTATATAAAATACATAAAATGTATATAAAATACATAAAATGTATATAAAATACATAAAATGTATATAAAATACATAAAAGGTTGGTCATAAAATCCTCCAACAGTTTTAATAGGTATGATAATTCAATAATTCAAGAACGATAATAAAAACTACGTAAAATGTTAAACTCCATATGCTTTTTACTAAATCACAAAAACTTGGAAAAGAGATTAAGTAAAATGAAGATATGACTTAGAATTGAAACCATTTAGATCGCAGCTCTGTAGAGAAGAACTAAAAACGTCTTGGAGAACTGAAGAAACTTGCTGTCACTTGTTTTTTAGTGAAGACATCACAGTTTCTGAAGGCGTGAAAATTCACATGAAAATGATAAAGCGAAAACTTTGTCTTTGAATTTTATTTACGCAAACTAAATTATAGGACAGATGTCGTGTCCACATGTTACACTGTTATTTACCATAAATTAAACTTAGTATCGCTGGTTTTTGTAATTCGGCTGTAAATTTGGGGCATCCACTAGGATCGAACACACTATTCTAATAAAACTGCGTGACTGGATGCCCTGACGAAGTGATAAAATTTTGATATAGATGAAAATAATAAAAGAATGTTAAAAGCGTCACTTACTGTTTTTGATGTCATTCTAGAATTTTCTCAAATGAAATTTTTCCAATGCTTTTTTAAAAATGTTTACAATTTAACTGGTGAAAAGTTTTAATATCTCATCATTTTTCTTTTTTCTTTTTTTCACTTTAAAGTTTAATTCTTTATATTGAACTTAACACTCTCCTAAAGTATTCCAGCTAATTTGAGTAACGTTGACGATAGGGTGGCATTAGCCCTCACCCTTCAAATTTCCAATGTCTTCCTACTTTTTTGTAAAGGTCTTCTGGATTGTTCTTGTAATTGTTGTTGCAACTGGTGTTATCAGAACAATTTTTCGATTGGTTTGTTTTTATTTGGTGGATATCAGTATTTCGTTCTCTTAAGAAAATAATTTATTCCTCTAAAAATGAATTATAAAAAATTGCTTCCTTTAAGTCTCTGAAACTCCTTTAAAAAATTACATTGCAAATTTTCTATTCCCTCTATGGCTAGATTCCTCTGACTGATATCTCCCACTTTATATATATATATATATATATATATATATATATATATATATATATATATATATATAACGTACATAAACGTGGGCGCATTTTTCTTTTTTTTGAAATGTCTTATTTACTTTTTTATTTAGAGGACGGTGGGTATTGTTGGGTTGTTTTATAGTCCATGATACTCATGCCTTTCTTTAATCTAAAGAAATGGTTACAACTTTGAAGGAGGAGTGTCGGCATATCAATCGACTTTTCTCAATCATAACAACAAAAACACTTGAAGAAACATAGATAAGAAACACGTCAATACACGTTAGCCTTAAGAAATTGCGTGTCAAATTCAAAATACGAATTACATTATTCAGACTGACACTTATCTATAAATATATCACCAAAATTATCATAATGTAAGTGTGTATGTGTGTGTGACCCATCAGAAACGGTAAGTCATAGCCAGATTTTTATCAGAGTAGTACACTTAAATGATCTTTGAGAATAAAGCAATTTCCATTCCAATTTTTATCAGAACAATAAACTTGTGGCTTTGTGCAGAGAAAATAAATAATTATCTCCCTTAGATGTCTTGCATATCCAGCACGGGCCCATTGTAGGCCACATAATTTGACACGCAATTTCAAAGATTAACGTGTATCGACGTGTTTCGTATCTATGTTTCTTTAGCACCAACATTAGCATTGGTGCTGACTGTTGACTGTCATTTTTTATTCATCTGAATTCTCGATATAATGAAGATAACTATGAAACACTAATTAAAATGCTTCTCTACTTCCTAAACAGAATCATCGGTATTATCATGGATTGCGTACGGGTTCACGGGTCTATTTTTATTTCTTTTATCTTTTGATTTTTTATTTATTTTTACCTGTAATTATGTATTATTTATGCAATTTGAATAGTTTCTTAAGTTATAATTTTGGCTTTAATTGCAATATTTTTTCATTCTTCTAATGGAGGACTGTTATTATTTAGTCTGACAAGTATTTTCTTTCATTTTAATTCTTTTTTCAACTCAATCTGGGTGCTAATCTTGAACAACGAAGTAATCTCAGCGATTGTAGATGGATGATCGGGTGTATTGTAATAAATTTTTTAGTTCTAAAAAAGCTCAAAAATGAAGGAAAAAGAAAATACTTGTCAAATCAATTATTGGTGAGGGTTCATCTAAGACTAAGAAAATCAACAAAAGATGCCACAAATACGCAAGTTATTCAACTTCCGAAGAAACCAAAATGTGAACAAGGCCAGCTTAGCGTGAGGTGTCCCACAGGAAACAAGCATCCCTATGAAAACGGTTATGTCAATAGTTATCAGTTCAAATCTTAGACAAGACTGTTTGCCATCATAAGGATATTTTTGCTAATTCACAGGAGAAAGGCATGGATTCATCTCTTATTCTAGCTATGCGTAAATAGTAGCACAGGCTAGACGCTTTAGCCTTGGTATGGTTACAAGTCTAGGCAAAGGAAAACTCTATTCAAACCTGATTTAATCTGCATAAAAACTGACCGTGTGACGGGGGAGTTGAGTAAATACATATTAATACTATAAGAGTAAAATTGGTACTTTGCACAGTGGTTTACAAGTCAGTCTCACAAATCTGTTATTACTGAATAGCCCCCTACTTTTAGCCTTGTAGCAAATCTAAATTAAGCTTTTTTTCTAGATTTATATCGTCACGTTAGATCCCGGAGTTTAGTTGCGATGAACGTGTTCAGTCCTTAGATGGGTGATCACTTGATAGCTGCAGGTACCGTAAATATTTTGAGGCCTGACTGCCAAACTAAGTAAAGCTAATTTACTAATTCAAGGGAACTTTCTGTGATGTAAAGGCTAACGAGCTTGGTTTGTATCTTGCGTGGTTTAATGATTTGGAAGCTAGGCTATCAGTCCATTGTCAGTGAGTTCATTTTTCTCTGGGTGATAAAAAAACATTTTTTGGTTCCCGCGAACCAATGGTTCTTCCTCACGCTATTTCTCGAGAATGTGGAGCGTTTAACTAGGCAAGCTTGAAGCAAAGAGGACATCAGTTCAAATCTCACCGAGAGCTATTTCTAAATACTACATTCCCATGAATGGGCGGTTCAAATAAGTAAGTTGGGATAAGAATAGAATAAAATGAAATGAAGAAAGCAAATAAGAAATTAAAATGAACGAAAATACTCGGAAAGGATTATATATATATATATATATATATATGTGTGTGTGTGTGTGTGTGAGAGAGAGAGCGAGAGAGAAACTAATTTCTCACAGTTAGCGGTAAAGATTAATCGCCTTTAAAAAATTTTTTTTTACTCCTGCTGATATTCAATATCTTTTAATCACTCTTCATCTTTTCAGCTGAAAGAGCAGCGTTCAGAGACTTTTCTCTCAAAGTAAAGAATTTCATCTTCACCAATATATTTGATTATACAATACTGTGTCTATTTTATTCGTTGAACAGTTTCATAATTCAGTCTTTTTCATGGCTTTCTTCTCTTATGTACTTTCCTCTTCCTGTCCACAAAACATTTTGCCACTCTTTCAATGTCCAGTTCTTATGATCTGTACCCCAAACAATCTTTTCTGCTCTTTTACCTTTCGTAACAGAGGTTTTTGATGTACTCACTTGGGCGCTGCTCATCTAAGTCAATTTTTCACAGTTGAGAGCGACATTGATTACTGTCGAGCGGAAGTTTCACTGTCAACTCTGGAACAATTTTCGTTCTATGTCACTATTGTCACTTTTGATGCTCCAGCTCATTTTCTGTTGACATTTATGCTAGTTTCTAATTGCCTTTGTAGCTAATATTGCACTAATATTTGTAACGAATATTGTTTTATCCTCAAAGTACATTGGCCATAAGAAAAGTTTATTTTAAGGCATGAAAGTAGGGGCATTGAATCATGAAAAAAGATTACCAGTAAAGTTTCAGGAGTTGACGAAGAAATACGTCTCAGTCGTTAGAGGGAGAAGTTACTAGCCAAGAGAAGCAATTGAATTTTACCAGAACTGCTATCTGTGTTTTAAGCAACCACTTATTAACCATTAAACTTAGAAAGAAATGATACAGGTAGTAATATCAAGAGAGAGATAGAGAGAGGAAGGGGACGAGGATTGAATTTTCCATTGTTCCAAAGCTACAGCAATCACTCGTGACCTATTATGTAAATTTGTAGATTTCTTCGTCTGCGTCGTCTTGTTCCTTTTCACACTTATCGCGGATTGGTCGGGGAACCATGGTTTGCGGAACTGGATTATAATATTTTGTCAGTAAGTACACAACACTGATGAGTCGAAAAAGACGGTACACGTTTTGGTGGTAATTTACTAAGCTTTTTGCTTAGATGTAGCACAAGGCCGCATGAATTGGGCACCTAATGAGAATCGAACTCACTCGTGTAGGTTTGCTAGTTTACCTTGCTAACCATTACACCACCCGAGGTGCCCTCGGTACACGTTTTGGTGCCATGCTGAAAGATTAACTCAGCTGGGCTACATTTCTTTCTTTTCCCGTTGGTGCAGTAACACAGGATTCACTTGAAAGTAGGGCGCTACACTTATTGATATTTGTATCAGATATGAGTGTAAAATGATTAAATAAAACACAATTCTACAAACTCAGTAAATTTTATTTTATTACCCTGAGAGAAAAGTTTATTGATAAACAACAAAAGTTACAGTCTCTTTACTTATAAGAAACGATTAGGGTGTTAATTTGTATTAGTATGGTATTGATAAGAAGTAAGCTAATAGCAGTTTCTGTTGTTTCAATATTAGATAATATATTTATGTGTGTAAAAGGTCTTTGTGTGTGTATGCCATTGTGTAGAATCAAAGTATAGTCATACGCTGTATGTGAAATGCTAACTTAATCAGCAGTAGAAATGTTATATCATCACGAAGCACACCTATCGTTGCGTAAGCAAAGAGAGAGATTTTCGACATATAGAAATAATTAAAAGATGGAGGAAATTAATTAATTCTGAAAAGAACTGTATATTAAAAGACTTTAATTAAATAATCAAAAAATATAAATAGCATAGAGACTGGATATTGAAGTTTACTTATTTTATCACTTTATTTATAAGATTTAGATAGGTTTCAACTCAAATAAAAAGTGAATTAATGTATTAATTATTCTAATTGGTTAAAATATTTTTATTTCCAGAAGGGAAAATATTCATGGGTTTTATTCTTTCATAAATTTGCGAGGCAAATTATATATTATCATCTGCCATCTCTAAGAACTAAAAAGAAAAAAAGGCGGCTTCTCAAATGAAAGCATTGATAGGTCAATAAATGTAAAAATACTGATTAGACAATTACATTTTCTCGAGCCTCATTTTGTACAAGGGAGGTTGGTTTGTTGGTCGGTTGGTCGGATTTTATGGCATATCACCCATTAAGAGTAATTTAATGCCAAATTCTATCATATATATATATATATATATATATATATATATATATATATATATATATAAAAGAAAAACCTTTAAAATCACTGATATTTGTTTGAAATAATATTTATTTCAGCAGACCTTATAAACAATTCCTATATCAAAATGTATCATTTGTTGATTCCTTTTTCATTTTCACTTTATTTTTATATAATGACAAACTTTAAACCCAAATTAAATAAATAAATAAATAAATAAATTTGAGGAGAGTAAATCATTTACTATAAACAACTTACATGCGTATTCATAACCTCTTGTCAAAATTAAATCATATTATGAAATATTATATTATATATTAATACTATTCAATCAAATCAAATTTTCATACCAAAATGTTTATACTATTCAATCTAATTGGTCACATCAATAGCGTAAAAATAAAAATTATACTAGTTACTGTTAAGTCTATTATCTGAATTTATAAACAAATACAACATAATATTATATATCCTCAAGGTTTCAATTATATCCAACAAATTATCTTAACATAATTCATATAATTACTAAACCTCAAATCCTTAATATCATGAATAATAATTATTTATCATCGATTACTATTCATAATTCAATTATTAAAAGACAATTTTTATCATTCTTATAAATAAAATCATACCAGGTATTATAGATAATACCATATTAAGAATTATCATCACAACTAATATTATTTTTACAATTATTACTACAAATCATCAAACCTTAATATCATTAAACTAATCATCAACTCATTATTATAAATTTTAATTACATTAATGCTAACAAAAAAATAACAAACATCAACAACTACCACAATATGCTATAACTTAATATTAATAATTATTAACAAATAATTAATACCCATAACAAATCATTCTAATCAATATTGATGACTATTACTATGTACTACAACGTTGTAACAAAAGTATAATTCATAATGTGCACTCTGTAATCAATACAAAAAATGATACCCTATATCACTTATTACGTAATTTTAATAAATAAAACCAGTTGTTTAGAATATAAGAACCAATTTAGATCATATCTTAAAACATAGTGAGTCAAATTCAAAGTGCATTAAATCAAATTAAGTTCATATATATATATATATATATATATATATATATATATATATATATATATATATATATATATATAATAAAAACATAATAATCATTTTAAAAGTTTTTAAAAAATTTTAAAGCCCCAAAGTTATTTTACTTAGGTTTATATCTATTTTTATGGTGACATTTAAATAGCAATTCATTTCTTTGATTTTGTAATATACCGGTATTTCTATATTTTCTGATACTAATTTTATCTTCCAGACAGAGATTACATCTACTTCTAAAATTACTAGGAGTGGTTGATCTTTTAATAAAATTCCACTAAAGTAATGGTGTAAGGTCACTACCCATCAATCTCCAGAACCACTTAGAAAGTGCTGTTTGCTTTCTTAAAGAAGGGTTAGAAAAAGAATGCCTATGACTATAAAACCTATGTTTCCAATTTCCTGTAGAAATTACAAAGTGTATTTTTATGCCCTTTCTGTTCTCCACGGGGAAAATGGTTGATTTGTAGTTTTTGGGAATTACATTTACCGCCAACCAGATATTCTTCTCTAATCCTGCAGTCAAAATTTTTTTTCAGTGGGTTATTTTCATTGAAATTTTTATATATAAGCCTGAGGAACTACTTACCTATATTAATAGTTGATAATTTACAAAAGGGGATGGGGACCATATTACTTTTGTTTTCTTGTGTTTAGTTTTATTATTTCTACAGCTGCTATCATTGTTAGTCCTATCACTAGTGTTATTCAACCTAATATTTGTCTCAGTCCAATTATTTCTATTTTTGTCATTATTATTATTATTGTTAATGTTGTTATTATCATTGTTTTCATTGTTACAATCTCAAAATTATCTTTAAGAATTACTTGGTGATCTAATCTTTGTTTAAATTCACTTTTTTCAAAGGACTCATCCTATTATTTTCATAAAAGCTTTTTTATTTGAAGATAATCTATTAATTCTTATATTAGTAGCATTTAGGATTTGTCTAATTATCGATCTATGGTGGTTAGAATTAACATTACTTTTGGAGGGGGTTTGTTTATCTTTATGGAATGGTTTAAAGCTATTTTATCTAACCTTTATGATCATTGATTCCCATATTGTATTCATCTATATATTTGGTGTTCTCAATAGCTCGGAATATGAGCTCAGGTGAAAAGAAATCATACATAGTAGTAGTAGTCATAGTGATGTAAGAATATTAAGTTCATAGGTCCCAAAAATTATTGGCGTGAGTTCCCTAAGCTTCTAAAGTGACAGTCATCTGGAGGTTGCTGGTTCAATTCTGACAACAAGCGAGTAACATAACAATAATACTTAGCACTTATACGCAGTTATGGCTAGCATAATCAGAAAAATCGACCCAGTGGATTAGATAAAGGACGTGGCTCAAAGTTCCGTGTTTGCTTCCGTGTTCGACAGACATCTGAATTAGGCCGGAGGACATATCGGCCGAAACGCTGTGAATATAGCAATGAAGACTGTAGTCCAAAAACACCGAAGAATAAAAATCCACAAGCTTCGTCTCGAAAATTCAGACAACTAAAATTAGATCATATTATACTGTATATTAATACTATCTGATCAAAAAATAAATGATATGTATATTGGGGGAATGTTAGTAAACGAATTTCATTTTTAAACGAAGCAGAGCTCATCTGTTTGCGCACAAATGGTTTTAAGCATTCAAATTTATTCTTTGCGTACAGTTTAATGGTTTCAATTATTGCTATCAAATACCAATAACTTAATTTAATATAAATTATTCCCTTGAACACAGTTAGATAGTTTCAAGTATAGGGAATGATTAAACAACTCAATTTGACCAATTGTAGGGACCCTAACTGCTTGAACTCATTTATTTACGCACAATTATATAGTTTTAAGTATTGTTATCCATCACTAATAAATCCATTTAATATTAATCACTTGTTTGTATATAGTAAAATGGTTTCGAGTAATGTGATCTAACGTCAATAATTCTTCAAGTTTTGCAAACACTAACAACCTACTTTAATATGAATGATTTGTTTGCATACAGTTAAACGGTTTCAAGTATTGCTATTTATTGTTTACTCTTAATCAAATGGTTTCAAGTGTTGTTATCGAACTCTAATGATTCTATTTAATAATAATCATTTGTTTGCACACAGTTAAAAGGTTAAGTATTGCTAATATTATTAGCTTATATTGCATACAGTTAAACGGTTTCAAGTATTGCTATTTATTGTTTTCTCCCAATCAAATGGTTTCAAGTATTGTTATCGAAGACTAATGTATTACTATTTATTGTTTACATTGTTTGATATTAATAATAATCCCTTGTAAAAGATTGAACAGTTCTGTTGGAGCCATAGATAGAACTCTAACGGGTACTAACACAACAGGTCAGAGTGAATCAGAGATTAATGATAACGAAGAAGTAATCCACATTCTGCAAGTTCCAAAACAGGAGCCTCATCATCAAAACTGTTTAATGTCATACACTGGACACTAAATGGTTTCAAGTATTGCTATCTAATACCAAGCTTCGTCCCAGAAATTCAGACAACCAATAATTCAGTATAATATTTACTATTGGCAATGAAGGCGTATTCCGCATTTCCGAAAGCTCCAGAACTGGGTCCTCATCATCATTAGATGCAGTTTACTGTCATATGCAAGACAATCGTTGGTTAGGTCTAACCTCTCATCACAGATACAGTCGGTGTATTGTTCAGCCTGGGTTGGAATACTTACAAGGAATACAACTATTGAAGGACAGAGAAAAAGGAGCAATGAAACTTACAGTGGGAAAGGATCCTGGCGCGCTATTCGGAACTGTATCGGATGACGACTTGAAGGTAATTAGGAGACTCCTAGGATAATATCCGGAAAAACATGGTTCCAGTGATGAGAGAAAGTATATAGATTCTAAATGTAACTAGGCTGATCTGTTGAAAAAAATGACAGAATATTCAACTGATCCCCATGATTCAATATCTGGGCCGGGAATTGGGGAATATGACAGAAGTGGTAGAAACCTAATTGGCGAGTTACGAAAGTTTGTTAATCAATACTCGCAATTGTTAAGGGCATCGAACTTTAAAATCATTAATGAAGAATGCTCGGACAAACCTCGATATATTGTCTTTGGGTCATCTATCACCAAGTATACTAACCCCGGAAGTCCTGAAGTAAATTCTGCTTTAGATTTAGTCGGAGATGTCTCCTCGATTGAGATTGCAGGTTGACCTTTGGACAGTTTTCTTCAGGTGTCAATTAAAATGAGAACATAATTTTCTATGAGACTTGGACTAGATTTATGTTGTTAAAGGTGGATGAGGCTTAGGAATCCGAAGTGAACATGCCAGGAGCTGGTGAGTCGCAAAGTCCGATAAATATAAACAGTGATCATAGGCTGTATGTGTTAGAATTGTTTAATGAGGATGTTGTCGCAATGAAGGAAAATTGCCAGGTGAAAGTAAGTTTGTCGATTGCGGTGTAAGCGATTGCTATCACAAGTATAGAATTATCTAAAGTGTGTAACTGGAACGAAAACAGCAAACCCCTCCTTAGCTATCATTGATTTGCCAATAGAATTTCCGCTTTTGCGAAAACCTTTACCTTACCCCCTAATTACCAGGCCGAGAAAAGAATTAAAACAAACGACCCCTTTCTTTGCTTTGCGGACGGGTCGACGTCTTATTGAACTGGTTTGTTGGAACCGCTTATAAAGGACAATGATATACCCAAATTATTTGGCACTGTAGAAAAACTTGACTTACAGCAACTCATGAATAAGCTGACAGCTGTGCTTAAGATGAAATCTACTGGGAACCTGTCAAAAGCTGAGACATTAGTATGGTCATCCCTGTCTAATGCTCTGATAGTATTATGATAACATTATGATTATAATGAGTATGGTATCATAGTCATAAATTGTATACTATTAACACTAATATTATGATGTGAAGAGGAAACACATCGTATGTACATGGTCTCCAGGAGATGCATAAAAGCGAGAGGAATGAGCGGTTGAAAATGAAGGAGTCTTTTTTAGATATTACAGAAAGCTGAGAATCATTACTGAAGCAGCGAGCTGAAGTATCCACCGCAACACCCCACATCGAAAAGACCTTTATCTTAAAACTGTAGATGCTGAACTTGAAAAAAAAGGGAAAATGCTTACATATAGAGATGAGCAATGTGTTGGATAGCCCTCTGATATCTTGTTTAGGTGATGGCAATGATTGTTCTGACTCCTTTTCTTTATTGCAAGTACCACGTTGTTTCGTAATGAGGAACAAATACGGAGACTACTTCTATTGGAAAGAATAAATATTAAGACGCTTTCGTGTACACACCTATTTTATTAAGTTTTCGCGACTACGTCTTTTCTTTACATATAACTCAGTTAAGCCAAGGAGTTCGTTCATGAATGGGAAAATATGGAACCTTGGAACCAATTGATTAAATTTCAACTCAATTTTTAAAACGCTAGAACCCCTCGGTCATCTAACTGTAATTATCCAATTACAGCCAAGTTCTCAAATTGATCTCAGGGTGATCACCTATCAATTAAAATAAGCTGACGTAAACGTTTTAAGGACAAGTTTTTAAATCTTTTAAAATTATTTACAATAAATGCCCAATAAAAGATTTATTCGAACTATTGTTTAATTAAATAGCACTATTTGCACGTGCATGATTGTAGATATAGCGATGACGAAAAAGTGGTGAAAGTTGGACACTTAAAATAGGCTTGTACATAGTTGAAGAACTGGAAATAAAAACTCAAGTAATAAACTGAAAAGATACAATAAGTATATGCAATGAAGAAAAGAATATAATTACCAATTTTCGTCTTATGGAACTTCGATGAAAGCATAAAGAGAGAAGAATCCTTAATTTTCGGGGGGTTCGCGAACTAAACACTTACGTGGCAACACCTCGATGGGTGCGGTAGGAGTGTAACAGTAGTGACCTTAGTCCCTATGTATATTGTTGCATATGTATGTCAGGAAGCAGGCAAATGACAATGCTACATTTCTGGGCGAAAGAAATTCCCAAGTTCAAATGGGTATCGAAAAAATCAATGGGCTAATGAAGGTCTTTAGAAATCGACTTGGAATGTGGTTGAGGAGTGTGCTGACAGGAATTGAACTCAAAAGTCTGTATAACAAAATTCATCCCCCCAAGACCTTGTTTCTGAGCACTTTTTTCTCACTTTATTAGTAGGGTTTTAAATAGCTAAAGAAAACATTATTTTTTTATTGATAAAAAATCAATATTTATACTTCAACTGTTCTTTTTTAACAGAATTTTCTTACTTGAATACAAAATGATTTTAATAATTTTTTACGACATTTTCTATTTTTACAGCTTTTTTAAATGAGAGTCCTTGTTGAGTTCAAATAGTCTGTTGCTTCGAGGTGTCAGAGAGGCATTAAAATAGTCACGTTACCTCTCACGGTTTGTTTTAATGTTTGGATGTCGTATGAAATAACGATTTAAAATATTCATTTTTATTGTGAATTAAGAAAAAAACTTAATACGATTCGAAAATTTAGTGTAAACCCGTGACTGTATTTTATTTTTTAGCATTGACGAAACAGTTGGTTATTGTGGGATTTATCTCTCCTTCCGACTACCAGAAGTGTGAGTACATGTTAGGGTCCTACCCATGGCTCAAACAGATGTCTGAAAATTTATTAGATAGAAATACTCGAAACCATATAACTGTGTGCAAACAAATTATTATTTTACTCCTCGCGAGTTTTTCACACTAGTTTTAACTAGTGCTTTTTGTCATTGAAGTCTGAAGGACAGGAAAGTCTCCACAGGTCTCCAGGACTCTTCCAAGTGTTCTTGCTAATTTTCACTGTGCTGTGGTCTTGATGGTCTCGATTCCAAGGGTACCAACTACAATTGATACGAATAGTTTGAATAAATCTTTTATTTGGCCACGTCATCTTCAAGTTCCCCAGACTGTTCAGCTTTCTGGCACAATCTAGGTATTTATTTATATTTTACTTTCTGTATTTTTATCTATGGTCCACTGAAACAGCAAAAGTCACTTGATGACAAATCCTTTTCTACTTGTTAATTGACACTATGTCTTTTTGGTTTGTGCATATATCCTTTCTCAGTATGGCCAAATTTTAGCTTCTTGCACAATTCCCAGTAGATCACATCTCCCACCCAGTCGTGCCAACTCTTCTATTCCTTTTGCGCTAGTTAGCTGGATTAGTTTATGGTGCGATTAATAATTTCAGCTCTGTCACCACACAATTTACAGTTGATATTCTTCTGTGTATTATTATTATTATGCATTAGCTGATGGTCTCTCACTGAATTCTGAGTTACACTAAATCTCCTCGGGTCTCTAGGACACTTCTCAGTATTCTGGCCTACTTCCACAATGCTGTAGTTTAGATGGTCACCGCGTGTCCTCCAATTTCCAACTCTTCCAGCCTCCTTTTCAAAATTTTGGGGATAGTTCCGAGTGCACCAATTACAATTGGTTTCACCTTCACCTTCTTGTTCCACAGGTTTTTTTTAGTTCTCTAGCATAGTCTAAGTACTTATTTCTCTTTTCGTTTTCTTTGATTTTCATTCTGTGGTCTGCCGAGACGATAAAGTCCACTATTCGGCAGACTGTATTCTTTTGTTTAAAATCTCTAGATTTGGTCTTTTGGCCTGGATCAGATGATCTATTTGTATATCAAAATTCCAGAAAAATCTGTGCGTCTAATTTTCCAGGACGAATTCTGGTTTGTGCATATACTATTTAGTAGTATGGTCAAAATTCAATCCACATGATGACAAATCCTTTTCTTCTTGTTAATTAACATTATATCTTTCTGGTTTGTGCATCTATCATTCCTCAGTATGGCTAAATATCAATTTCTTGTTCAATTTATAGTGGATCACCTTCCCCACCCAGTAGTGTCTAGTCTTATATTCTTTTTGTCCCTGTTTTCTGCATTCGCTTATTATGTGATTGATCATTTCGTTTCTATTACCACATAACTTACACTTGTTGTTCAGTTGCGTCTTACATATTTTCGCTTTAACATAGTTGGTCTTAATGTCGTTGTTAATCTCTTAAAGTTTCCCTTTCTTTGCTATTTTCTGGTCTTCTCGTGTGAGATTTCGTTAGATTGTCGCTTGAAATATTAATAGAGTTGCTTATCTTTCCATTTCCGTTTCCTTGTTCTCGTTGTTCTGTTGGTCTTTACGTTGCCAGTTCAGTTTCTAGTCGCTGTAATTTAGTCTTCAAGTCATGGAACTTGAAGACTAAGTTCCATGACTTAGTCTTCAAGTCTAAGTCATGGACTTAGACTTGAAGTCTAAGTCTATGACTTAGACTTCAATGGTTATTGAAGTTATCTTCAATACTACCTAGTCCTCTTCCTCCTCCTTTTCTTGACACATAATCTGTCTATATCATCTCTGGGAAAAAAGAACTTATCCACCGTCGTTAGCTTTCTTGTTTTCTTGTTCATTTATTGAAGTTCTTCCCTTGTTCATAGCAAGAAAGCATCCGGAGGACAGCCCAGGTGTTTACACCTTTGATGAGATTCCTGTTGCAGAGCTTGGTTTCGAGAAGTTTTCTCGTCTGTCTGAAATGCTCTGTTGTTATTTTTTTTTCTTTTATCACCCCTTTCACTGAAATCTGAGTGACAGCAAGTCTCATCAGATCTCCAGAACTCCTCTGATTATTCTTGCCGATTGTAATAATGCTGCACTCGAATGCTCTTGATATTCCTCTAATTTCCAGTTCCTCCAGTCCTCTTTCAAAGTCTTCAGGGACTGTTCCAAGTGCACTAACTAAGATTGGTATAACTGTCACCCTTATGTTACACAGATCTTTCGTTCTCTTGTAAAGTCTCAGTATTTCTCTATCTATTTTCTTCCTTTTATTTTCACTCTGTGCTCAGCCGAAACTGCAAAATATACTAAATAACAAATTCTTTTTTCTTGTAAATCAACACTAGGTCTGATCTTCTGGTCTTGATTAGGTGATCTGTTTATCCCATAATGCGTCTCAATCTCGAGCATTAATTCTGCTTTGTACACATACCATACAGTAAAATTTAATTCCTAATGGATGATCTTTCCCACTTAGTCATGCCTAGTCTTTTACCAGTTTGCTAAATTCGCTTATGATGTGATTCACTGTTTCGTCTCTTTCTCCAAATAATCTATACTTCCTATTCTGTTGTACGAGGATCATTAAATAAGTTTCCAGACTTTTTTCGTATGGGCACTTTTATTGATAGTACACACATGAAACTCTAGTCCCCTTCGAAGTAATCTCCTCCGGCTGCAATACACTTGTACCGTTCCAACAAATTCTAGAAGGCCCCATAGAAGTTATCTTGTGTGAGGGTGTCAATGACCTTCTTCACAGCCTCTTTCATCTCCTCAATTGTCTCATAACGACAGCCTCTAAGCTTAGGGAATAAGCAAAAGTCACAGGGAGCAAGATCTGGACTATGGGGAGGGTGAGGAACTGTCTTGATTCCCATCTTGGTCAAATAGTCTGTGACGAGGATGGAGTTGTGGACTGGTGCATTGTCCTGGTGGAAATGCCACTGACCCGATTTGAAGAGTGCTGGCCTCTTCCAACGGAATTTCTTCCTGAACTCCCTTAGAACCTCAACATAGTAACCCTAATCCTAACTCTAAACCTTTGCCCATCCAAATCTTGTATATTGACTTCCTTACTCCTCTCACTACTTTCATCATCCCTAACAGACTCCCTGCCTTCCTTGAATCTCTTATGCCACTCAAAAACTGATGTTCGACTCTGCATGAATGGTCGAAAAGCAGTCTGAAGCATTCCATACGTTTCTGTGGCATTTTTCCAAGTTTAAAACAGAATTTTATTGCATATCGTTCTTCTAAATTGTCCTCACATCTAGATTGCATTTTTGAAATTCACCAGCTGTGACAATCAGGCATTAGTAGGGTGTATTCGAATTCCTGCTGTAGCTGTTCCCTTAAACCTGAAATCATAAAAATTAGTCAATCATCTCATAAGATGTATAGCAATAACATACTGAATTTTCAAGGGTCTACGGCAATTTTAAATGCTTGTACAAAAAAGTCTGGAAACTTATTGAATGCACCACGTATATTAACAATTTTCGTTTTTATGTAATTGTCCCTCATGGTATTGTATTGTGCTGCAATTAAAAGAGAATCAGTTTCTCTCCTGAGCTTTCCCTTTCTTAGCCATATTCAGGTCATCTCAGGTGTGATTTCGCCAGCTTGTTGCTTAAAATATTGATGCAATTGTTTTTTTTTTCTCATTTCTGTTTTCTTGTTTGTTCTTTTTTGTTATCTGTTTGTTCTCATGTTACTATTGCTGTTTCCTGCTGTTACAATTAGTTTTTTCCCTCTTTTTAATGTAGTCCACGAGAATTTATATTAATGCAATTATGCAATCCTTAATGTTGTTGATTCTTCTTCCTTTTCTTGACACATATAGTCTATCTATATCATCTCTCGGATGTATAACCTTCTGCATAGTCATCAATTTTTTATCTTTTGGTCGATTTGTCACAGCTCCTCCCGTGTTCATTTTAAGAATGGTCCTGAGTATCGTACGAGATGGACTGCGAAGGTATATATTTCTTTGGTTGATCAAATGTTAAGCAAACTTCACTGTCCCAACGAACGACGGACGGAACGAATAGACAAGGCCCAGAGAGAAAGAGAGAGAGAGAGAGAGAGAGAGAGAGAGAGAGAGAGAGCATGTAGTGTGTGAAAATAATAGGAAAAATTATTTGCCTATGAAAACTACAATTTCACTCACTTGACGTAAAAGAACTTTCCTACATACGCATATCTTTTCACTCTTTAAAGTTCGTTTTTTTTTTGCGACCTCTCTACTGTAAAAGGTTGTTGAAGTTTTCAGATTTGTCTTTGCATTTTTTCATATAATTTCATAAAAATCTCTGCTTACACTTGCATATAACATACGAAACGGTACCATTAGCCATAAGAAATATCTCTCACTAAAATGAATAACTTCGTCTTTGATTTTGTTTAACGCAAGACATTAACCACAAGTTTTCTGCAAATGGTAACCTTGATAAAAACGAATACGAAACTTGAACCAAGTTTTAACATCTACGCTATCATTTGTATTTGAATTTATCACTCTACGTACACTGAATAGACAGACGTCTATTCAGTGAGCAGTGGCAATAGACGTCTGTCTATTGCCACTGCTCACAGCCATATCTCACATGACCACTTTTCCGCTTGCACTTTCAGAGACACCTAATGTACCGGAAAGAACCTTAACACCGAGGACAACGGCTGATACTTATTATTTCTAAACTACATAATGAAAGAAAACCCAAGAGTTTTAATTTGCAACTTTTTAAATCCATTTTATCTACCCAATCATTATACACTTAAATTTCTCTACGGAAAACTTATTTACGTTATTAAAAACTTATATCATTTAAGTTTTGTATGATACAAAATTTTACGATACCAAAAATGATGATCAAAATTAAGCATTTTAGATTATCTATGTTGATGATAGAGAAATTGTTGGATTACTTTTAAGACAGAGATTGATATTCGAATTATTATAATCCCAATAGCATTATGTGATGAAAAAAAGTTTCAGAGTTGAATATTAAATAGACTATTCTTACGCGTTTAAAAGTTCAAAGGCTGACCAAGCTACCCTCATTGTATGTGTCCAAATGATTTTAATTTTTCAATATAACCCCTTTACCGTCCACACGGTTTTTTCCATCGGTGTTACAGTGGCTGGATCCTATGGGTAAAAAAAAGTCACCATATAGAATAAGATATGACGTTACCATATAAAATTCCCGCCTGTGAAGTTTTCAGTGAACGTTTTATTAAGCTAAACCACGTCAAGTAAAAGTCTAGAATACTAATAACCATTATATTTAGCTTCAAGACTCAAGAATATATATATATATATATATATATATATATATATATATATATATATATATATATATCATCATCATCATTTCGTGTAGCAAGCACGGATTTCCCTGACTCTTTCTCGCCATTCGTCTCTATCATCCATCGCTTCCGTCAGATCCCCTGGACTACATTCTGTGTCCGTACAGAGCTGTTGTTGATAGGTTTTAGTTGGTCGACCAACACGTATGAAGGGGTCCATAGGAGAATGTCTCTTTTGAATTAAATCTCACTTCTCCAGCAATGTCCCACATGTCTTATTCATCTTATTCAGATGGTTTTAGAGTTGGGAAGTAGATGGCCGTACAGCTGTTGCTTTGTGGGATGTTGCTTCCAGGATTTGTTCATTATGACTCGTAGCATTCTTGTGCAATTCTCGTTCAGCTTTTTCACTGTACGCTTTTTGTCAGCGTCCCAGTGGTGCATTCATATAGTAGAATCGACACGACCGCTGCTTGCAAAAAAATTGCGTTATCGGATTAGTATAATTTCCATATGATTGATAACCTATCGATAGCAGTCTATGCCTTTCCTAGTCGCATATTGATGTCATTTTCAGTAGATGAGACACTGCTTCAGTGGTAGGTGAATTTGTCCACTAATTTCAGAGAGCCACCATTTAGTGTGGAAATGTCTCCTTTTTTTATTAAAACACATTTACTCTGTTTTGTCTGCATTCACACGGAGGCCAATGCCACCAGCCACTTGCAACTATGCAACTGGGATTCATCTTGAGTTGGTTTATTGACCAGAAGCGCTGTATCATCTGCGTAGAGTGCGTTAGTAATAGTTTGTGTGGCGTATTGTTTGCTTTTTGCCAATTTTAGTGTAAAAATTTTTCTTTCATGAGATCTATCCATTTGTACCAACCCCTCCATTCGGACAGGATATGACACAAAGTCAATTTTTAAGCAGAGTTTAACAGGTTTGAATTCAGAGTTTTCCTTCTCCTAGACTAGTTGCCTCACCAAGGCTGAAGAATCCAGTCTGCCCTACTATTTACCCATAGCTGGAGGGAGAATAATTGGATTCATACCTTTCCCAAGGGTATTAGTGCTATGTGCAATGCAATCAATCTCGTCTAGGATTTGAACTCGTGTCGCCGTGTCCATTTCCTACGACGATAACCATTACACCACAGGCACCTCCTTTCATGAGATCTATCGACGTTCGAAGTACGTAGTGTGGGCAGATTATGAACAGATATGGGGTTAATGTATCCTCTTGCAGAACACCAGCGACACTGTCAAAGAAGTCTGTGTCTCCATCCGGTAAGTGAACTTTTAATCAATATTTTTAAATCTAATAGTCCATAACAGTTGTTTCATGTTAAAAATAATTATTCAAATAGGAATTTTCCGTTTTATTTGTTTTTGCTTGCTTTTCTCGCCTTTTTCTCAACCTTTTCTTTAAATAATACTTTTTTATTCTTTATTTTGTTAATTTATTTTTTCTTGTGTTGGGTGGCTTTTCATTAGATGATATTTTTTTCTGAAGATGCCCGAAAAAGAACCAATTTAACACACGTCACAAGAACAAATCTCTTTCGAAAGTTTCTTCATCAGCTGTGAAACAACATTTTTGAATTCAGAAGATAAGAAGATACTTATACACGATAATTTAACTTTAAAGGTAAGTTTTTATGATTTAATTTTTCTCCGTTTACTTTTCCTTAATGCTTGACATGTCATATTTGATGTAAATAATTCTCTTTAACAATTTTAAAAACTTGTGAAAACTTTCCTTAAAAACTGCCCGAATATTTACTTCATAAAAATTATTTTATGTGACGAAATTTAAAATCTATTTAAACTTGTTAACTAATTTTACGCTGTTCTTTGTTCCCTGGTTCATTAATGTCAAATGTCAATAAATGAATGAAAAATATTTTAAAGAACAATATAAAATTCAAGAGGATGAAAAGTACAAATTCCATTCAAATTCAAGTTATTTCTTGAATGACAAAAAAAGTCTACTTTTGTCGTGCAATTAAAAAACAACAATTTAAAGCTATTTACTGCATCAAAGTTTCAGGTGACTACTGACCAGTCTCACACTACAGGAAAACAAATTTTTGATGATGAATAATTTAGAATGGAAACCCATTATCTTCGTATAGATAGATCTTGAATATGTTACGATTAATAAACGAGCATTCCAATTTAGAAGAATTATAAACATTAACACTGATTATTACGCTTTAGGGTCACCATATTTTAGAAGAAAAGTTTAGTGTCTTGTTAGCAATAAATTGATTGTTTGGGTTTTATTAACCTTTGAATGGCATATTAACCTTTGAATTTAATGCCAAATTCATTTTTATACAAATAAACAGTTTTATTTCAAACAATTCAGCATAAGTACATAGTTTAAGTCTCAAAAACGTTTCTATTTCAAGCTATTCAGTTTAGTCAAGCAGTTCTATTTTAAACCATTCAGTTTATTATAAGTATAGTTTTTGTCAAAATGGTTCTATTTCAAACAATTCAGTTTAGCATACAAATATAGTTCCATTTCAAGCAGTTCACTTTCGCATAAGTGCACAGTTTAACTCTATTTGACCCGTAGATAGGGCTCTATTAGATGCTATCACTCTGGGGCAGAGTGGACCAAGGAACGATAGCAATGAAAGGGTACCTTAATTGTATAGTGATCGAAGATTTTAAACGTTACTACATCATTTTTTTTCTGATGTGGGTAGAAAATAACATAATTACATTTATGGGCGTTTTGTGATAATTTGGTTGCAATTAACAAATTACATAATTTATAAAACTCCTGATTAGTTTCTAAGGAATTAAAATGTTTGTCTACATTCAGCAAGTTTGTATCATTAGCAAACAAATAAAAATCAAGAGTATCTATTAATCATTTATATAAAGAAAGAAAAGAAGAAGTCCAAAAACAGATCCTTGCGATATACCAAATAGCATCTGTTCGCTACCAAATATATCAGTTCCTACTTGAGTCGTCTGAAAACAGTTAAATATGAAGAAAAACATGAATTAACTACATCTCGAGCCGCAATATCACTACATGTTTTTTCATAACACCGATGTCAAAAGCCTTTTGAAAGTTTATAGATATACTGCAAGAGAATAGACTGTTGTTGGTTGTGGATTATCTTAACGATTACTAAATTTTCAGCAAAAATTGTTGAATTTCAGTCATAAAAAAGAAATTATTCCCGTAATGTGTTTTCCTTTATTTTTTCTTTTATTTTCATAGCTATTTTGAGTAAAAAAAATTAATAGAATTTAGTTGTACTTGTCTGTGAATTGTTAAGGTTTAAACGTCTTGCCGAATTTGTACTGTTAATCTTTCAATGTCGCTGCGATCCCTGATTTTCAATGGATGGGATTCTGCCATTTTTCGTAAATAGAATTTAGTTGTACTTGTCTGTGAATTGTTAAGGTTTAAACGTCTTGCCGAATTTGTACTGTTAATCTTTCAATGTTGCTGCGATCCCTGATTTTCAATGGATGGGATTCTGCCATTTTTCGTAAATTCTTCACCCAGTAGAAGAGGAAGTTGTTTTGTCCCTTGAATTTCTTTGCATCTGTATTTAGCCGTTGAGTTTTGGTGTTCCTAAAAACCAGCAAATCTCCCTTTGGTAGTCTAATTGTAGTTGATTCCAACTTCGCAACTTCACATCGCAGAGCCCTAACTTCTCATTCGTGTAGTTATTCTGTTGAGTTTCGTCAAACAGTTTCAACTTTCTCGTCCATTTCTTTAAGGCGCGTTGATAGTAGTTCAGAGTTTTTTCAACCAAGTATTTTTCAATTAACAATTTTTCGGTAGCAAAATGCTTTGAATATCGTGATTATCTTTTACTGGGCGCTTCTTTTATTCGTCGTCAAATCTCTTTAAATGCTTTTTTAGAACAGCTAATTGTTTCCTTAATTCGTTATTCTTTTTCAAAGTTTGAATGTAATTCTTTCCTATGTTTTTCTGCGGCAAAAGTCACGTTTAACGATTACTGCAAAACACCTGTATAATGTGAAAGATAGTCTTCTAATCTAATACATCTGGTGTATATATATATATATGAAGAGTTCTGATAGAACGAAACAGTCTGTCTGTGGATGACAATATATACGCTCCCCCATGGGGGTTGAGCACTCTGGCGAAGGAATTGTCGGCCGCCCCTAGCGTAATGCAAAGCTCTTCGTAAGAATTGAGCACTCTGGTAGCCGATAGGGTATTTAAAAAAAATGTAAACAAAGGCTGCTGCTGCTGTTGCTAAAAATAAAATACCTTAAAATTCCCTTAGCCAACGTAGTCCGCTTGTAGCTGTGTGGTCTGAAACCTTAATCTATCGTAAAGTTAGACGGGTTTCGATCCCGGCTTCGAGCGTCCTGCGGGTCTAGCCACACTGAAGAGTTCTGATAGAACGAAACAGTCTGTCTGTGGATGACAATATATATATATATATATATTCTTTTAATACCCTGTCCGGTAGCAAAAGCTGCTTGGTAGCGCCAGGAGTGGCAGTACCGCCTTGAGCTACCGAAACTGTGTTATCACCCTGGTTGGCGGTTGATGAGGGCAGGGTATCGCACGTGCTTTCACACGTTGTATGATGAAAAAAACATCAAAGAAAGAGAAGATATAGTTATGAATTAGATAGAAAGGTCAACTACCAAGTATCAGCTATAAAACCAGCACATGCACCAGGAAATATAATTGGATACTAAAATTCTTATGTAATTATGTGATTTGAATTTTATCAAATTATAAACTGACCCTAGCTTCCCGAATTTTATTTTACACCGACTTAATAGAAAATATTTTTTGAGAATGTGTCTTTGCGTTTACTCTACAAAATATATTCACATATTTAACTGATTAATGTCAGCTGATTATAATAATATTAGATTTAACCGTTACAAAATGTCTGAAAACTTTAAATTATATCACTAAATAATATTTAAGAAAAAAACATTTCTACTTACTAGAGAAATGGATTTTAAAAGTTTCCAATAGAATTTCATGTGATTGAATGTCTTTAGCAGTTTACCTTTATAGAAATTTAAATATTTTTAGGACCCAAATAATATTTTATTGATATTTCATTCGATAACGGATGTGGTATTGAATTTCTTAGAATATTTCCGCGAATAATGTAATAGAAAAACAGGTGTGAAGATATAAAAAAGAAAAAAATAGAACGACATGAACTAAAAGGTATTTGCGTATGGGAAAATAGGTTTAAAACAGATGTATGTGAATATAAGTTTGTAATTTTGTATGTGAAGGTAGATTTGTTATAGATGTACTAGAAAGCGTATTTATAATGTAAATACATACTTGAGAAATTTCCTTTTGGTCATTCTTAGTTGTGTCAGGTTTGTATTGAATACTGACGACGTAAATTGGTATTGTCATTGTACCAAAAAGTCACCTAAGAGCAAACGCTCAAAAGGGATTAAACCATGTCTAGTTACTACGGCATGTTATGAGAAAGAGCGTGAACTATCTTCAGTCCTTTCCCCTGAGTGTGTCGTTTCCAAGTGGTTATTGTAAAAGTCATTAAGCGGGTCAATATTATTCGAGACCATATAGTCTATACTAAGTATTATGATCACACACACACACACACACACACACACACACACACACACACACACACACACACACACACACACACACACAAGTGTATATTAGTGATTAATAATTCATATTTATCAGTGATCCATCCCCTTCAAGTAAATATAAGTTAAACCTGCAATTTTCAACTATCCAATAAGAACATTATAATAAATAGGCATTTTCTTATTAATAAAAACTTGACAAAAAAATTTATCTCAATTAGTAGACATGGAACGTACAAAAAAATTGGAAATTAAGAAGTCATTTACTGAATGTAAATTGATTTGACATAAGGCCAGAAGTATGTATTTGGTACCAAAGAGAATTTTATATATATATATATATATATATATATATATATATATATATATATATATATATATATATATATATATATATATATAATTCTCATCCATCATTTTGATGACGACCGTTAACCAAGTCGGAGCTCAGCAAATGAACTGCACAAAAGATTTGTTATAGTGGTGAATGTACGCGTAGGGCCTGTATCACTTTTGGGATGAGCTGAAAATAGAAAAATAGTGGACCATTTCGTCAAAGATTCTCTAAACAGCACTTTTCAAGTTTTGGATTCAGAGGTTTTCCTTCTCCTAAACTAGTTGCCATAGCAAGACTAAAAACCTAATCTTGCTACACGCAAGCGTATATTAGAAATTAATAATAAATTTCATTCAAATGAATATGGATTTAACCTTTAATTTTAAACAATTTATCCAGAATATTAAACCGTTCTTACGGCATATCATATTATAGATTTATCTGTATTATATGTTTTATTGTGACTGTTTCAGAGTTTTCCCACTATGAGACAATAAACAAACCCTAGGTCTTGCATAGCCACAATATGCTACCCATGAAAAACATAACTATTCAAGACATAATTAAACGTGGGACCCAGACAACAGTTGCACCCTTGATAACCAACATGAGTGACCTAATCGTCATCCTGCGAATATTGGCTGTTCTTTTTTCTGGTACACAAACGACGACCAAAGCAATCTTTCGGATCAGAGACTTCAACATAAAAAATTGACTCGGAAGACAACAAACTTGCACTTCACTGCTATTTCAGGAGTAACTCTACGCTAAAGGGACAGAAAAATAATGATAGAAATCTGGGAAGAATGCGCTAGTTTTAAGACAACAAGCCAAAGACTCGCGGACCAAACTAGAATGATAATAAGGAAAGACTGGTTTTCTGACCATGAAATATTAGTAATATACCAACAAATAAGCAGGAATACATGTCAATAAGACCCAGATACATGATCGAGACGGTAAATACCAAAAAACGAGGTCTCTCTTACCAAATTGAAACGCATGGTATTTATAATCTAAACACCACACACCCAAACATACAACAAACATCAACACAAGAAGAAAAATAAATGTAGAAACAATAAAGAAAAAAATGGCTGAAAAGAAAACCACATACCATCTCTCAGGAACCAAAATTGGAAAACAGTCAAAGTAGAAACTGAAAAAATAAACAAATTCTTAACACATATCTCAACGAACAACACCACGGAATTAAACAAAAGGATCTATTAGTCTGTGTAAAAAAACAAAACACCCCCCCCCCAAAAAAAACGGGGGTTCCTTAAAGAACACGAACAAAAATCAGTCAGAAAACACAAATAAGAAATCTTCGAGAACAAGTAAAAATGGTAAGAGAGAAGAAAAACCCGAGAATATGTTGGAACGGACAAAGCAAAGCAACACAATCAGAACAAACAATATAACTTAAAGAGATAAATCAGAAGGTACTAGCGAAAGAAGGAAAGGATACCTTAAGGGGATCAAACAATACAGACAAAAGACGACATTCTAAAACTATGAAAGAAAATTCTATCAGCTAGCTACAACAAAATGCAGGGGAAGCAAAAAATCTTTGGAGCAAATATAGAAACATAGAGATCATAACAGAAAAGCCGAATGGATAAACAGCATGAAAAAAGAGTTGCAAGGACTGGATGAAGGCCAGAAGGCAAAAATACCCAGTTCACTCAAAGGAACACCCAAAAAATGTCAAATTGAAAGACTCCAGGCCATGATGGTATACGTACCAAGACAAAAATATAAGACCACCCTCAAACTTGAAGAAAAAGTTATTGTTTACATATTTTTAAATTATGAAAATCAGATATATGAAAGATAACGTTAAGAGACATTTAAATTTAAAATAAGGTGACATGTCAATTCATTTTTATATGTATATTAGGATTTATGCTAAACTAAAAGAAATGTTTTTGATATAAATATAAGACTATCATTAAAAACTAAAAAAAAGCACTTAATTGAAAAATATATTTTATCTATATAAAATAATTTTTTCAATTAAGTGCTTTTTTTCTTTTTTTCTACGTAATATAAAAGCTATTAAAACTGTAATACTTACCATGCTAAAAACATAAATAGCTAAAGGAACTAAATTATCTGAATTTGAGAAAGGCGAGATTGCAGCTCTGGAAAGAGTCGGAAAATCTCAGAGAGAAATTTCGAAGCCCTAGGATGCAGTAAAACCGTTATCTGCAATTACTTGAAAAGTCCAAATAAATATGGAACAAGAAAACCGACTGGCAGACCAGAAAAAATATCACCACAATTCAAGAGAAGAATTGTTCGCAAAGTAAAAAAATCTTTGTCAATATAAAAAATATTGAAATCTCTTGTAGATGCGCCTTGCAATACTAGAACAATTAGAAGGCATTTAAACAACGAAAAATTGAAGCACAAGAAAATAATTCATCGTGCTATGAAGCAGAAAGAGAAACAACTGGAATATATTCGTCAGTATCAAATCATGAGTGCTAGAGAATGGCAAAAAGTTGTTTTCTCGGGCGAAAAGAAATTCAATATAGACGGTCCAGAAGTACTAGCACGCAAAAAATATTCCAGAAGAGAATTACTTAACAAGGTATAGTGGAGGAGGATCTCATCTTCAGGAAAACTTAAACTGCAATTTGTAAGTGATCGACAAAAAGCAGCAGATTATGTGAAGATGCTAAAGGATTTATTTCTCGCACAAGAAAGACGTCGTCTATGTGGAGAAGAATGGATTTTTCAGTAAGATAATACTGCTATCCACAATGCATCAATAACAAAGAAGAACTTGCGTGAGCAAAAAATAAGACTTCTTGTTCATCCAGCGTGCTTTCCAGACCTCAATCCTATAGAAAATTTGTGGGGATTGATTGTTGCAAAAGTTTATGAAGGAGCAATTTCTGAATTCAAAAACGTAATCTTGGACGCATTGGAAAAATACATTCGGCTCAGCTTCAGAAACTAGTTGATAGTATGCCTTGCCGAATTTTTTGGTTATCAACATTAACAGCGGATCTACAAAATATTAAATACAACTTGCCTTTATATTCTATAGTTCTGTACATTGGTCTTATGTTTATGTCAAAACAAAATTTTAGAATTAAGCATAAATGCTAATATGTATATATATAAAATGAATTGTAATTTCTTCATATTTTAGATTTAATTGTCCTTATGCATAATCTTTCGTATATTAAATTTTCATTATTTAAAAATTGTAAACAATTTCTTTTTCTTCATTTTTGAAGGTGGTCTTATATTTTTGTCCTGGTGTGTACATGGATTGTAGTTTAAAAAATTCACTTCCATCCTGATAGACTGATTATCGAATTGAATAGATGCAATGAAGAAGCAGATTTACTCGAATGGATGACGAAGAAAATACCAGCTTGATCTAAAAAGCCCCACCCCCACCAAAAGGAACCACCCTTAATAATTATAGACGGCACAAATGAAAGAGGAGATTTACTTCTCGTTTATAAGCCGCAAGGAGACCCGAGTTACGATATATTGATTAACATATGCTCAAGTACAGAAAAATGAGACACAAAAACCTAGCTATAGTGTGGATTGGTTACAAAAAGGCAAACGATATAGTCCCGCAAAGCTGGATAATAGACTCTTAAAATTTCTCGGTAATAAAAAGGCCAACAACTATGAAATCCTTGTAACAAATTTGCTATCAGCTTTTCATGACATAGTCATCTTGATAGATTTCCTGAAAACTTTGGTTCAGTAAGTGACGATCTAGGCGAGCGGTTTCAACAGGAACTCAAGACCAAGTAGTAGTGCTATCAAGGAAAATGGGACAAACATGATGGCAGACTATTTCTGGAATATTAAACGATATTGCCCGGAGACAATCCACAAACGAAAGAGCTTTAAGCACTAATTCCTGCCGGACTAAAATGTAACTGAGCCTTGTATCTCTGTTCCAACCAATTCTTCACTGTTATCGGCGTCTCTCAGAGGAAGCACGTGATTAAACTCTCATTAAATTAGTTGATGAATATAAAAGAAAATGCTACATAATCTGACTTGATTTGCAACACAATTTGAATCATGTTCATCAACACAAAGGATATAATTTATATGAAACTCATTGTTCGGTAAGAAATTGGTTGCCATAAAGATACAAAGTTTAGTTACATTTTAACCAGGCAGGAACTAGTGCATGAAACTCTTATCTTAGAGATGAAATTTTGATATTTTAAAACGCCTCATTAGCAAAAAAAATAAAAAATAAAAAAATAAAAAAATAAGAGCAATCATGAAAAAAAGAACTTTATATTTGAAATCACTACATAAAAAAATATATAATACCATTGGTTGATATCAATGCAACAAAAATTTTGTTAACCAGAGTTACTAAAGTTGGTATGATCATCATTTTTATTTGAAAACAGTTACAGCAATGAATCAAATTTGAATTAAATTTTGGCATTGAATGGCCTATTAGGATTTGTTTTGCCATTTAAACCAACACTATTTTTAAATAATACAATCTACATAATTTTCACCAGTCTATTTGAACAGGAGCAGAACTAAAAGGAAACTAATGTATCTTAACCTTCGGGATTATTATTAAAGTTTAATGTAGAGGAATCGTCAACAACAAGAAGAATATTCAAATTAAGGATGTTTTATACTAAATGTTTCATTCTAAATTTTTCACATGAAATAATCATAAATAATTGACATTTGCTAAAATTTAAAAGAAAGATGAAAACTTTTATTAAAACTAATTATCTTATTTGATTTATTATCTTAGTCTACACAAGATCAAAACTATTGTTTGCTTTGTACATTAAAGACAGTCTTAAAAGCTTCACTCATCGTATCAGCTTAGAAAAAAATCAAATTGAGAGGTGCATCTGCATTAGATGCAGTAGTCTAGGTGAAGATTTCATAAAAAATTTTAATGGATCATCATCATCATCAAATTGTGCTTACAGCATGGATTCCTTTGAGTGTCTCTCACTAACTGTCCCTATTGGCCATCACACTTCTCCTCACAGAGCCGATAAATGGTTTTGCTGATTGGCCAAGGCTGGTGTGTCTATGTGTCGGAGTTCATAAGAGAATGTCACTCTAGTAATACGCAGAAATGTCAACCAAGTAGATCAATTATTGGAATTGTTGAAAGATGAGTGTTAGACTGATATTAATTCATGCTTTTATTTTATGACAGAAATTAAAAAGCTTACCCTTTCATTCTCATTGACAAACCTGTCTCTTTCTATTCTATTATCAATCAAAATCTGACGACCTCCCTAACCTGTTTAGCTGTCTTTTTGATTTTACTATACAAACATCCAAGTACAAATATACATATATGCTACCTTTGCCCACACACACCTGTACAAATATGTTCATCCTCACATGCATATACATACATACACGCTATACCTATATGCATACATACTTATATGGACATACTCACACCAACACACATATGCATTATTGCACCTTGATAGGTGCACCCAGGAGCAGTAGAGCTTATAATGTTATCCTAGCATGTCTAATTGATTAGTATTCTATTTTCTGCTGAAGTAATCGAGGGTTTATATCGGTAGAATAAACTGGTGTTGAACGATATAACTTATTATGCTTAGCTAAGTTTAGAATAAGTATGGGCACCCAGTGAGAACTAAACTTACTATGATCTGCTAGTCTAGTTTGTTAGTAATTATCATCCTTTGAGATTTTATTTACAATTTACATTTAATGTCAAGCAATTTAATAAGTAATTCAGATTTTCCTTCATCAACTCCAACTTCCGGTTGAGAGATGACAATAAAAATATTCTTGGTTTGGTTTGATTCATTTTTTAATGGCATATCAACTCCTTATGAATTATTCAATGCCGAGATTTTATTTATCTTTGAATGCTTGATTAAAGTCATAACTATCTTTTTGATGTTTCATTACATTTTTTTAAATTGCACATTTTTATTTTTCTATAATAATTTGTTTGTACACACTTATATGATATCAAGTATTTTTATCTTATATTAATGATTTTTAAATAAATCTATTTGACCCATAGATGGAACCTTAACATACATTACCACTCCAAGTCAGAGTGAACCTAGTATTCAACACTCGTCAGAGTTCCAGAACCACTAGATGCAGTTTAGTGTCTGAGGACTCCTCTTTTTTGGGGTAGGGGGTCTTAACCCTCCATAGAGAATGTTGGCAGCATATTCTTAGTCCTAATAATAGTGTGGAAAAGAATTCTGCTTTTTAAATCATCAAAAGTGAAAAATATTCAAAGAAAGCAAACATGAAGTAAACATAATTGATACCAATTAATGGCAGTTAAAATAAAAGGGTTCTTTATTCAGTTTGTTAATAATTACAAAGATAACAGTGAGCACCTCAGTTGGTGAAATGATTAACTTTCTAGGCTACAGACCATTGGTAACCTCAATTTACTGTATTTCTGACTTTGTATCAAACTAGCTTAATAAACGAAAATTATGACTGACTATATTCCTGAAAATTTGGAAAAAATCTGGCCCAAAATGTCAGTTTTAGTGTACGGATAGAAGGGCTTTTTGGTGAAGTATAAACTGTTAGAGTTATTTCCCTTACAACTTGTGATCGTAAATACAATTTGCAAGAAAATTAAAAATAATGGAGCCTTTTTTTTTCATCTTTGCTCGTTACCTATAGACTCCTTGACAAATAAACCAATCTTCATGAAACTTATCATGTTAATCCCTTTCACCAAACGAAATGTTTTAAAGGTACTTGAGGAGTAGGCCACCCCCACCACCGGTAACGTGAAAAACATTTTGACTTTTTTTTCATTAAGAAAGTATTATTCATCCAGAAAGCAAATAAAACTGACATCCACAGAAGTACCTCTTTTTACTCCCTTGTGGAGAGAGTAATTCCACTCTCTCCCAAAAAACTGTTTTCCCAGAACTTTGAGGAGTAAGATTTATTCGAAAGATATCATTTGCGCAAAATGTAAATAAAATTGATATCCAAACGTGCGGAAGGGTAAATTAAAGATTTTAATTAAAACCTAGAAACAGATTTTAAAATTCTTATTAATTTAGGAAATAATTTTTTTTAAAGCTTCGGGCAGATATCTGGGTATCCAAGAGTACACACCAAATTTTAAGCGTTCTTTTACCACAACAATAACAACGATAATAATTATTATAATAGATAGATAGGTAGATAAAAACCAGGAAACTAATGTTAAAAGTCTAATTTATTCAGGAAACAAATTTAAAAGCCTAGGGTGGATACACACGAAAATTTCAGGAGCTTTTTATATTGTAACCTTCTTGGATCGATCCTGGTCAATCAGCAACCAATAATGAAACCGACTGATGAAAGGCCACCGTTGGTATTGTGTTGTTTGGCACTGTTCTGCTTGGGTCGACAGCGTCGGTGTTCTTCACGACCATTCACCCCTCTTCCTACGCTGAGTTTCTGATCACAGAAGGTGAGAAGGTCATTCAATGAAGTCACTGAAGTAATGAACAGGTCAATGGCCTATCATCATCATCATCATGTCGCGCCGCCTGCGCGGATATCCCTGACCGTCTCTCGCCATTTCTCCCTATCATTCATCGCCTCCGGCAGGTCTTCAGGGTTACATCCCGTGTCCTCACATAGCTGCTGTATGTAAGTTCGTGCTAGTCGTCCCACTCTTGCACATCCATGTGTGGGGGTCCACAGGAGTACATCGCTTATGAGCTCGTCCTTGCTTCTCCAGCAGTGTCCTGCGTGTCTGGTTCGTCGAACTTGTATAGTTTTTGTGATGGGGGGCAAGTGTCCGTATAGTTGGAGTCTCGTGGGGTGTTGTCGCCAGGACTTGTTTAATACTGCTCTCAACATTCTTGTATAATTTCCGTCCAGCCTCCTCTCCAGCCGCTTCGTAAGCGTCCATGTGGTGCATCCATATAGCAGTATCGACACAACCGCTGCCTGGAAGAAACTGCGTTTCATTTTATCAGTTAGGTCCGACTTCCATATGATCGAGAGCCTATCGATAGCTGTCCATGCCTTCGTCAGTCGTGTGTCGATGTCTTTCTCGGTTGATGAGACGCTGCTTCCTAGGTAGGTGAATTTGTCGACTAGTTTCAGAGAGGCTCCGTCTAGTGTGGCAATGTTGCCCGTTTGGTTGTAACACATATATTCGGTTTTGTTTGCATTGACATGGAGGCCAATGCCAGCTGCGGCTCGTTCCAGACTATGCAGTAGTGTCTCTGCTTGATTAGGCGTATTCGCTAGTAACGCCAAGTCATCAGCGTAGTCGGCGTCCGTGATTGTTTTTGCGGGGTACCTTTTGCTTCTTCTCTTAGTCAGCTGGAAGCCATTTTCTCTGATTTTGTCGATCGAAGTCCTAAGCACATAGTCTAGACAGATGATAAAGAGGTACGGGGCTAGTGTGTCTCCTTGTAGTACTCCTGCAACAATGTCGAAGTATTCCGTGTCTCCATCTGGTGAACGTACTTTCACTTTGGTGTTTCTGTAGAGAATCATTATCGCTGCTACGGTTTCTTTTGGTAGGCCGTATGCTAGTAGGATTTGCTCCATCTTCCCTCTGTGTATGGAATCGAATGCCTTGGTAAAGTCGACAAATAGTAATGTCGCCTGTAAGTTTTTTGCCCGAACGCCTTCCAGGATTCTACGGATGGTCAGTATTTGTGAGGTTCTCCCTCATGAAGAGCTAAGTCAACACGTTAGAAATTTAATAACTTTTTCTTTTTATCGTTCGTTGTATTCAGCGGTTTTAATCCTTCTCATTACTTAGTCCAGTGAGAGTGGAATCTGCAGTAGAGTTGTAAACGGTCCCGTAGTAAGTCAAGTCTTTTGTATTTGGGTGGTGGCACAAGGTCTCGGGTTCTGGAGATTTCACAACGCAATGTGGATTCCAACAGCAGTGAGAGTTGACCCTCTTAGTCTACTGCTGAGATGTAAAAAAATCCCAGCTTATGTTGAATCTGGTGTTCAACCGGAGTGGGGTTGGTTAGGTACAGCGCTCAGTTATATCTTCAATATTAATGTCAATTTCTCATTTTCCCAGTTTTCTTTAAAACAGCTTTTCAAAATTAGGGAATTGTCCAATCTCTTTTTAATGGTCTCCCCTCCAACCTACTTAAATTCATACATGGTATCAGGAAAGTCCTTGAATTCCATTATATCTTCCCCATTCCATATATTCAGTCTAGCCCTCATTCTCCTTTGGCAAGAACAAGTGACGAATCTGATTTTAAAAATTCGTAGGTGAATAAGAGGTCTCAAAATTATCAAACGATCAATATTTTCGTATTAGATCGACAACCCAGGCATTTTTCGTATTACAAACAATCCTACCTTTGTCTGACAACTTCAGAGACAACGCAGACGGTCTCTCCTACCTGCCTATTCCTGATACTAATTTTGGTTTCCAAATATTTTCTCAGTGTAAAAGATATCTAGTTATTAAGATTTTCTAATCAGATAGTTGATCCTTGATATTATTCCGATGTAAAAAGTTCTGTTCATTTCTGATAATTTCTGAGACATTTTTTCTGAGCCTGGTTGTTTGTGTATATCATTTTATCTTCGGGGTTTCCGAATGCTTTTTTTTGTCCAACACTTTAGATTTTCACAAGAGTACAACCCTACTCTTTTCATAATTTCAGTTTGCTTTTAATTACTCGATTCACCCTCTCCAGGCTCCTATGTAATGATAGATTGTTTCAATTATATATCATTATAGAACATAGTAGTCATATTTGAATAGATGAAAGGCAGTAAAGGTTTGATTTTATAGCATAGTTTGATCTTGATAGGCATATTGAACGTTAGCAAAAAAAAAACCCAATAAAATGTTGAATACATTTTTGTTTACCAAAAACGTAACGTCAATTCAATAATCAAATATTTACCCAGTTAAAGTGTCCTGGGTACCACACTAAAATCTACCGAGTGGGGAGTTCCAGAACGCTGAGTATCATAGAGTACCACTTCATTGTCATTACTCCCTGGTCCACTCTGACCAAGACTGATAGTAGCTGTTAGTGTTCGGTCTTTGGGCCAAATAGATTAGTTTGAAAATTATTTATGTTTGATAGGAATACTGAGGAGGACCGTGAAGAGGAATGTTGGCGGAATGTAAAATATTTTTCAAACTACCCCATCGAAGGATTACTTCCAGCAGGGGAACCCTCACTAAAATGGCCTTGTGTCATATTTTGTCTTTGTGGAATGTCGGATACAAAAAGATAGCATTTATGAGTTATTTCAGCATTGTTATATATATATATATATACAAGAACATTTTACAATCAAATAAAGTAATCTATTCCAATAATTTCCATTTCCGACTTCTTAGTTATCATAATCATATCAAGAAGTTAAATATTTGAAAATAACTGTCAACCTGGCACATAATGATAGTTTCCTTGCATGTTCAACAGGAAGTTGTTTTATTATAAGTGTTACGGTATTTAAAATGTATTGATATACTTTAAAGGTGGCTATAATTTGCTGCTTCAGCTGAATATTAGTTGTACACTTTTTAATTCAGATGATCATATACAGTCTATTTTGGGAATCATTTAACCCCGCAATTAAGAAGGGATTTGTTGTTGCTTTTTTTCCCCGTCTCGGACATATTTAGTGAAAGGTAAACGATTTATTCACTATCAATGTCCGGAAATATGAGGATTTTATTTTTTAAAAAGACACACAAGCTGGTTATCTTAAAAATGTAACACTGCTAGGCTGATATTTAAATTTAATCTCAATCACTAATTTATCTATATACGAGGATCGTTCAAAAATTTTTTGATGGGCCTAGTTAAAAAAAAAAAAGAAGTCTCGTAACTATTTTTTTTTGTTGTGGCAAAACGCTGCCACCTCTTTTTAAAATAGTAAAACTCATTTATATTTCTGTGTTAATTTCTGTGCTGATGAGGCCCATATACAGGTAAGAGTTGTACGACAAAACTAAAACTGAACAAAACAGAAAGCCAAGCAGTCATAAGTATCTGCAAAAGAAAGGAACGGCACCAAAGGAAATCCACGCGGACAGGGGGCAAATATACTTGCTGAGGACGCCCCTACCTATGGAACTGTGAAGAAGTTGACGGCGAAATGCAAGTCAAGTAGGGGCAGCATAGAAGTTGACACTCGATCAGTTATCGTACGGTTTTGGATGACAGGTGTCTTACTGTCCAGCAGATAGTTAAGGCCATAGGCATTAGTTCTAGTTCAGTCACCCACCTTCAACTAAGATCTTGGGAATAGGCAAGTTGTCGATAAGAAGGGTCCAAAAAATGATGACGCCAGAACACAAGCTGAAAAAGGTTAACATTTCCAGGACACTTCAAGCTCAACTTCCAGGCTAATTCTTAGAATTTACATCGAAGTTTCTTAACTCAAGATGAGTTCAGCACTAAGAAGGATACTAAGAAAATTGGAAACACTCTAGTTCTCTACTCGTGAAGAAGTTCAAGCCGACAGCATTTGTTAACAAGAAGATGACCGATCTTTTTCGAGGATAGGAATTCTGAAGGTGTAATCATGATAGACTGCCTGGAAAAGAGAAAAAAATTATTAATGAACAGTACTATGTATCAGAATTAAAACAACTGAATGAAGCAATCAAGTCAAAATACCGAAGAAAGCTGAAAGCAAGTTGCCCTTGCAGCAGGATAACGTACTTGTTCACACTGCTCAGGATTCAGCTGATGAAGCAGTCAATAGTGGCTTTATCCAATTTACTAGACTTAGCATATCTGACTTTTTGCTTCGTATACTCAAATCCTACCTGTGTAGTCGCCATTTTGGAAACAATGCTTAAGTTATATGTGCTGTAGAGGAGTTTCGGAGGTCAAAGATGCCACCTTTCATGACGGAATTGTGATGTTTGATCATCATTGGACCAAATGCATTGCTGTTAAAGGAAACTATATTAAAAAGCTGAAAAATTCTCTTGTTTCTCAAACTCCTTCTGGGTGAGACTTAAAACTTTTTGAATGATCCCGGTACATCAGTAAACTTTATTTTCCTCACACTATTTTGCATTGTATTACTCTTAATTTCCTGTATAAAGTATCATTTGTAAAAATAGAAAGGAAGAAATAAAATATTTAGTACTACACTGAAAGAAGAAATCCAGTGATCTTGATTTTTCATCAAACCTTTTTCAATCCAATCTTTTTCTACAATACAATTAAAACTCTTCAATATATTCCATACTGATTAAATGCAAATTTCTGACTTAATTGGATTATTAATAGCAATGTTTCTTATTTTAATATTCTTTAACGTCTTCTAATCCATTTTTTGGGGAAAAAAAGTAGAAGGGAAACAACTGCGAGTTGTGAAAGTTTGTAGATTTTACTTTTGCTATACAAAAATAAAGTAGAAAATATGAAACCGATATCTCATTATAAAATAAACTTAACTTTAACCTCTATTTTCAAATTATCTGCACGATTATGGTTGTATTAATTAACCGTTAGTCAATTTAAAAAATAAATAATCCTAGTATCTTTGTTCGTCTTTCATAGAATCTAATACCTATTTTTCGAGTTTTGGTAAGGGAAACTCGAACTCTCATCTGTCAGGCTTGTTTACAAACTATTACACACAGTTTGGGGCCCTAAAATCATATAAAATATTTGCCAGGAAATGACACAATTATGCAATAAAAAAAACTATGGCAAAGGAGCCTTTGTCTTCTTCAAAGTTCCCTTTTGACTTTTCACATTTGTTTCCGCAAACTGACCCCTTTGCAAAATAGACTGCAAATTCCTCTTTGGGAATGGTCATCAGTAACTTCATTGCATTCTCCTTAATCTTTTATCATTGTTATATTACTCTTTGAGAGTTTCTCATACCAGCGTTAGCTGGTGGTCATAATGACAGCAAGTCTCTTCAGGTTTCCAGAACTCTTCTGAGTAATCTGGCCAATCTCAACAATGCGGTCGTCAAGATAATCCCGACTCTTCCTCTGATTTCCAATTCTTCTAGACCATTTACAAGCATCTGGGAACTGCACCAAGCGTATCATCTACAATGAGTATCACCGTCACTCTCATGTTCCTCTATCTTTTCAATTCTTTGGCAAGGCCTAAGTATTTGTCTTTCTTTTATTACCATTCTGTGGTCCATCGGAATGACAAAATCCACTTGACGGCAAATTCTTTTTCATGTTAATTTATACTAGGCCTCGTCTTCTGGCCGGGATTTGGTGATCGTTTGTATCTCAAAATTTACTTCCTTAAACCAGTTCTAACTGACAGTTTACTATTGTAATCTCAGTTACAACATATCTCTTCAGGTCTCTTTAAATCTTCTAAGTTTTCGAAATTGTTTTATCTATACTGTGGTCTGGATGGTCTCGATTCTTCCACTAATTTTCACTTGCTCTTGTCATTTTTCCAGGCCTTTGGAGATCGTTCCAAGGAAACCAACAACAATTGGTATCACCATCACTTTCATGTCGCACAACGTTTTCAGCACTCTGGCAAGATCCAAGTATTTGTCTCTCTTATTGCTTTCTTTTATTTTCACTCTGCTGTCCACGGAAACAGCAACATTCTTTCGAAGACAAATTATTTGTTAATTAGAATTAGTTTTTATTAATGATGAGATTGTAATGTCAAATTCATTGGAAAATTGAAACAATTTTCTCTATAGTTCAAGGCCGAACAACTATTCTTAAACTCTCTCTCTCTCTCTCTCTCTCTCTCTCTCCCTCTCTCTCTCTCTCTCTTATACATATATATATATATATATATATATATATATATATATATATGCCATCTCAAGATCTGATCGCCTGGGTGGGATTAGGTATTCCGTTATTATTACAAAATCCCTGAAATTTTAATGCATCCCATTCTCTAGAACAGATTCTGCCTTGTGCATATACCATTTGGCAATCTGGTCTAATTTTAATTTCTTGCACAATTTCCAGTGGATCACTCACTCCACCCTCTGGTGTTTAGTCTTGTATTCTTTTTGCTCTAATTGGCTGAATTCGCTTACTATGTGATTAATCGTTTCATCTTTATCACTACATAATTTACACTCGCTATTGAGTTGCGCATTATTGATTTTGGCTCTAAAATAATTGTTTTGTTTAGATTGTTTTTAACTGCTTTTGAAGAAATTCAGGTTTTTTTTTTTTTGCTTGACCCCTCGTATTGATACATTTTCTCTATCTTCAATGCTGGTAAGTCCTCTTCCTTCTTCTCTTGACAATTACAGTCTGTCTATATCATCTCTCGGATGCAAAGCCATCAAATTTCTTGTCCTCTGGTCCAGTTGTCTGAGTTCCTCTCATGTCAATTTTAAGAATGGTCCCTGGTCTCTTACAACGGTGGTAGCTCAGGTGTTTATCCTTTTGATGAAATTTCTGCGGTACAGCTTGGTTTCGAGATGTTTTCTCATTTGTTTGAAGTACTCTTTTCTTATTTTTCTTTCATCTCCGCTTCTTTGACAGTGTCCACTTTCAATATTGTCAAATTACTTGTAATTTTCTCCTTTTTTTTCAAGCATTCTGATTCTTTCTTGATTTGGCAGGTCTATTCCTTCTATTATTTGTCTTTCTATGCTTTTCCAAATGAGAACGACATAATTTTAAATGCTAGATTCCATTTCTATATCGTGGCTGTATATTCTTATTGTTAGTTTCACATTTTTCAATTCTTTTTTGGGTTTTTTAAACAGCTTGATTTCACCCATGTACATAAAGTGATTAATCTTTGACATGCTGAAAAAAAGCTATGCAGCCAACGAATCCTTTATGATGATTATGAGATCATGTATGGTTTTGGCGGTCAAAGCGTCCTTCAGCTGTATTTTACAACACCACCAGACCCTATTCGTATAATGATTTCTTGTATCCACATCTTTGCTTCATTGAAGTATTTATTTAATGATTTGAATTAATAATTTGACATTCCCCGAAGAAGTCGGTGTATCTACTATCAATAATTGATCATTACTTCATTACTTTTCAGATAATGACTCCAATTTCTTTGAAAAGTTTAGAAATTGTTTTACATAGTTGCTTATTGAGAATATTATGTTTTTGAAATACATATGACAAGTAGAATATGTCACATCACACAACAATCAACTTGTCCGATTTGCTTGCTACCCAGAAATGAAGTAACTTAGTTCCAGAATTCTACTAAGCGACAAAATCAATGAGCCTCCGAAAACCATCAAACCTCAGACTGCATTACAAGACATTCTTTTCCATTTAGGTGACAAAATTCACAAAAATGTCTTTAAGAGCCTTTGATTTGATATGATTGAAAGATTTTATTACCTTGTTGAGAGAATCCCTGAACTGTTTGGCAAACAATGTCTGTAAATTACTTACATAAAAACACTTCACGTAAAGCGTTTTTAGGTAAGCAGTAAATACTCTGTACCTGCCTATCATAGATAGGACATCATTAGAAGTAAAAGCCATACAATTTTCAAGAGAGATATTCCTTTCTTTTAAAAAATGAGAACGTCTTTCAAAATTGTTTCACGCTTGGACTCTGTTTCGCGATTTCCGGCAAAAATTATTTCCTCTCTTAAGTGATCTTTATCCAAAAACTTAACATATGTTGATAGTATAGCTAAAGTATTCATCGAAATAGATTTGTCAAGTTGAATGGCAAACTGTTTCATTTGTAAGTTGAAAGACGAGTTGCTTTTCTACATTTCCAGTCATTTCATCGATACGTTTTGAAACTGATGAATTACTCAGTTGGATGACATTATATTATATCCTGTGCATTTTAATTAATTACGAATAAAATTACAGCAGACACAATTTGGTTGATTACCCATGAAATTACAACAGACAGTTTAGTTAATTACCGATGAAATTACAATAGATACTGCGGCAGAATTACTGTCTCGTCAAGATCACAGGGCTTTTCAGCTTTACAAGTTATCTTTGAAATTTCATATCATCATCATCATCATGTCGCACCATCAGCACGGATCTCCCTGACCCTCACCTGCCACACTTCTCTATTGTCCATCGCTTCCGGTAGATCTTCAAAGCTACATCCTGCTGTTGTATATAAGTACTAGCTGGACGTCCTGCCTTTGCTCGTCCATGTGAAGAGGTCCACAAGAGTATGTCACTTATGAGTTCGTCCCTACTTCTCCAGCAGTGTTCCACATGTCTTGTTCTTCTAACTTGGATAGTTTTCGTGATGGGTGATAAGTGGGCATGTGACTCTATGAGTTGGATATATGCACATACATGTATACACACGTGTGTGTGTGCACCCATACATGTGTGCGTGTATGTGTATATATATATACGCCCACGCACATGTGTGTGCACATACACACACGCACACCTACACACACACACACACACACACACACATATACACACATATATATGTGACAAGATGAGTTAGATTCGGCCTGGGTATCAAATTTCAAATGTTAGGAAAACCCATTAACTACATTAAGGAAATCTAGATAAGAAAATGTTTATACATATGGCTACGGGTGTGGGTAAGTGTTAAGTACTTGCCGGGTACTAGTCAAAAACTTAAAAGGGTCTCCATTTAATGTCCGTGTATCGGAGACGACCAGGCTAGGAAATATCTTTATGTCCAGTTTTTTAAAGAGAGAAATGCCCCCCCCAAGTTATGGGTTTATTCGTGTCTGTTCCTTGGCCGGAAATAATAATGAAACATTCTGTATATATACAGGTGCGTTTTGGGTCCTAGCAGTTAGACTTAGTTTAGGTTCGAGGAAAGTTGATTAGGCCGGAACAAAGAAACAACGAACAGCGACATTACCAGCCGGACCCAATTAGTTAGGATAATGTTTTGCCAGCCGAAACTCAAACTCCCTTGGCGTTCTAACCACAAAGTTGTGTTTTTGTTCTTTACTCTGTGAACCTGCCACAAAGAATGGTTTGTAATTTATTGTCTTTTACTAAATTGTTATTTAAAAATGCATGAATGATTTTATTTTTATTTGTAAAATCTCTACTGTATACTATCTGTGCTTTAAATGCTAAGACATTTACTGTAATTCCAAAATTACAATTGAACCTGGTCAAGTTGGAGTAATACTATTGGAATTTATTAGAAACTGAAAACTTAAGTTAGCGTAAAATAGAATGCCTATAAGGATACAAAGAACCATAAAAAAGGACATTGATGAAATTTGAAAAATAAGTAATGGTGGACTTTAAGTTAAAACTTAATATTGACAGAAAGAAGGGGGAAAAAGGAGAAAAATTTCATTTTTTTACGAAAGCCATGGGAAGCAGCATGGTAGACGTAAAGGCGAGCGGATAAACCTTCTGACGGTTCAACGCAATGCCTAATCTGATCCTGGGCGTATGAATCCTACGGTTCAACGGCCAGGATCAAATAGTTCGATCGGAGAAGTACTGCTGCTCATCTATAAGGATGGCTTTTACAGATGAGAATAAAAACAGCCAACGAAAGATTATCCTCATATTTACCAACCGCTCAGGCAGGATATGACACTAGGTCAATTTTTAAGCGGAGTTTAACAGGTTTGAATTCAGAGTTTCCCTTCTCCTAGACTAGTTGCCTCATCAAGGCTGAAGAACCTAGTCAGCCCTGCTATTTACCCATAGCTGGAGGGAGAATAATTGGATTCATACCTTTCCCAAGGGTATTAGTGCTATGTGAAACGCAATCAGTCTCTTCCAGGATTTGAACTCGTGTCGCCGTGTCCATTCCCAACGACGATAATCATTACACCACGGGCACCTCCTAAACTAATCGAAAGATTATCATGACCGCTTATAAATTTCATATAATGGAATTAAACCTTAATTTTTTTTATATTCGTATTTGTAAATTTGACATCGAGTTTTTCTTGCTTACAAGTCACTAACAATTTTTAAAGTACTCTATTGGCTTATTACATTTGTTATGCTTCGTATCAAAATGATTTTGAAGCTTAGATATACTCATACTTTATTTGACATTATTAGGCACTATGGTTTCGATGCTGATTGAAAAAACATAGGACAAATATTCAATCAAATACTACTGGCATGTCTTTTTTTTCACAGTAGCCATGGGTTCTAAAACAAAGAAAAAAGAATTCTATAAGTAATAGAAGCAACACTTTTTACACTCGTGTTCAGTCCCTTTGTTCGTATTTGATGTTCTTTCTATGAAGGGACAATTTTCAGAAAGAAGAAACTCAGTATGAACTTTTATGAAATGTTTCTATTGTCCCCATAAAATTTAAAAGTGACCCCGCTAGGGGCCAAGTGGCCTCTGATTAAAAACACCGACTCTATCATCAATAAAGAGCTGGGTCTCTGATAAATGAGCCAGACCGTCGGTATTTTGATTCCGAGCATGTTCAATTAGAAGTGCTGCCCACCTGTAAATGTCTACAATAGAATTTAGATCAGACAGTAGCCGGAGGACTGATGATAGGAAGTAAAACCTTCTAGACGCCTTCAGTACTACCTGATTGGTACATGTTTTCTACAAAAGATTTGCTTTGATTCGAGCAACAGTGAAAATATTCTTAGGACTACGAGTTTTTTTTCTGCATTTTTCGTCTGACTCACAAAACCTTGAATGCGACGTGCTCTCTTGTCTTCACAGATCTGGTGGGCAGAATTTTCCTATTGAACGTTACCATAAAAGACAAGATATTTCGTTTCATTGGAATTTATGCGTCCAAAGTCAAGAGTGAGCTTTCCGATGTTTTTTTCTGCGCATCGATCTCTTCGTGAAACCATCGAAATGGTTTATTTTAGTGATTGACTGAAATGCCATCCTTGATCCTAGATCATGAGAGGGTAGAAAGGATACAAACCCTAACTAGGATGAGACTCGATCTCATATAAAAATTTCGAAATGTGCATCTTCAACGTATGAACGTTGACTGGTTGAAGCGGCTCGAATTTGATGCAGCTATTCTGCTATATCAACCGAGGGTGAATCAACAGAGAGAAATGAGGTACTATAAGTTTTCATATTATACTTTATTCTAACTACAATTTAGTAGCATCTTAATAAGATTAGATTAATCTGAAGTTAGGATGACTGGCTACAGGACATTCATCACATGATTATTGGATCAGAGCCTGCTATTATTAATACTAAAACGGGAATTGACAAGGCTATGCTTGAAAATAGATGGCGGGAGAAACTGAAATCCAAAATTAGTTCCTTTGTTGCTGACTACATGAGATGACTTTACTTAGATAGACTAGCGGTGCAAAGGGTGATAAAATCTAAATTAGAAAGGGCTGTATGAGGAGAAAGTAGAAAGTAACTTAGCCAAGGCAGAGCTGGCCTTCTTACTTTATAAGAAGGATCAAGCTCTAGTAGTAAGGGCTTAGTTAAAAAGAATGTCATGCGAAGCTCATGAGTTACGAGCTGAGGAACAAAGAGTTATTGCTGGATGGACGACGTCTGGCCAAAAACGAAAGAATTTCACGTCAACTTCTAGAAGCGGAGTGGTAGAACCAATTTCTATGGCTCAAATAGAAATTTTTAATCATTTACTATACTTGAAACCATTTAACTATATGCAAACAAATGAGTTCTGGCTCATTTCAAAAGAAAGTTACCCACAAATTATTCGTTTACTTATTATATATATATATATATATATATAGCCTTGAGCTGCCGAAACTGTGTTATAACCCTGGTTGGCGGCTGATGAAGTTAGGGTATCGCACGCGCTTTCACACGTTGTATGATGAAAAAATATATATATACTGGATTTGACATTTAAAATCCTATAATTGTTAATATGCTATAAAATACAAACAACAATCAGGAAGTTTTTCACTTGAGATCCTGGATTGAGTTCAGTTTAGTTCGACATCTATCTCGTTGACTTCTCCCGTCTTGAAGTAACGGAAGCAACTGGGTGCGAGGAACCCATAATTGAGGATGAAGACCGGTAAACGGTGAAGAAAGTCGAGGTTGACAAGACCCCAGGTCAGCGTTGATGACCTTCCTCATGAAGTGTCTTAGAAGCAGGCAACGATCTACAAATTAATTGAGGCAGAGGACTATTTCTCAGTGCTGCAGAAATGTGAGAGTATTTTCGATTTTTTTCACTTTTTAAGTCAATATTTCGACAGGTTAACTCGTTTTTTCAGTCATTTTAGCTCATTAGGTGGGGGTCTTTACGAACAATCATTTTTATTTAAATTGTAAATATTGAATTTCTTACCTTCTCATTTTCCCATTTGTTTTTTGCAAATAAACTTTAAATCCCTCCCTCCTTCCCTCACAATGTATGTTCATATGGTTGCTTAAAGCACTCTGTCTACTAAGTCGAAATGTCCTTTTCCTCCAATTGAAAGATTTAAAGTACACAGATTTTACATTAAAAATTATCAATTATGAATATTCTCCCCACCGCAATTGTGCATTTTACGCAAGTAAGTTCAATTCTAAATTTCATGTTAAAAATTCAAAGATATCATTTTATTTAGATGGAGCTTCGAAAAAAGGAAAATAATTTTTTTCTAAAATGCGATAAATGTGCATTCTTTATCGAAAACCAAAAAAAAAAAAAAATCTGCTGATCCAGTTCTTCAACCACAACAACTATTTACAAAATTCTTTACGAAAGATTCTTTGTAAGAGCGTAAATAACCTAAAGTAATCAGCTTTCACGGTCCATCGATGGACTTTGATCAGATTTGGGGAATTAATTGAATTTATTTATCAGGAAATTAGTTGACCTGTCAGTGTGAATTGTCCCCCATCTTCATTCTCTCTGGAACATTAATATCCTTGTCTCTTCTATTGTTCTTTATCTGTTCTGCAACTTTGTAGAATAGATAAAGTGCACAGATGTCATTTGTAGCACATTATCTTTATTCAGCTGAAAACAGTTGCTCGTCTGAACAAAAATCCAATCTCATCTTCGCGACCAATGCACATTGGTTATTAACAAAATTTTATTTAGTTGGAGCACAAATAAGGGCACCCAGATAAAATCGATCTCACTGGTTACGGTTTGCAAGATCTTGATTTTTAACCATTACACCAAATGAGTTTCAATGACGGATGCAACAGTGCGGATTTTGTAATTCAATATTATCCAAATTATTAATTCACTTTTCTATATTACGAAAAAGAATTTCAGTTACCTTATTGATTGTTCTATTAAGCTTAACTTCAATCATAGATATTTCTTTAAAAATGAAAAACAATGAAATAATAAAACTTTTTAACTCGACTGCATAAGCTAAAGAAATCATAACCTTCACCTTTCCTCAAATCTTTTCTTCTGCGATAACTCTTCAAGACACTCTATACAAATTAAGTGAATATTATTGGCTTACTTGGATTAATATTAGTTTCACTAATAACATAATATAACTAATCAATGAACTAACAACAACAACAACAATAATAATAATAAGTAGTAGTAGTACATTTTTTAAAACAGAGAATTACTGTCATTAAGGGTTTTCCGACTATTGTCTTCATCTTGTTATTTCCACAACGTTTCGCCCGATATGTTCTCCGGCCTTCTTCAGGGAACCTACACGGATCCTTTATTGGATCCACGGGTGTCGCTTTTTCTGATTCCGTTAATAATAACCGGGTACGAGTGTTAAGTATTCCAGTATTGTTACTCACCTGCAGTCAGGATTGACCCTGCAACCTCCAGATGATTGTCTCCTTAGAAGCTTAGGGAACCAACGCCTATAACCGTTACGCGGAATCGTAGTACGCGAGTTCGTACTCCAGTCGCGCTATTACGTTCACTTTCGGGCAAATACCCTTGGGAAAGGTATAAACCCCCTTATTCTCCCTCCAGCTATGGGTAAATAGTAGGACGGACTAGGTTCTTCAGCCTTGGTGAGGCAACTAGTCTAGGAGAAGGAAAACTCTGAATTCAAACCTGTTAAACTCCGCTTAAAAATTTACCTTGTGTCATATCCTGCCCGAGCGGAGGGGTTGGGTAAATAGTGCCTATAACCGTTACGCTATGTGTCGGATACATAGCGTAACGATTATCATATTTACGCAACCCCTCCGCTCGGGCAGGATATGACACAGGGTCAATTTTTTAAGCGGAGTTTTAACAGGTTTTCAGAGTTTTCCTTCTCCTAGACTAGTTGCCTCACCAAGGCTGAAGAACCTAGTCTGCCCTACTATTTACCCATAGCTGGAGGGAGAATAATTGGATTCATACCTTTCCCAAGGGTATTAGTACTATGTGAAATGCAATCAGTCCAGGATTTGAACTCGTGCCGCCGTGTCCAATTCCTGCGACGATAACCATTACACCACGGGCACCTCCGTAACGATTATAGGCGTTCGTTTTAGTCGTCGGTATTTTGTAGTGGAAGTAATTTGTTTAGACTTTGGGGTGTGATGGTTAAAAAAAACAAAGCAAAAAGATGTGAAGAATGTACAATTCGGGTGGCTACGTCCTTTCTTACCAGTTTCATGATCTTCTAATTCTCACTTTCTCAATCACCAATGATTTTTGATTGCAGCCCAAATATGTTCAACATTTTTAGGGGCTTTGATTGTTGAAGGCTTTTAAGGATATTAATTGATTTCATTTATTTCTTGATGAGATTTGAAACATCACACCAATTTTTTGTTTTTGTTTTAATGGTTGTATATTTATTATCCTCTTCATCGGTTTTTTTGGCTGAAAAAAATCTGTATTTATTCAAAGTCTACTCCCAGAGAGCTATTCATAGTCCTCAGGCTGAATCTACCCCATACCACAAAAAGGTGTATAGTAAATTCCTGATACACAGAGGGGAATTTTTGCTACTTTCTTTCTGTATGCCAGGGAGGAGGCCCACATAAGATAATTAGCCAGAAGCTTTGTTTGGTGCAGAATAGACACTCACCAGATTTATCGTGCACTATAATTCAATTTGGACACGTGAGGAGAATTGTAAGTATCTGCTTGACACCATTTAATCCATGGCCTTGGAATTACACATTACTACAGTTATTTGTCAGAGGGATATTATATGTACCAATAATCATAATTGTTTGTTTAAATGGTTCAGGATACACATTGATTTTGCTGTTCCATTCATGATCGAGATGATTGTGATTGTAGTAGATGATCATTCGAATAGACACGGGGGTATTTGAATTGAGACATGAGACTTCAAGGCAGGTCTTCATACTGGATATTTTAAGAGAAACTTTGCTACCTCATGTCAGTGTTGAGTTCTCTAAACCAATATCATATATTATTGAGGTGGATGGTGGTCGGTTGTTGAGGCGTTACTACAACCATCTTTTTCAATAAATGTGTAGATTACTATTGAGAACATCTCTAGACGACATACTTCTGCTTGAAAGTGAAGTTTCAGCATGGTCGACTATGACATCTGGTTTGAATATGAATGATGAAGGAGAAAATTAACCTGGCAGCATTTATGCAATATTATTGACACAACATTTTTGATGTTCACAGCAAGTCAGGAGGCCGGCTGATAGGTTGATCACTTTGAAGGGCAGAATAATCCCTCAGATATTCCACCCTGAATCTGAGCTATTGTTCTTGTTATAATTGACATGGACGTTTAAGACCTTTTCCCCTTTTGTTTTTATCGTTTTGGAGTTAAATGGTCTGAACCCTCAAAAAGAAAAAAAAAAAGAAAAAAAAAAGAAAAGAAAAGAAAACAAAGAAAAACAAAGAAAAAAAGAGGAAAATCAATTATTCATTCAAAGTAAAAAGAGATAAAGAAAGCCACTCGTAGGTATAAAGATAAGATAATTTGAGTGTTTTCATAATGGCATATGCACAGGAAGAAGAGAGATCTGAGATGGACACTGAGGTGACTATTGTTCATGAAATAAAAAGAAATTATTCAAAATCAGCAACCATTAGCCTTGTTGGATTATCATACGAGTGTCTGTGAGGTTATTAATCTAAAATTACTGAATAAATTGCTATTTTACAATCTAATATCGATTGGTGGACAACCTTCATCTACTGAATTTGTCAAATGTTTCAGCTTTGACTTGCAGCAGTTTTTATGGCTTTTCAAAAATCTTTTCTTTAATATTGCTTTCAGGTCTCATATTTTAAAACCTGGATAAAGCTTTTTATATTTTACTTTTTTGAGAATGTCCTTGGTAAAAACATGAATCCAATCTATCTCCCCTTCACCAGCTTTGGGTAAATAGCAAACTGGGTTCGTACAACTTGCTCATAGTGATGAGGTTGGATAAATATATACATCTCCTTTAATGATAGACAAGATTTCTGTTGTATTAATATCTGGAAAAGAAGACGGAATTTCATTGACTTAAAGTCTTTTAAACCTTTTTTGACAAGGTGTGTATCAATCAGCTCAGTGAAAAGTGTGGAGTATTGTCTTGCATAAATATATTCTTTAACTTAAAGTTTCTTGGTTGTGATGTGTACAAGTTTATGTTATATATCTCAATTTTCCCTTTGTTATTTAAGTGATGTTTTTCCTTGTTCTTATCTAAGTAATGTTTTCATTTTCTTTTGAAGTTGTATTGTAATTTTTTTTACTTTCAACAGTTCAATTTCTATCGTTAAATTGTCAGAAATCAATTGCTTTACAATATCTTCTTTCTCTTTTTACATAGTCCATAGCATTCTTTATGTATCTGAAGCTACAAAATAAACAGTAGAGTGTTCACCAATGGTTCGGGAGATCGGGGTTCAATCCCAAGCCGAGTCATACCAAAGACTCAAAAATGGTGTTTGATGCCGCCTTGCTTAACGCTTAGCATTATAAGGTAATGATTAAGAGTAAAGTGGAGCAATCCAGGGTATGGAGTAGCGTCCTCCTCTACATCTCGGTGTGGTAGCTATGGAAAATGGAGCCTTTGGGTAACCCTCGACTAAGGTCGCTAACTTTACTTACCGCAATCATTATATATATTTATTTATATTATCAAAACACATTAAGTTGTGTAAGTAAATCTCACTTCACCCTCCACTCTAAAAAGCTATACTCAAACTTATATCACATATTGCACACACACACACACACACACACACACACACACACACACACACACACACACACACACACACACACACACACACACACATATATATATATATATATATATACATATTGAAAATTTTAATAAGATTGCTTAGTTATAAGCTTCTTGGATAGATCCTGATCAGTCTGCAACAAGTAATGAAACCGATTGATGAAGAGCCACAGCTGGTATCGTATTGTTTGGCACAGTTCCGCTTTGGTTGATTGCATCGTGTTCTTCATAACCATCCTTCCTTCAGTCTACTTTGTGTTTTGATTGCAGAAAGTGAAAATGTCAATTGATGAAGTCCCTAAAGTAATGAACCGGTCGATAGCCAATAGTCACTGCATAATAATTCTCCAATACAAAGACAAAACGGAACAAGACAAAGTCAACACGGATTAGAAATGTAAGAACTATTTTTGTTTATATCGTTGGTTGTATGCAGCGGTTTTACCTTGTCCCTTTATTGCCTTAGTCGAGTAACACTAAATCTAACAACACAGTTGTAAAGCGGTTTTGTAGTAATTTAAGTCTTTAGTATTTGTAGGCTGGAACAAGGTCTCAGAGTTAAGAGGTCTTGTAAAGCAATGTCGATTTCAACAGCGGCGGTGGTCGTTTCGTGAGATGTCAAAAACCTCCAGTTGTGAATGGTCTTGCGGTGGAAGTAGACTGCTGAGATGTCAAAATTCCCAGCTTATATTGAACTCGGTGTTCAACCGGTGTGGGAATTGACAGGGGTATGGCGTCTCAGCTATCTTTTCGTCCTTTATGTAAATTTCTCATAATTCCATTTTTCTTTAAAACAGCTTTTCCAAGTTTGGAGAATGGTCAAACATACTTTAGTGGTCAGTGGGCTTGATCCACCTTTAAAACCTGCTTTAATTTGTATCTCTTACCCATAAATGATATCAGCAGCGTCTTAGAACTTCATTATTTCCCCTACTCTATCTATATTCAGCCTTGCTTTAAGGAAGCACAACTGTCTTTCATGAAGAATCTGATTTTTAAAAACCGTAAGCAAAGTTGAGGTCTCAGAATTATAAAACCAATTTTGACATTTAAACAGAGTTCAAACAAATGACTGATGCTAAATTGAATTGTTTGAAATAGAAGTGTGTAAAGAAATAAGTAATTGAACTGTTAGTGATACATAGCAATACTTAGAACTATTAAGCTTTGTTGACTTATGTTTACAAATCATATATATCTGATATATATGAATAACCCGATTTGGTATTAGATAATCTACAATGGTTGATATGCCATCAAACCAAACCAAACTTGCAAACTATGCTATAGAAGATCTTCTACAAGACTTAAAACCAAATCTTAAGCTTTTAAATGAAATGATATATGCGACTACTTCAGTAACTATAACACTTAAATAAACAGTATCGTGCAACCTAAATGGAAATTAAGGTAACAAAAAGGAATAGAGGAATACAGAGGAGAAATATCCATACTTGATTAAATGCGTGAGAGCATCAAAGAGGAAATTATAAAAGCAAAAAAATTGAAAGGAAATATAAAATAACATCAATTGATAGGATCCTGGTAATAAAAGAAAAGCTGAAGTAAAAAATCCAACTAAAGGCCCAGAGTATCAGAAGATTTCAAAAATAAACAAAATCCTTTAGACGCAACAAAATATTTTTCGACGACTCCCAAAATTCTATCGAGAAATAGGAAAACAGAAAATAAATGTAAAGGAAACCCACGCGATGGAGTCATATAAGTGATATAATAACAAACCAAGGTGGATTGAAAATGTAAAAGACACTTATAAAAATAATGAACCATGAATGTACGGAGATATTAGAGTAGAAGAGATTATAAAAATACACTCATAAATGGAAATCACCTTAAATAGATAAGATAGCAACGTTTTTGGCTTCACAACCTCCACACATCATCTAATGCCGAAACATATGTCAGCAATCATTTAAGAACAAACAAAGATTCGCTCAAAAAAGGAGTAACATACCAACTACCAAAAACAAGGGAAACCCCAGACGCGAAAAAGTCTAACGACCAATCACATGCCTTCTCACAACATACAGAATGATAACATCGATTGTAATGGAGTGTTACGAAAACGTGGACAAAATAAGGCAACAGAAAGAAAACGACACGAGACTTTTAAGAAAACAGTGCATTAACAAGACATATTAACATTTGAAATAAACGTGGTATAAATTGTAATACATAGTGTAGGGAGTAATATAAGAGTTATTTATCTTGTCACTCATATTGAGTTTCTGCATTACTCGAATGTTCGACTTTAACGTAGTCATCGGCTCCGAAGAGGCTGGCTTCTTGAATGTGTCTTCTCGGACGGTTGCAGCGAAGAGAGAGAGAGAGAGAGAGAGAGAGAGAGAGAGAGAGAAAGAGAGAGAGAGAGAGAGAGAGGGAGAGAGAGAGAGAGAGAGCGCGCGATTCCGCTTACACTTAAATTTGTATGCCAAAATTAAACCAAATGAATGCTCTTCTCGTGTGTACTGATTGGTCGCCGACAATGGCCATAACCAATCACTCAATCTCTCTTATCAAGTGATGGTTAAGGGGTCGTAACTATGGACAGTCTTACATTATTTCTTTTTAGGAAGAATAGTCACGTTCATAGCATTTAAGGACATCTTTATAGAACAAAAGGGATGCAAAAAAATATCATATGGCTGCAAAGATCAGTTCCCCATAAACAAGATAATCATGGAGAATTGTCGATCCAAATAGAAAAATCCAAGAATGACTTGGGTTGATAACTAAAAAGCTTTTGATAGCATACCCTACAAATAAAGTCTAAAAGTTCAAAACATTATAAAGATATCCCCAGTTTTACTAACATTCCTAAAATACAATATGGAAAGATAGCATACAAATCTCCGATTTATCTGTGAAAAAAGCATGTTCAAAACTAAGCTTGAACATCAATAATGTAATCTTCGAAGGAGATTCGATTTCTTCTTTTTTTTTTTTTTTTGTATGTCTCTAATATATCTCTCCATATAACTAAAAAACACAGATAAAAGATTTAAAATTACAACAAAAGAAAAATAATAAACAAAATTAAAACAAAACAAAATAAATAAATATAATAAACCACCTAATCTATATGGACGATTTAAAGTTACATGCAAAAAATTGTGACTCTTTAGAAGGTCTACTAAACATTAGGAAAAGATTTAATAACGATATTAGGATGCAGTTTGGCCTGGAAAAAATATGTGAAAATCCCATTTAAGAAAGGCTTGCTAGAAAATTATAAAAACGTCAATATAGATATAAACATAGAAATTTTAAAGAACACAATAAAACCTATGAATATTAAGGGATTAAAAAACGAATGGTATTAATCATATAAATAAGAGAAAATTAAGAAATAATTATTATAATTCAAACAATTCTTCTATAAGAGAATAAGGGCCATATTAGGAAAATAATTAAATGCGGAAAATAAGATTATAACATTTAACACCCTAGTGACATACAGTAGTCGTATAATAAATTGGACGTTAACCAAAATAAAAAAAATAGATATTAAAATTCAACTAATTACCTGCAACAGAATGCATTACCCAAAAGAAAATATAAAACGTCTCTATGTCCAGCGCGAAAATAGGGAAAGAAGCTCAATTTAAGTAGAATTGACGTAGAAAACAACCACTATAGGACGAAAGAACTATTAAGACAATATGATAGATTGAATGCTATTGGATTTACACCCCTAAATCTTTAGACCAGGTGGCGAAAAGCACGTGGAGTGGAAAATTCTGGAAAAATAGGATCCAAGGCTCACTTGTAGAAAACGTATTCCTGAAACAGGAATGGTTTGGCACCAAAATGAAATAAGTAGTTTCTAGAACCTTGTTAGACAGAGAAATCACGTGCCGGAGTGTTTACTATGTCCACGCGTTTGGAACCGTAAAGGAACTTGAAATAAATCTGGAACCGGTTACGTGACTAGGAAACATACATATTTCATGCTTTTGAAAACTACTTCCTGTCTTTCTATCACTTTCAGGTCTCACATTTAGCCACGCGCAGCTTCAGGCAGCTTGACAGCTTTCGCTCTCACTCACTCAGAGATTCGCCACACGCAACTTTAGACATGCAGCCGAAAATGGAAGAACAGCAAAAATACACTTGTAGTCCTAATGAAATTAGTATATTATCATCCTTCAATATAGTGAACTTCTCATGGACGTCAGCATCGCCTACGACATATAGACACACATATTCAGTCACTGAGCCAACACATACTTCTCTGCTATGTATCTTATAGTCTCCACGCATACATGCACTCACACATATACGTAAATACTTGGTCATTTTTTACTCCTTCAATTTTAACGACGAACACACGTACACACAGATACGTTCGAATGGCACACACTTCCATTCGCATAACCTTTATAATATACATTCACACACATATATAGATATAACAAAAATATATGAACATTGCTACATTATACTGATTTTTCCTCGCTTGCTTTATTATATAAAAATATATTTTTAACCTTCTTGTGATAATTTCTTTTGTCTGCGTTGTTCATATTCTTTGTGTTGTAAATTGTAGAAACGACACTTGGAGTTTTGTTCCTAACAAAATTCCGAGAACAATTCATCACTCCACTAGTCGTGACTACCGTTTCATCCCCAACAATGCTACTGTTAAGTAAACCCGAGAAGCAAAGGAAAAACATCAATTAGTAATGAAAGCAATAAATCTCAGATTTCAAATTTAAAAACTAAATACCTGAGCAGTCTCCTTTAATATTCACTGAGGACTGTTCTTAAAATGGACTAGAAAAGTTAAATAATATTAAAATGTTTTTTCTTTTTTTTTGTAGAGGGATGATTTTATATACCATCAAATGTGTTTTTGGTTTTGGTTTTGTTTTGATAACATTCCATATTGAATATCCTCTAATTGCTTAAGTCAGAAGAATAAAGTAGAGATAAAGAAACTTATTAACCTAAGTCCGTGTTTGTTTGTTCTCTTTTCTTCCACCCTCTCGATTGTGTATGTTGTGTTTTGTGTGTCCGTAAAGAAATGTGAAATACGCCTGGCTGGAGATGAGAGAAACCACCAGACGATCCGATGGCCATGAGTGGTATAGGATGTTGAGATAATGGGGGACCGGCTGGCGGTATATTGTCACAAAATAAAAAATCTTGTATTCGATGACATTTAAAACTCGCCCATGCGTACATTTCCTATTACAGTTTTATGGATTTAGGCGAGCTGTAAGTAGTGCTAGTCTACAGCCTTTGTCTAAATATTGGCCTATCAGTTATTTCAACTTTTCTTTACAGACACTTTGTTGAGGAGTTTAAAATGTAGAAGTATTTATTCAGTATCATTCATTGTTTGCTGATCAGATGAAAGAGGGAAATGTGCAAAAAAGGGGAGAAATGGAAAATGCTATGTAATTAATACGAATAAGTTGACCAGACATTTTCTGCAACAATTACAAAATAGAAGTTTATCATCTGTGAAGAAATGTATAGATGTTTAAAAGGTAAATAAATGTTATTTGTGTACAGATGTATATAAGTGAGAATGTCGTCGCAAGAGAAAAGGGTTTGAAAAAACAATCTTGTTTTGTTGGGGATATTAATGGATCTACTCACACGCTGCGAGAATCTTGCTTTATTTGTTGTGGTTTATCACCAAGTGAATGTATCTCAGCCAGAGTTTTTGTGAGTATTGTTGCAAATTGTGAGTATTTTGTGAGTATTGTTGCAAATTGTCGTTGACCTGTCGGCTATATTGGTAGAAAGTGGGTAATACATGTCATTACGTTTGTTGCTTACTGCTATCGTCTCTTGTGTTTTGTGCCACCGGCTTTTTGGCTGCTATTATCTGTGCGATCAGTTATTCAATTTTGGTGTTTACTCTGATCGGTTATGAAGGTTTTGTTTGTTGTTTTTATTATAAATCGATCAAAGTTCAAACGATTTTTTATTGCTTGTTTACAACTACGTTCGCGTGAGTTTGATCTTCCCTCCAAATTCAGCGCCTGAATATCAGTTATTTCTGCTTTATTTTAAAACCTTATGCAACTTTCATTTTCATTTACCTTATTTATTTCTAAGGGCACAAAAAAATCTATTTAAGAAAGTAAGACGACATTGAAGTTTCTACGGTTATTTAAAAAAAATGAAAGAAATGCAGTTTAACACTACCATGAACATATCGTGAGTTTAAGGTGAAAGGTTTAGTTTATTTCATATTAAGATAACAGCTTCATTTTTTTCCACTCGATTTTTTAGTCAATTTATGAGAAGTTTTATCTTTAATGGAGACGGGAAGTTTATGAATTAAGACGTGAAATATTATTGAATTAAAAACTTTTCATTCCCACTAACGACGAAGTTAAGCCATTAATGTTCAGTTAATCTGTATGGCGTGTATTTAAGTGTTTTAATGTAAAGAAATTCACAGGAAAATAAAGGTGATTGAAAAAAAAAAAATAAAGAAAGGTGAAGGTAATTATTATCTTTATTCAGCAATGCGGAGCTAAAAACCATCTGATAAAATTGGAGCATTCTGTTATCTGGAAAACGATAGACAGATAAATCTTTCGCTTTTTACTTTTGATAAAATATTTTTACACGAAAATAGTGGGAGGGAAGTGATATTTATTGATACTATAATATTAACTCAAAATATCAGACTAACAGTGTTGCATACATCTTTGACTAAAGTCGCTAGTGTGCTTTTAAAAAAGAGACTCAACTATTTCCGATCTTTGGTAACGGATAAATCTTTCGCTTTTTACAAAAGATATCTAAGACTGGAAACAAATCAATGAGTCAATAAACGTATTTTTGAAGACCTGTTTAATAGCGGGCTTACATGAATCCAAGACCAGACTATCCTAAGAATTGGTAACTATTTACTGTTTAATCTGCAAGTGAATTATAATTATATGGGATCTACATCTCGCGATGAATGTCATTTTTAAATATCCAACTTCTTGACAGAATTTGAAAATGGAATATTTTATTCTTCATCTCGTGGCATCTGTTCTTTTTAGTGAGGGTTGAGCGTAACAAGGAAATTAATCAAGTACTAATATTTCTTGTTTACTTTATTAACTCATTAATTGATTTCGAGCCTCAAACATTTTTGTGAAAGGTGAAAGATTTATCCCTACTAAATGAACGAAAACGAGAGTATTTGATGTTTATTCGGCCCCTGACAAAGTCAAAATGTAAGACAAGATCAGTTTGCAAAAAGATGCGAAAATTGCTTCGATTCCTGTTGGGGCGCTGAGCCATAAACTCAGCCCTGCCCCCTTTAGACAAAGAGGTAGATGCTGCAGACTTTCCACCGAGTCTCATTAGATATGAAGTTATTTAATAGTGTGGTGGGGGGATGTACTAATTGTAACTCATCCGTGGCTGTCACAAAAATTCTTAATCCCCTTGACATTGCCTTTCAGAGGCACCTGAAGTTCCAAGCGATAAGCTTAGCCCTGCTAAGCAAGTAGTACCTGGGGAATGCTTTCTAGAACTAGACTATAAAATCTAAGACGCAAACCTCAAATGGACCCTAGAAAACCAAAATCTGCTTGGCTTATATTTCAGTTTACGAGAGTATTTCAAAACATTCTGAGCCTCACCAAGAAGAAGACGGAGAAACAAGACAGTTTTTTCCCATTTCTTTTTCAATATAATCCAACGATGCTGAAGTATTGCAATCCCATCGCAGAAGACTGGAATCCTCCTCTACGGTACTTATAATCTCAGCATTGTTTTCAAAATGGAGACTTCGCATGTGGGAATTTATTTTAGGAAACGGGAATAAGTTAGACGTGGCCAAGTCGAATGAGTAAAGCGGAAGAAGAAGGGATTCATAGCCACCGTTGGTTACTTCAGCAACTGCAACCTGAGTAGAGTGAACGGGCGCGTTACCCTGAAGCAAGAGCACACTTACTCCCATCTTTCTTCTGCGTTTCGACTTGATTGCTTTTTCCACTTATCTTAATCCTGATACATAGTACTGTTCGTTAATAGTTCTTCCTTTCCAGGTAGTCCATTATGATATCGCCCCGACAAAACAGAAGCCATTACCTTGCCAACAGACTCTGCTTCCTTGAACTTCTTTGGAGATGGAGAACCAGTGTTTCACTGTTTGCTTTGAATAATGAATTCAGATTCGACGTGATGAAACCAAGTTTCATCGTAAGTTACTAAACTGCAGTTTTAGCCTGAAAGTGATTCAGAAGTTTGCTAGAAATGTCAACTCTTTTCACCTTGCACTCTGGTGTTAGCTTTCTTGGGACTCTTTTTGTTAACAGCTTCCTCATCATCAAGATTTAAGTTAAAACAGTGTGAACAGAACAAGAACCAATGCCAATGGAGTTAGATCTCTGCTGGATAATAAGATATCTGACTGAGGGTAATCTTCTATGCTGTCCCTGCCACACTTGTATTCTGCTGTCCTCTTCTTCACAGTTGCATAGGAAAGGGGGTTCCTCAGCAAATATCTGTTCCATGTCCTCATGGATTTCCTTGGGTATCATACCGTTCTTTTGCACTTACTTTATGACTACTCGGGCCTCTATTTTATCCATTTTTAGACTTGTTACCTACCTCTCATCTTTGTATGAATCGCCCTTGCCCCAAAATTTAGTCGGAAATCTGGATAAGTTCTCTTTGTTTTATAAAAAGGGGTAGTGTGTTGCCATAATAAAAATATTTCTGGTTGAGGTTCAGAATTACTTAAACAGTTCTTCTTCTAATAATTATTAATTCACTCCGAAACATCAGAAAAAATCATTTCCTTCGCCCTATTTTTCATTGTAGTACGCATAATTTTGTGCATAAAGTTTTATTTAAACATTACAAAGGTAGAAATAATAAAACATTTAGTTCCATAATGAAAGAAAAAAAAACCCTAATGATCTTCACTTTTCGGCAACCCATTTTTTTAATCAAATCTTTTCCTAAAAAAATTTTTACGATTAAAGCTATACAATATATCCAATAAAGATTAACATAATTTCACTGGTTTAAGTGGAATATTGAAAGTATTAATAAGTATTTTATTCACTAAACTTTAACGTCTTATTGAAGAAATTGTTAAAATCAAACACATTATATGTAAGGGAGATAACCGCAAGTTGTAAAATTCGAAAATTTTACTTCCTAATTTAGAGCTGAGTGAGAAAAATGAAACCATTATCACTGGTATTTTTTTTTTTCTAACTCAATACAAAGTTCATTTTTTTAAAATGTGGGATGCCACACAAGAAGTAAGCCTCCCGTAGCAGCGTGTTTAGAAACCACAAAAACATTCCGTCGGCATTCTCCATGTGAGCCGCTTCAGGCATCCAACAATTAACCCAATCCTTACCCCTTTTGTGCGAGAAGACAGGTGTTGCTTAGGGAGAAGGCCCCTGAAATCAAGTTGTTGTTATTTCTCACGCTCCCAGCGCAAAGCCGAAGCTTCTAATACAGGTAATCGCAGTATAAAATAAACTTAATGATCAGCCTTATATACTCTTCAGGGTTCAGTTAATCTATGACTCATTTTCTTAAAAAAAAAGATGAAGCTTTAATCTTATCTTTCTTTTATAAATAGTTGTTTGTTTTGTTATTCTCTTAAAAAATGTACGTGGAAAATGAAAATAAACATTGCATCAAGTCTAAAAATAGAGCAGAAATCCAGGTGCCAATTTTCGAGGGAAAATCAAAGTGATGCGGATGTTGTGATTCCAGAAAAAAAAATATTTTTTTAGTTTTCTTTTTGTTCACAAATCTACAAGCATCGTTAAAAACGAAAAACGAAAAACCAAAAATATAACAACAACAACAACAACAACAACAACAACAACAACTAAAAACAAAACACGAAAATGTAGAAGATCAACAGTGAAAAGGTTTTGACAAGGAAAATAACTCAGCAAAATGCAAGTTTTAATTATTTCCCTTGCTTTAGGTATAAGCTTCTTCCTGCTTACTCGCGAATTCTGAGCTGATTCTTTGTGTGTGTGTGTGTGTGTGTGTGTGTGTGTGTGTGTGTGTGTGTGTGTGTGTGTGTGTGTGTGTGTGTGTTAGAGAGAGAGAGAGAGAGAGAGAGAGAGAGAGAGAGAGAGAGAGAGAGAGAGGAGAGAATAAACAAACTGATAGTGATTAAGATTTCATTCTCTATTAAAAGTAAAAATCAAATGAAAATCTGTTCAAATCAATGTTAGCCAAATTCCACTGCTTTTATTTATGAAATGTAGATATAAATTATAATATATAATAATAATATATAATATGATTATATATAGTATATATTAAATAATTATTATATTATGTTATGTTATATTATATTATATTTATACATTTTTTCATCATACAACGTGTGAAAGCACGTGCGATACCCTGTCCTCATCAGCCGCCAATCAGGGTGAAAACACAGTTTCGGTAACTCAAGGCAATATCATAATATTATATGAACAATAATTTTTCTAAAAATGATATTGTTATAATAACTATCTTAACATCATAATTTCTCAATTCATCACTCAAACTGTCTGATATGATTTATACGTATATTTATCAGTCCAGAAATAAGCAGATTCCTACAAATGATGTTGTTTCAAATCAATATTTGATGTTGCCGTATTTCAGCTTGTAGTAGTCTTGATCACACAGTCCAAACTAGGTTTGTACAAGGGATCACTGGAATTTTTTCCAATTCTGATAGTGTACAGCCTTTCAATTTTGTCTTTTGGGATGGTAACTTTGATTCAGATGAAAATTAATTTTTATCAAAATATGTAATGTATGAAATTAGATAAATGAAGGTGTACTAATCTATGGGTGACACTTTATTTCTAATTCACCACTTTTTTTTTTTTTTGAAATTTTTTTTCAGCTATTTAATTTCACAAGTCAACAAGTTTTTTTAATCTTATTTTATAATAAAAATAATGAATATTAGATATTTAAAGAAAATTCTTAAAGTATAGAATTTCACGTATTTTTAGGCGTTATAGGAGCATTATATAGTTTGGTTGATAGGTTGGTTGGTTGGTTTGTTGATAACATGCCAGCACTTGTTCGGATACTTAATGCCGACGACGGTCTTTTATTTGTAAGGGGATACCGCAAAGGACCCAGAGGCACAGCAGAGTTACTTTATATAGATCAGCACAAACTAAACGAGAGCAAGACCTGACGGAAAAATCTAGCTATGGTCTGGATTGATTACAAAATGCATGTGATATGGTTCCACAAACCTGGATAATAAACTGCCTCAAAATGTACAAAATATTAGATGAAGTCATAAACTTTATCAAGAAAACCATGAAAACCTACAGAGAGGAATTGACAGCAGGAGGAAGAAGGTTAGCTGAAGCAAAGATCCAAAGAGATATATTTCAAGGATATGCACTATCACCGTTACCATTCATAATTGCCATGATGCCACTTAACCACATACTCAGAAAATGCACAGCCGGATACAAACTTAGTCGATCGCAGGAAAAGATCAATCATCTAATGTACATGGATGACATCAAACTTTTTGCAAAAAATGAAAAAGAACTGGAAACTCTAATATACGCAGTTAGAATATACTGTCAGGACATAGGAACGGAATTTGCATAGAAAAATGTGCCCTGCTAATAATGAAAAGTGGCAAAAGACATATGATTGACGAAAGGGAACTACCAAATCAAGACAAGATTAGAACACTCGAGGAAAAGGAAACCGATGAATACTTAGGTATTTTGGAGGCAGACACCATCAAACAAGAGGAAATGAAGACAAAATTCCAAAAGAATATCTCAGGAGAAGTAGAAAACTACCCGAGACAAAACCTTATCAAAGGAATAAATACCGGGGGTGTACCCCTCGTTAGATATTCGGGACCCTTTTTAAAGTGGACCAGAGAAGAACTTTAACATATGGACCAAAGAACAAAAAAACTAATGACCATGCATAAGGCATTACATCCCAGAGACGACGTTGACAAACTATATGTATCAAGAAAAGAGGGAGGATGAGGATTTGCCAGCATTGAAGACAGCGTTGACGCATCGATACAATAATTCGAGGACTACATAGAAAAACCCGAGGGAGGACTGATTACAGCCACCAGAGACGATATTGACAGCACGCTGGACAACAGAATGACAATAACTAGAAAACAAAAATGGGAAGAAAAACAACTCTACAGGCGTTTTAAACGACTAATAAACAACATCTCATGAGAGAAAACCTGGACCTGGCTAAGAAATGGAATCTTTAAGAGAGAAACAGAATCTCTACAAATAGCAGCACAAAACAACGCCATAAGAACCAATCATATCAAGACGAGAGTTAAAAGGTGATCCACTGGGAGATGTGCAAGAAATTTAAATTTCACCATACGAACAAATGGTATATGCACATCCCAGCATCTGTTACAGGAAATGACACACATAACCTTCTTTGGGACTTTGATATACATACGGATAACAACCACAAAAAAGAGAGAATTTGTTAAATTATCGATTTTGCAGTCCCGGCAGATCACAGAATAAAACTGAAAGAATGTGAAAAGAAGGATAGGTACCTCGACCCTGCAAGAGAATTAAAAAAAAAACAACTATGGAACATGAAGGTGACAATTATACTAATTATGATTGGCGCTTTCGGTACAGTAACTAAAGGAGTATTAAAGGGACTGGAGGACTTGGAAGTCGGAGGACGAGTTGAGACCATCCAAACTACTGCATTACTGAGAACGGCCAGAATACTGAGAAGAGTCCTGGACACTTGAGGAGACTTGCTGTCACTGAAACTCCAGTAAAAGACCATCAGCTAAAACTGATGTGAAAAACTCTAATGAGTAAATAATAATAATAATAATAATATCAAGCGAATGCTGTAAAATCATACAAAAGGAGTACAAAATTAGGCATGAATGGGTAGGAAAGGTAATCCACTGGGAATTATGTAGAAGCTTGAAATTTGACCATACCACCAAATGGTAAATGCCCAGAATCCGTCCAAGAAAATGAGACATAAAATTCTAGGGATTTTGAAGTACAAACGGATCAACTAATACCGGCCAGACCTAACACACACACACACACACACACACACACACACACACACACACACACACACACACACACACACACAAAGAACTTTCTGTCTAGTGGGTTTTGCCGTTCTGGCGGGCCACAGTGTAAAAATAAAAGAAAACGAAAAGATAGACAAATATGTGGACTATGACAGAGAACTAAAAAAGCTGTGGAACAAGAGAGCGATACCAATTGTAGTTGTTGCGCTTGGAAAGGTCCCCAAAAGTGATTGGAAATGTTGGAAATAGGAGGAAGGATTGAGATCTTTCAAACTACAGTATCGTTGAGATTGGCCTGAATACTGAGAAGAATCGAGGAAGACCTGAACAGATTTGCTGTCACCCACTTAAGAGAAATACCACCAACCAACACTCGTATAAAAAATTTGCGAATAGTGAAATAAAAGAATTTACCTCTTAGTCAACTGTAAAGCGAAAATCTAAATTATGCCTAAACCTTGCCACTTGTGAAACATGAGAGTGATATTGATACAGTTCATAATTTTTATTTACTTAGAATATTCAGACTATTGTTTTCATTGCGATACTAACAAACTTTCGTTCTTCTATCAAGTGTATCATGTCGAACTCAGGAACTTACACTGAATCGCGAACTGAACTCTTTATTTAATCCATGGGGTGGGAGTAGATTATTCGAATTCCTTTTACCATGACCAAATTTAAGAGTGGGTAGAGTGTTCACCAATGGTCCGGGAGACCTAGGTTCAATCCTTGGTCGCGTCGCACCAAAGACTTTAAAAATGGTACTTGATACCTCCTTGCTTAACACTCAGCAATATAAGGTACGTTTCAAGGGTAAAGTGGAGCAATCTGGGGAAAGGAGTATCGTTCTCCCCTACACGTCGGTGTGGTAGCTATTGAAAAGGGAGCCTTCTGTTCGCCCTTGACTACGGTCGCCAACAACTTACAAGTATTCCTCATTATCTTACCTGTAGTTGGGATTGAACCTACAGATGATTTCACTTAAAAGTACTTTCCAGCCAAGCGCTTCATGCACTGGGCCATGTATTTAGCTGCACAATTCAGAATGAATTGTGGGACTTGAAAACCTGATTTTTCTGTCAACTTATGAGCTACTACTTACTACTATGTGTTATTTTTTTTACCTTAGCTTTTATCACAGTTTTTTGATCGAGCCTTTTTGATTAATGGTTCCCAAATCATATTCATCTCTATACTTGGCTAACTCAACAGACATTCCTACCTAATATTAATTATAATACTATAAGATAGAACTGTAATAGGTACAACCACTACAATTCAGAGTGGACCTAGTAGCAATGGCAACGAAGAAGCGACATCAGCCACACACACTCACACGCACACACATACACTATATATATATATATATATATATTATTTTTACATAGCGTCGTTTTATTTCTGTTTTGCTCTAATGTATATATATATATATATATATATATATATATATATATATGTGTGTGTGTGTGTGTGTGTGTGTGTGTGTGTGTGTGTGTGTGTGAAGAAGTAAGTTGAATCAGGCAGAATGTATGTAGAAAAAAGTAAAACGGAAAAAAGATATATTTTTGATGATTTGTTTAGTTCCAATGCGTTTTGACTGTAACGTTTTGTCTGAATTCAAAAGTTTTATCTGAACTATTTTTGTATGAGAAGTAACTATAATAGATAAATTTTTTATTCATTTGAAAGTCTTCATCAGAATTTGTAGATGTTACTATGTAAAAAAAAAAAAAGGAATAATACGGGCTGATATGTTTAAATTACGTTGTCATGTGATGATTTTTCTCACATGACAACGTAATTTAAACATATCAGCCCGTATTATTCCTTTTTTTTTTAAGGGCGCCTCTGGTGGTGTAATGGTTAGCAAGCTCGACTAGCAAACCTACACGAGTGAGTTCGAGTCTCATTGGGTGCCCCTTTCATATGGCCTTGTGCCACATCTAAGCAAAAAGCTTAGTAAATTTCCATGTGATGATTTTTCTTTTTTTTTTGTGGTTTGAGAAACGGATTTGTGAAGTTTTATTACTTTAAATGTTTAGAAAAAGTGCGGGATAATCTTTAGTGAGGATTTTGAATTCTTTTAGTATTATTTTTCTTACAGAGGGTGATTTAAAAAATCTTGTGGTATTGTGTTGTGGTATACTTTGGAACATGCTTCAATTATTCTTCGTTTATTTTTGTCATGGATGAAAGCAAATATACCAGAATTTTAAAAATCGAAAGTGTGGTTTGTTAAAATATTATGAAAAACTAAAGAGTTTGTTGTGTTAACAGTTTTAAAGATTTTTTTATGCTCATATATTCTTATTTAAATTTCTACTCGTTTCCCCAGTGCAAAATTTATCGCAATTTAGGCAGCGGAATTTGTAAACACCGGCGTTGGATAGGGAATCTATGTTTTTGGAATAGTACTTTGCAATTTGGTTTATTGTTTTTGTTGTGTGGTTAGCAGTGAATGAAAGATTCGGAATATTTTATTTTGGAAAAAGATCTTTTGAGGTGTTCAAATCCTTCGTTTAGAAATTTGGAAAGAAGATTCAAAAGGCTCTCAGGAGAATGCCAGATTTTGTTTTATCGTTGTGGTTCGAATAAAAATGTATGTCATCATTTTTGTTGTTTATCTTGTGGTAAACTTTGTATTCTAATTTATTTTGATTGTTTATTAATATGATGTCCTGGAAAGAGAAGGAAGTATTTTTCTCAAGTTCGTATGTGAAATTAATGCTTGGTTCAACTTGATTGAGTTTGTGTGCGATGGAAGGAATATTATGTTTTTTGGGACAAAGTATTAAAATGTCGTCGATGTATCTAAAGTATTGGATATCATTAGGAAGGAATTAGAAAAAGGCAAGCTAGAAGGCAACTTAAAGGAGATCCCATAGGAAGGCCAAATTTTTCTCGGTATTAAGTATGATTCAGTTATTTTAATGAGTTTAGAGACAGATAATGGGAGAAGTTTTTTATTTTTTCTAGGTGGATTTTCAATTGGAGGATACATTCATAACGGGTATGTTTGCACATAGGATTGAATGTCAAGACTAACTATGAGTTTTTTTTCCATGTTTTTTGCTTTTCAAAAATAATAATACTTACTACCAACGAAACTTTGGCCTTCTCATGGGCGCTCTAGCTTGCCTTTTTCTAGAATTTTTTGAATCCAAACCTTTCATTTTTAGGGTGATGTAAGTATGTGACGTTAAGTCTCACCTGAAAAATTATTCTCAAAAGAAAAAGTGAAACGAAAAGATTTTCTTATAGTTTATAACGTTCATTTTCAAAATGTATGTGGCGTAATTGGTGCATTAAATTATTATTGATACATTTTTCAACTATGATTTAAAAAAGGGTAACGTTTTTGCAGTAAATTTTTAAAAGATTGAGACATAAGCATTAACAAATTAAAAAAAAATCAAATATAATATCTATGTGTTTAGATTAGAAATATTAAAAAATCATTTCATATAAAAAAAATTGCTGTTATTATTTTTTTTATTTTCATGAAATAAAAAAGACATATTTGTTGTTTTTGCAATAAAAATCTAGTTTAGATAATATTTTGATAAAATCATTTATAATAATATCAGGCATCAGTATTAATAGATGATATTTTCTTTTCTATAAAAAAGAAATTATTATCTATAAATACTGATGTATGTCACTGCATTACAGCTATTGAACTTGAAAGGATATCATCAGTGTTCCGTATGTTGCACGTAGGTGTTTGCCGGATTTTCTATTCATGAAAATTCAAATATATATCATTAATTCCTCCACTTAAATAAATATAATATATATATAAAATAGATGAACTGATGTAATATCGTTGAAGTTTAAGGATAACAAAAACATTTCAGAAACAGCCAAGAGAAGTTTTAGTGCTAATGACTAAGGCGACATTAAGGAGCACCAAGTCCAAAACTGGTTATCAAAGTTTCGTTTTGGCGATACGTCATTTAGAGATAAACCCAGACCAGGACGGTTATCAGATCTCGATCAAGATTCACAAAGAAATTGGTAAAATGCAATGTGTGCCAAAAGCACTTGAGTACACCTGACCTCAACACATCATTGTCCACAATTTGTCAGCACTTGAAAATGATAGAAAAAGTGAACAAGCAGGGCCTTTGGCCTCCTCATACTATTTGTAAGAATGATTAGGAAATTGCGTATTCATAACGACACATCTTTTTTCAAAGCAGAGAAATACGTTTTTCAAGAATAGCATTACAGACAAGAAAAAATAGGTCTTATATGTCAATATTTAAGGGATTATCCGCAGCTTTGGAAGAAATGTTATGCTGTGTGAATGGTGGAATCTTTCAAGTTTTAAACTGCAAGCAGACACTCACTGCAACAGACACTCACTTATTCTTAACAGCTGCAACGTGCGCGTGGAAATCTTCTGGGATAACACTCCATATTTGTTAGTAAAAAAACCGTTGTTCTCCTCATGATTACGCAAGGCCGGAATAACATGGGGAAAATAGTGGATTTCGACTTTTATCATATTCACCAGACCTTGCATCAAGTGATTTTCACCTTTTGTCTTCCCAACAAACTGCATACATATATATATATATATATAAACAATCCAAAGTACACACACACACACACACACACACACACACACACACACACACACACACATACACACACACACACACACACACAGATATATAGATATATATATATATATACTCATAGCTGAAGGGGAAATAACTGGATTCATACATTTACAAGGTTCTTAGCGCTATGAGAAATACAACAGCCTCGTCCAGGTATTGAACTAGGATCACCGTGTCCATTTCCAGCGACGATAATCTTTACCCCACGAATACTTATGAACGCATGCTTAGCATAACGGTTATCAGATTAATTAATGGAATCTCCGACCCGAATTTTAGATTAGACTTTTTTACTTGGCGCTAAGGCTCTTAGGAAAGGCATAAATCTAGCTTTATTCCGCTTTTAAAATTGACCTCGTGTTACATCCTGCCTGAGGTGAAGGAGTTGAGTGAATACTTACATGCGCACACACACTGACCAATATATATATATATATATATATATCCTCTCGTATTCTTCCCTTTATTTTTTTCTGTCTCACATGCACAAGCCTCAATATTTCCTTAATTTCCTTACATAACTGAAAAATAGTGCTGATTTTAAACACATGAGAAACTTTCTTCCGCGTACACACACTTACACGCACAAGCATACGCACCCCCTTACATATATAAGAGATGAAATAAAACCTGGTGACGGGTTAGCTCTAAAGAAGCGATTTGCAATGAATGAATGGATGGATAAGTTTTCTACTAATTACATAGAACTTTTAGTCGTTCCCACTTTTATTTCTTTCTGCTTCGCTTGTAAAATGTTTCCAATCAACTTTGACACCAGACTTTTCGTTCATTTCGCAAAATTCATACCGGGCAAGTTTCTTCAGCAGATAAAAAAAAAACGAAAAAAAAAAAAAACCCTCCACAACACTCAAAAAAGAAAACAAGATAAAATAAACAAGAAAACAAAACAGAAACACTCAGGAGGATCAGTGAGAACTGACGGATTTGCCTTTACTCATTATCTTTTCGGTTTTCACTTCTATTTCAAACTTTCCGTTTTGTCTTCACTTTATAGTCCAAATCTTAAATTATGCCATAACCATTTTAAGTTTGACATAAGAAACATGATACTGAGTTTATTAATAAAGTTAGCAACTAATTAATTTACATTGTCCAGACTAGGTTTTCTCAATGTGGCCCATTTCAAAACCTGGGTGGGGGTGAATAAAATTTTGGCTAGGTGAATAAAAGCATAGGGTCCACTGGGGTTGAATTTGAGTTTGCATTTATAACAGAACAAAAATCATTGGATCTTGTTGTCGAGTTGCCAGATATTGTAACTGTGTGATGGTTTCTAGTGATGTGTCGTTCACACACGACCCGTTTAAAACATGTATCATTTAAATTTATTGAAATGACTTTCGATCTTGAAGCAAAATCTATGCACATTTTTAAAGGAAGTAGTAATGACTGGATAAAAAAAATCAATCAATAAAACAAATAAATAAACCAAGAAATCGGAACAAATTATCCTAAACTTTATGCAATTGATGAGTCCATTTTATTGTTCTCTCAACAACTTATATCTGGTAATTGCAGAGATCTGTGCATCTATTGCAAGGGAGGAAATGTTTTTTATAGTTGTGATTTGATGAAAGCAATGAAGAGACATTGCAAAATAACGAAAAAAACAAAAAAACACAAGGAAATTAAAAGAAACTACAAGTCATTGTATCAAAGGTTATGATCAGGGTATCCGAGAAAAATGGTTTAAATATTGTTTATTTGAAACTGTATGAACAGTCATTTACTATGCTTAGCTTTGCTTCAAAGCTTGTAATATGGGGAATCTTGTGAAAATCGAACTCATTGGCATTTCTTGCAAACCAATATGCCATATAGTCGATGCTTTTCGGAAAAATAATTGTAATTTCATAGATTTACAATTTTCATTTTTTTAAATCAATTTTCTAAAATTTTATTTCTTCTTCTTCTTCTTCTTCTTCTTCTTCTTCTTCTTCTTCTTCTTCTTCTTCTTCTTCTTCTTCTTCTTCTTCTAATTATTTTACTCCTTTGAGAGTTTTTCACAACAGCGTTAGCCGATAGTATTTCACTGGAGATTGAGTGGCAACATTTCACCTCAAGTCTGCAGGACTCTTCTCAGCATTCTGGCCAATCTCAACAATGCGGTAGTTTGGATTGTCTCAGCTCGGCCTTTTATTTCTAAGTCCTCTAGTCCTTTTACCAATCCTTTAGTGAATGTACCAAGAGCACCAATTACAATTGGTATCACCGTCACTTTCATGTTCCTCAATTTTTTTCAATTCCCTAGCATGGTCGAGGTACTTATCTTTCTTTTCGCTTTCTTTCAATTGTACTCAGCGGTCAGCCGGGAGAGCAAAGTCCACGATTTCTTTTTTTTGTTGATTATTATAAGTTCTGGTTGTCTGGCAGAGATTAGGTAATCCGTTTGTATGTAAAAATCCCAGAAAAGTTTGTGCGTCTCATTTTCCTGGACAGATTCTGGGTTGTGCACATACCATTTTTCTGTATTGGTCCAATTTTAATTTCTTGTACAATTCAAAGAGGAACGCCTTGCCCACCAGTCGTGTTTAGTCTTTTATTCTTTCAGTGCTAATTTGCTGCATTCGCTTTATATGTGATTGATCGTTTTGTCTCTATCGCCACATAACTTACATCGGCTGTTTTGTTATGTCATCCATTCTTGCTTTGATATGGTTGGTCCTTATGGCGTTGTTTTGTACTTCTATTAGGAGAGTTTCGGTTTCTCTCACGAAATTTCCCTTTCTTAGTACGTCTACGTTTTCTGGTGAGAGATGTCGCTAGTTAGTCGCTTGAAACGTCTATAGAGTTGTTCTTATTCCCATTTTTGCTTTCTAATTATTTCCGTTCTTCTGATCCTCGTGTCGTCAGTATTGTTTCTGGAGGCTGTAATCAGTCTTCTTCAGCACTTTTCTTTGTTGTCTCTGGGTCGTTGTATTGATGAGTTAATGCTGTCTTCAGTGCTGGCAAGTCCTCTTCGCCCCTCTTTTCTTGACACATATAATCTGTCATCGTCATCTCTAGGATGCAAGGCCTTATGCATGGTCATTAGTTTTCATGTTCTCTGGTCCATTTGTTTGAGGTCTTCTCTGGTTCATTTCAAAAATGGTTCCGAGTATCTTACGAGGGGGACAGCCCAGCTATTTATTCCTTTTATAAGGTTCCATGCAATATAGTTTTGTCACGAGTAGATTTCTGGTTCTCCTGAGATACTCTTTTTTTATTTTTTTCCGTTTGGTTATCCATTTAAAAACAAAAATCCGTATACGCCATCTAGGCCAGGGGTTTTCCATTTGGTATTTTTTTCACTTTAAGGTCTTCTTAGATCAATCGTAACTCAGTTTCCATGTTGGTTATCCATTCGGCTTTTTTGTTATGATCTTTCCATTCCCATATTTTGCTCTAAAATCATTTTGCTTCTTTTGCACCCGGTAGCTGGTATGTCTCTCTAATTCTCCCCCTACTGGATGGTAGAATTTTCTTTCGTTGTTTTGGAATGCCCTATTTTATTTGTATTGTTTAGTCCTGTCTTGGTATCTTTTTAGTTGTCCTTATTCCGCCAGTACTTTCTGATTAGTCTCTTCGAGTTGTACTTTTTCCACATCGTCGCAATATATTTTCATGTTCTGTTTTAGCAATTTTGCTTGTTGTAGTTTTCTTATCTGCGATTCTAATCAGATTTCCCATTCGGGTTTTGACTTTCTATCATTGGTCTTCAGAAGAACCCTGATTTTTTCACAAACTAATTTTGCTTATGTATAGATTAAATCATTTAATCTTGATGTTGTTTGTTGGGATATTTGTCAATTGGTCGTTTACTCTTCCGGTTTCTGACTTGACTGTCCCCCAGTCTTGGTTCCTTCGAGAAGGCAATGTGGTTTTCTTTTCGGATATGATTCTTTTTAAGATTTCTACATTCATATTATTATTATTATTATTATTATTTAAATAGCAGTTTCCATGTTGGTTATCCATTCGGCTTTTTTGTTATGATCTTTCCATTCCCATATTTTGCTCTAAAATC